>JBBIGA010000126.1:25764605-25780090 GCA_037576975.1 Alestes dentex
CACACACACACACACACACACACACACACACACATGCACACACACACACACACACACGCACACACACACACACACACACACAATCCCACAGCCACACTCTCAGGAAATCCCTTTGTATCATCAATCTCACCCTTCAGAGCCGGACCCCCATGAGTACCTGATTCTGTTTCTGGCTCTGTTCTCTCTGTACCTTGAGGAGGTCTCCAGACACCTCTGTCTCCAACCAGGCCACTGGACCACGCATTAAAACAGCACGCTCCCCTATTATAAGATCCCTTTGCTTCTCCAGTCAGATACCGCAGAGCGGGAGTGAGGCGAGGGAGGTACAGGAGTAATTGAAAACACAATCTCTGATTTGGGATCAGCCATCAAAAGCGCTGATGAGCGGAGCATGTAGAACAGCTCCCGCCGAGGAAGTCGAGGAAGCGGCGGGCCTCGTTTTATCTCTATTCCTCCTGGAATGCTTTTTGATATCATGGTTGTGAGTTTACAATAGCATGCAAGGATTCGTGCTGAGCTCTTATTGATTACAGGTTTTATCTCCCTCAAAGCCACCTGACACACAAACGCTCCCTCCACGGTCCCTCTTGTAGGCCAACATGAAAAATCCCACCGCCGTCTTTTTGTCTGTTACTTCAAAGACAAACAAATTATGACTCTGGTTTATTGGAGGAAAACCAAAAACATCTTCAGTTGGGGGCTCAAGCTCCTCAGCGTGGGTGGCTTTGACATGACACCAGGGACCGACACGCAGTATCAAACCATCTTGTGAAGCATAAATGCCTCAACCAGGGAAGGTTGGAACAGCAGCATGACTACTCCAGGACCAATAAAACACGTGGGAAATACATTTACTGCATATTTCGACCCATGCCTATGGTCTAAAAGAGAGCGGATGTTCAGCGCAGACACTGGAGAGCAAGCAGACCAAGCAATTGCTTGTTCAACAGATGTAGACCGGAGTTTATTCATATAGACCCTACAAGTGGATGCCACTGATATTCATGCAAGAACTACACTTATGAATATTAACCTTTTTTTATTGCTCTCCTTTTCCAACAGACCAGCAGAAATCATTTCAGGTCTATGATTTTTAACACTGCAGTGTCTCCACATGATTAACATGCCCCTTGGTGGAGCCCTGCCCTTTACACCATCATGCTTAGTTGGTCCACCACAGTTAGTCTCAGTATCATTCTAGTAGTTTATCAAATAGCTAATGTCTGCTTCATGCCTAGAAGGCCAAAACGTGTCTTGAAGCACCAAGGGATAGATAGAGAGGAGATTTTGGTTTGCAAAAATTTGCAGGAAGTGAAAGAGAGAGAACACACATGACCTTTCACAAGTTTCATGACTACAAATCCTGCAGATAAATGTAAAAAAAGTAATAATACAGTATATATCAGTATAGGGATTCTATATACTGCATATGTTAATGTTAAATAACATATTCAATATCAAATTTCAGTCCCTGCCTCGCACCCATTGGTCCCTGGATGGGATCTGTGCACCCCTGACCCTAGTCAGGATTAAGTGGTTACAGAAAATGAAGGAATGAGTGAAATTTCAGTTTACACTATGTAAGTTATCATTAAGGATGTCCTAAGAGTTCAAATGTTGGGAATATACCATCACCACCTAAAAATGTAAACATGTAAAAATGTGAACACCCTTCCTGATTACCAAGTTCAGGTGTTTCAGCTACAGTCATAACTAACGAGTATGTAAAAACAAAGCATACAGGCATGCAGTCTCCATAGACAAACACTGGCAGTAGAATGAGTCATACTGAAGAGCTCACTGACTTCAGATCTGGTGCTGTCATAGGATACAGTTCGGATGCATGTAGGAACAACAGCTCAGCTGCAAAGTGGAAGACCCTGCAGACTCACAGAGTGGGGCCACTGAGTACTAAAGCATGCAATGAATTTTCTATCATCTGTCATCTTCTGTTGGTTTTAACAGAGGTACGTAATTTAGGAGCATTAGTGTTGGTTCATTCATCATGAAATTTTCAGACAATACAAAAGACAGCTTCTGCATTTAAAATAAAAAAAAGCATTTTTTCGGCAGAGACCTTTTTTTTTTTTTACATATTTTGGGCTCCATTATCCGATCTGTGTACTTTACAGACACAATTCAGATAAGATATGCTAGGCTGTGAACTAATACTACTGTAAAGCAATGTATAGTACAGTAAATGCAACTGAGTGTGGCAAAAACAGACTTGAGGTACAAAATCCACTTGCTCAGATTTTTGCGTTAGTTTTTACACAAAATTTCTAAACTGCAGATATTACCAGATAGAACTGGATTGAGTTTAAAATAGCAGATGCCCAATCCATTAAACTATAGATAGCAGACACCCAATCCTTTTCTATTGTCGACTGTGACATTCCTAGTTATCACTGAAGAAAACAACAACTTCCATGAATTTAACAAATGATATCACACTTTTAAATAGTTAAATAAGAGGGAGGCGGAGTTTCAAACAAACTTCTCACCTTAATTGTCAGCCATTTCCGACTCTGATGCCATGCTTTTACTTGATAGCCCCTGTAGTCACAGTGCTTGGAAGTTCCTGTTCGCAGTCATTATATTTTAAAGCTTTAAATATTCTTCCGACAGATTGAATGTGGCCTCGTCATCAGACAGCAGAGTTTCTTCCTCTCTCTGCAGAGGGAGAAGCAGTGATGCAGAGGCGACGTGATAAGCCAAACATTTCTCCATCGACCCAGTGCTGCGCCATGTCAGCACAGTCAATATTTACTCTCGCATAACTCTCTTTTCACATGTAGCCAGGACACTCTGTTATGCCTCGGGTTTTTGGCCTGGGAGCTCAGAAGAGATAATGGCAGGAAGGTTCCTCGCTCACTCCAGCCACCCTCATCACACACACACACACACACACACACACACACACACACACACACACACACACACACTTTTTCACTTTCTACAGCAGAATCCAAGGCACAGATTCCCCTGGCCTGCATGGGGCCTCGGCTCAGTGTGATTTGTGGGAGTCGCTGGGGAGGGGAGGCGAACTCCTATAGGTTAAAATCTGCAAACAATGAGTCTTGTGAGCGTGATGGATGAACTACATCCTCGGCCATTTGTCTGTGCTTTATCCTCCTTCCCTTTATCAATTGTTATCCAAAGTTTGCTTAACATGCATTCCCTGAATGTAGCTGGCCGGACAGATGAGGAAAAAAAAAAAAAGAGGAAAGAAAGCAAAAAGAAAGGAAGATAGATAGAGAGCAAGAGAGATCAGTGGAGGCTTGAAGTAGAAGAAGTTGGAGTAAGAGGACTCCTCAAAGACTTTCAGGTCCTAATTAAGAGCAGGACTGCTATCTCCTCCTGTGACATTTAACTGGACATTCTTGATAAATGTCACACCCATGGTTACACGAATGGCAAATGGATGCCTCACCAAGCGCTTAATAACCTTTATAAATATTCCTGCCAGGAATTCAAATCTTCTATGTGCTCACCTGCATCTATAAAATGCATACCTCATCAACAAAGGGGGTGTGTGTGTGTGTGTGTGTGTGTGTGTGTGTGTGTGTGTGTGTGTGTGAGAAAACCTCAGGCCAAATTAAGATTGCTGATGTGTAGGAGGCATGGATGAAGTCCATTTTGCACTTGCAGGATAAGACCTTTGCCTGTTCGGAGAGAAGTATTGCTTAAAGTCAGATGTTTAGATGCAAAGCCCTTGCTGAAGTCCTTTACGTTAAAGCCCCTGGCTTAAACAGAAGCTACTTTGTGATTATTACATATTGTAGGGTCTGCATTTTGACTCCAATTAGTGTTAACCTCTGCTCTCTTTATCACTCTCCAATTCCCTTTTAGCTAAACGCGTCTTTAATTAGATGTTCACCGTGTATGCTAAACTACTTCTGTTGTTATTAAGAGAGAAGTAGAAGGGGAAAAAAAAAAAGAATGAATTAATTATTCCAAGTTTTCAGAGTCTTGTCAGGAAGTGAGGAGGTGTCATGTTCTTTTGGAAATGTGCCTCGGATTTCATTATTAATGAAATGGATCTCTTTTGACTGTGCCGAGCCGTGGCGTGTCGTTATTTTGAAGCTAATTTGTCCTGGTTTTGGAACAAGGGCTTGTGGTAATTGTGGATGGATTAGTTGTGACACTTCAGCAGGTGCTGAGAAATTTGATCAGTGCGCCGTGTTTGTGCGCGGCCAGGACCACTGCCGTCTCCCCGGTGGAGATGCTGTGACATATTTAGGGCAAGATTAAAATGTGACATGATACCCATTATTAATCGCAACTGTGGCTCAAAAAAAGAGAGAAAATGCAAAAACAGGTGCAACGCATCATCTTAACTTGATTCAGATATGAATTGAATTGGAACAAAGTTTGAACTGAAAGACAGTAAGTCAATTGAAAGACGTGGTAATATGTTTTATCCTTGTGGAAACAAAAAAAAAGCGATTAAATCATATGTATTCAGTGCAACCATTTTCTGAGTGCATTTACATAAGTAATATGCTCTGTGTCTTCAGGACCCTCCTGTCTAACCCAATGTTAAGTATGTTTAAACCCAGTAGAGCCTCAGAAGTCACCGCATTGTTTGAAACAGCTAATACTGTCTTTGGAAAAAGCCTTTGATATGCATAGCTCTGTGACGTAAATCTACAATTATGCAAGGTTTTGTACCAAGAACATTTATTTGATTACATTAAGAGTCTAAATATACACTTGCCGTGGTTTTGAATCTCTTTTATCTCGTGTTGTGTGCCGCTCTCATCGGACCATGGCTCCTGAGTGATTACTCTGTGTGTGTGTGCGCGTGTGTGTGCGTTTGTGAATGTCGAGGTTGTTTCAAGTCGCTTTGCCCGCATTGCTGCACGGTGGCTAATTGCCTCTCCTGAGGAATAATTAAGTGACAAAAGTAAATGTAATGGTGTCTCAGTTACACACGCACGCACTCACACACACACACACACACACACACACACACACACACACACACACATACACAAACACACACTCTCACTCTCACTGCAAGATATATACTTTATCTTACATACAGCATGTAGTGCATGACCATTCATTTTTGAAATGAGGTCTGTCTATAGAAGTGCATGCAGAGGGAGAAAACACACACTGCATGTTATATCAGGATGCACAGAGCGAAAAAAGTGCAGCTGGAAGTCATAATGGCTAATTAAGAAAATATCTATCGCTTGTGGGCTGCCTTTTTACCTGCATGTTATTTTTAAATGAAAGAACTGTAAATAGCTGACCTCACAATCATTAGGAAACAATTCAGTGCATCATAAATTGTCAGTCTTGATTCATTTCCACATACCTACACAATAAAATATACATAATAGAAACAACATATCGAGCATATTTTCGCTTGTTGTTTTCCCTGATTTTTACTGAGGCTATAAAGCCATTTAAATTTGAGTTCTCTGTGATCTTTTGCATTTAACTGAATTCATTCTCTTGGTTTATAAGTGCGGGATGAGTATGTGTGTATTGCTTCCATTATTACTTCCATAAGTTCAAAAATATTAGTTGCATTGTGTGAGTGCATGGTTCATATGAACCTGAACCTAAAATTATATGATGATATACTGAGCAGTTTCCAATTTCATGCCTAACATGTAGAGTTCCAATGCATGTACATAATTACAGGCAGTGGCTCCAACTTCTCATAGCATCTTGCTCACACTCATGTTCACTCAGTTCATCATTTCTTGTTACAGTGGAGGTTCTTGAAGGTAACTACAGCTTTGTAATTTAGTACACAGACATATACATGTACATTACAAACACACAGAAACATAGTAAGCGCAGTAGTGTGTGTGTGTGTGTGTGTGTGTGTGTGTGTGTGCATGTACATGTATGTGTGCATATATGTACCATTTTTAGTGAAGAGTTTTCGAAATAAATCACTATGATCAGTGTATTACAGTACATACTGCATTACTGTGATGCGTCTTCTGCTCTCTGTACAAATGATAAGCTTTGTTTGCAGGTGTTGTAATTGTGAAGACACTCTCCCTAGGTTCCTCATCCCCTCTGCTAATGACTGCGCAGCCAAGTTACATGCACTGCAGGGACGCAGAAATGGTCAGGTGAAGTCAAGTGAAAAATTAAGGTTTCGGCAAATCAAATATGTTATTAGGGTCTTTTTCCTGGGGGCTGTCACATGCTCAGTAGCACAGACAGGCCTGGGATGAGTTTTGTCTCCCCATACTCTTGTTTGACAGGACTCATTCTCGCCCACATATGTGCAGGGGAATATGACACCCTGAAATAAGATGAGAATAAAAAGCCAATGCTACCTGCAGGAAAAGTGCTGAATTGGTTTAAGAGTGAAATATTGATCGGTCAAGAAGGAAACATCCCTTCAAATACTTTAGAAATAGGTGTCAGAAAATGTATTGTATCCATGAGCACTTTGAAGGTGTGTGTGTGTGTGTGTGTGTGTGTGTGCGTATATATATATATATATATATATATATATATATGTGTATGTATGTATGTATGTGTGTGTATATATGTGTATGTATGCAGCTGTTTTTGATTCAGTGTTGTTGCTCATAGATGGGGAAAAATGAGTAAATGGCAAATAGGAGTTCATATGTCCCTTCCTATGAATTTCAGAAATAAAACCAAATAGAGCAAACATGACCATGAGTGCATACAGCGTATTGTACAGCTCATACAGTTACTGTGTTATGACATTTCTGTGACCTCTCAGTGTGGAAATCTACTCAACCAGATGTGTCAGTGAGAACACAAGACTCTTATCAAGCCCCAGAGACTGTTTGAGTCTTTTGAGATATCTTTGTTAAACCAAGGCTAATTTCTGGTTAACCAGAAAGTGCAGCATTTTGTGTTTTTCCGTTTACCACATACAGTCCTTGAAAAATGTGATGGACTAATGTCCAGGTCACTGAGATTTTTCCCCCCTCTTCTAACCCTATGAAATCAGTTCATACAGGGCTTGCTAGTTTGTTAACAGGTCATCATATATCTTAACTATGGAAGGCTAAACAGTTGTTGGCTCAGCAGGACTGGAAACTGATATCTCTGCTGTTTGCGGTGCAGATTCAGGGGATGAGTCACTACTCTTTTCTCTTTGATGACTGAAGTAATTACTCCATGAAAAGAAACCATACAAGACTGCCTCGCCACAACCTGTGAAACTGGCGTTTCTCTCCCCCACCGTAGTCTCCATGTGTAGTGACGACTTCCACAGTCACTTCCGTGAGTGAGCCGTTCACATTAGCTGACACACCCAAGTAACACCCAGATGCACGACACGTATGCAGAGTGACAAACAGATACCTGAAAACAACAGCATGAAATTGTTTTGCAGTCCTTGGTAATAGTGTATTGTTTGCAAAAGCAATGCTCATTGTCTGTTCTGTGCAAAGATTGCAAGCATTCATTTGAATTTACAATGCATAGCAGTTTGGTAATCACATGCAATTTACATTCTACAAAAGAATCTTTATTAAATTCATTTTGATCTAGCGTAGAAAGTACCTCAGTTTCTTTTGGTTGCCTTCTAAACATTTTATTGTAAAAACCTTAAAATTTGAAGTATTATGGTATTTCTGGTTCTGATTCTATAACTGACAAGCACCTTATTTGGGAAGAGTCTTAAGTAAATAACTTATTTTGTCAATTCAATTTATTTTAGATTAGAGTATATTTTCACAGTTAATGGGGTGTGCGTGCCTATGTTTGTTGAAATTCTGAAAATTAAATTTGACGATAAATAAGTGTATGTAGACATAACAGTATATCAACCCATGATAATGTTGCACACCCATACATTTAAATATTTAGTTTGTTTTTATAAATTCCACTTCTGTTGAACTAATATGTTGAGGTTGAGTAATGCGGTCAATACTTGCTATCAAATGTTTGCATTAGTTTTGGGTCAAGTCCCCCCCGTCCCCCCCCGTCCCCCCCCCGGCTCAAAAGAGGAAATTACATTTCTGACAGCAATAACTTGTGTTACTAAATATAGCATCTTCCCTTCTGTTCTATTTTTAGCTCTCACGCCCTGCTGATCTATCTTTAGACTGTTGTAGCACAGGAAAGGCATTTTCCTGTGCCTTTGTCAGCTTTACAACCTGAAAATTCCAGTGTGATTCAATATCTATTCCCAGTCTTTCATTGCGTGCTAGATTCTCTGCTATTGTACTCTATTGTACTACACCTTTCTAAAAAGCTTTTGTCATAACAGCTTTGTGAAATTCCTAAAAGAACAGAAAAACGCTCTTAGCTTATATAAAGGAAAGTCCTGCAGTCCTTTGTTCTTCTATCTTATATAAATGCTTTCCTCTATCTACATGTGAATTGTCACTTTTTTTAATCAATAGACAAATGGACAATATGCTCATAACCAAAGATGGTTACGAGCATATTATGTCATTTCCTCTCTCGCATTCTGATTGCTGACTGATTAAGAAAACCATGTAATCTTGTGATTATGATGCAGTTGTGGTGGTAGCAGGTGTTCTTATTGACAGTTCCTGTACTGAAACAAGTGTTTTGGTGTCACCCATCAAGCTCTTCCCCATGCCCATTTAGCTGTTGTGAATATACTCTGTGGGTGTGTACACTGATACTGTTCCTTTAGTGAGGTCACTTCATATGAACTGGTAAATCTGTAAATGTGCAGCAAACACTTTCGCTGTCTTTGAGGTTATTTTTCGCCATTACATGGATATTTGATTGTGACAGGAGTTAATTAACAGTGATAATCTCAAGTAAACTAGTTACATAATCCGTGTTTTCTTTTAACCCAGTCAAACCGAGCATCTCGTTAGTGATCCATTCTGGGAATGTAGTGATGACCCTTTAAACTTGTTTATATCGGGCCTCATGGGGAGTTTCAGGGGAGTTTATGCTGACCACAGTGAAACATACCTGAGTGTAAGATCTCTATTTGCTTCTGGGTTCACCACTAAATAAACGATTCATGAAGGCTTCTTTTATTGTTCATAAAGGTCGACAAATTATGGTTTGTTACATACATAGCTGACTAGAGCTGAAACAGTATTTTGAACATCATTGTGTTTCCGTTGTGGATTTTTTGTTTACGTGTTTATGGGATGGGTTATGATTAAATATTAAAACAGCCAATAAATGAAAAGAAATCAAATGGTTAAAATGACTGTCACCTTGTGTTAAGTTATTTTTCTTTCACGTACTGGCGCATAATGCATCGCAAAACTGCTTGCTACTCACCATTAAACAAAAGAATAACATGTTACTACTAATTCCCAGTGCATATCAAGGAGTATTTTTGCTTGAAATGCCCCTCCCTGGTCCACCTAGACCATGACTTGGAAAAAGGTGAGGTTAATGTATAGAGTTATTCCTTTGAGAGCATTTATCAGACAAAAAATGTGGCTGAAAAATGTTTATTTATTTACTTTTTTTTTTAAGATATTTAAATACTTTATTTATCCCTGAGGGTCATGGTTCTCTGAGTGAAATGAGCATTTATCACGCACACACATATTGCAGACCCATATTTACCTTCTGTTCCAAACATTAACATCTGAGAGTTCTTTTTTTGATTATTTAAAATGACAAGTGTGTAAATACGCATATCATAACTCCTGATTACTCATGACTTTTTAGCTTTCTTAGTTCCTAAACTACAAAAAACGACTTTGTTGAGATTTCAGCTCAAAACATCCATGTCTTGTTCCTCTTCGAGGCCATAACATGTTCTCAGTGTGAAAAAGATAAGTCTCTTCAGTGTGTGGAATCCAAAAAACTGACTTGCTGGGAAAAGACTTCAAGAGGAGTAAATGTTAAAATGTCTGAAAATATTTGTATGCCAGTACACAATTTGACGCTGCATATGTAAATAGTGGATATATGGTGTGTAGTGGGTTATATAGTGGATCAGATCAGAAACCACTCATGCAGAGCATGTACAGAACACAAAGCAAAAATAATAAATAAATGGTCCGAGCCTTGCTGATTAAGATATGTGGGACATTTCAACGCCAGAAATCCATGTTGGTCACTTACAAATATGAATCATTAAGGTATAAAGATTGGATCTGAGAAATAAAATATAGAAATAATAAAAACTTGTAATGAGAACATTTTTACACCATAATAACACTACATATTGTGTTCTCCAGGGGTCCGATGGAACCACAGGCCAAGAAGGAGATGGTCCCCATGGTGAAAAGGCCAGATGAGTGGAAGGATCCTTGGCGCAGGTCAAAGTCCCCCAGGCGACGGCCTGGGCTCATGGGGTCCCCGCCCCGAGGACGCAGACGACACAGGCCATCTGGCTCATCTGTTTCACTCTCCAACTCCTCTCGGTAAGAACACTATGATGTCTGTGAACAAACATTAGCACTTTCCAGTTTTCAAACACTGCATGATATTAGTGATCTTATGAAAATTTAAATATCATGAACCTCGACTGGCACGTTCAGGTAAACCACAGTAGACACTGAACATGTTGCATTTGTATTTTTATTGAGACAAAATGTAAAGTAGCAATGCTTCAGTGAATAATTAAAATTGTTCTAACAAAATTAAACAGTTGCTCTAATTGTTCGAAGTTTCAAAACACAGGTTTTGTGTAATGATATCAGACACAAAACCTGTTTGTATGTCCCTTTTTATGTTTGTATGTCTGTTTTTTGAAAGCGAAATGCGGTGCCACCAGAAAGTGTTCACACCTTCCGCATTTTGTTACGTTATAGACTTATTCTAAAATAGATTTGAGTATATTTTTACAAAATCTACACAAAATGGTCCATAATGGTAAAGTGAAAATATGTTCAGACATTTTCCTAAATTTATAAAAAATGTAAACGTTTAAACACAATAGGTGCGTAAGTATTCGCACTCTTTATGACACTCAAAATTCGGCTCAGGTGCATCCAATTTCCACCGATCATCCTTCAGTACACCTGTGGTTGATTGAACATGATTTGAAAGGGCACACACTTGTCTATAGAAGGTCTCACAGTTGACCGGGGATGTCTTCATTATTCAGAAATGGTAGAAGTTTGGAACCACCAGGACCGTCCCTAAATCTGGTCAAACTCAGTAGTCAGGGAAGAATGGCCTTGGTCAGCGAGGTGACCAAGAACTCAATGGTCACTAAGGCGGAGCTACAGAGATCCCTTGTGGAGCTAGGACAGGGGTGTCAAACTCCAGTCCTGGAGGGCCGTGGTTTTAGCACGTTTTAGTGATTTCCCTGGTTCACCTTGCCAGTTAATTGCTAGGTTTAGTGAAAGTGTTTTAGTAGGGGAACCATCAAACTGTGCTGGACACGGGCCCTCCAGCACTTGAGTTTGACCCCCCTGAAATAGGAGAACCATCCAGAAGGTCAACCATAGCTAATGCACTCCAGCAATCAGGCCTCTATGGTACAGCAGCCAGACAAGCAACTCCTCACTAAAAGGCACATGGCAGGCCGTTTGGAGTTTTCCAGAAAGCACATTTTATTGTCTGCAGACAGTAAGCAGCAAAATGCAGACAGTAAGAAGCAAAATCCTCTAGTCTGATGAAACCAAAATAGAACTTTCTGGCCTGAACATGAAGCGTCATGTCTGGAGAAAAACAGGCACTGCTCATCACATGGCTAACACCATTCCTACTGTGAAGCATGGTGGTGGCAGCATCATGCTATGGGGGTGTTTTTCTGCAGCAGGAGCTGGGCTACTAGTCCACATAAAGGGTAATATGACAGCAGCCAAATATAGAGAGATTCTTCAAGGAAACTTTCTACACAGTAGTCCCCTTTCAGGGAAAGGTTCTCTTTGGACTGTTCAATGTCTTGTGTAGTGCAGGATTGTAAAAGTCTAATGCAGAAGTATGTTCCGAATTTAAATGTTGTTTTTTTATAAGTGTTCTGGTGAAAACTGAGAATTAACCATCTGATCTCTCAACAGGTCTTCATCACGGTCTTCTTCATACACAGGCTCTGGTTCCTCACGTTCAAGGTCGAGGTCCCACTCACGTTCCTCTTCTCTCAGCTCTTACTCGTCCCACTCCTCCCAGCGCAGCTCTTTCACTGGCAGTCGATCCAGGCAAGTTGCACACACTCGTTGGCATTCACTGAACGTGTGAAGAGCAGATATGCATCATCATAGATTAACAATGCACACACTCATATCCTGATATCATTCTCTTGATCTCTAAACCAGGAAGACATACTAAAATCTACCTTGCTGTCAGTAATTATTTTCAATTTTCTGTTATGTAACCTTGAACCAATTTCGGCTAAAGGCTCCCTTTTTAAGCATTTGAAATACCATCTTTTTTTTTTTTTAGCATATTTGTCAAACCTTGTATGTTTATTGGTGTATTTTCTTATTTGTTTTTAAATCCAGATCCTACTCATCCTCTCCCTCCCCTACACCCTCAGCTCAGAGGAATGCCAACAGAAATAAGGCAGAGCAGCCACCTGGGCCAGTGAAAGGGTACATATTCACGCACTGTCCCAATCATGGAATGTGGTCATTTACTAAAACTGTGCTTCAAATGACACTTCACCTATGATTAGCTTGCTGAATGCTGGATAGCTCATAACTGAATTTGAAGCTGGTTCCACAATCTGCTACTTCAGACTTCACTTAAATGCACTAGAAAGTTACTGCAAGACAAGTAATAAAAATAATGTTTAAAGATATCAGTTCCATAGCAGATGACACTTTATTACTGAGCTTACATCTGTCACAGTTATTAGTGACCTGGTTAGAATGGGTCAGAAAGTTAGTAATGTTTACATTTCTTAGAACTAGCATTTCTTGTATACACTGATCAGCCACAACAGCCATAACATTGATTAATCTCCAGCCATAACATTGATTAATCTCCCCAGTCAAGGGGGCAGCTATACAAGGAATGGCTGGAGAAACATGACAAAGGGTTCAAGGTGTTTGATGTGCTGGACAATTCATGAAGGCCTACCTTACTTACAACCTGAAGAGCTTAAAGGATCTCCTATTATAGTTTTGGTGTCAGATACCACAGCACACCTTCAAAGATTTTGTGGAGTCCATACCTCAACAGGTCAGAACTTTTAGGGAAGTACAATGTTAGAGAGGTGGTTTTAATGTTCTGGCTGAGCGTTGTATGGTGTCCGTGTACATGTGGTCTACTCACCAGTAAAACTCAGAAAATAAACAAGTAATCCCCATACTGAAATCAGATCCAGAATGATGTTAAACTGAGGAAAATTTCAAGTATCATTTTCTGATTGTCATTTTGCTGCTCACCAACCTTTGCTCACTGTGTCTTCATATACTCCATGTAAACTGAAACATAATTTTTTTTTTTTTTCCTTAAGCCACCTGTTGAAGCCTGGTGTGCTGCCTCCTCCTCGCAGGGACAAAGGCCCTCCCAAGAAGATACCCAGTCCCGTGCCCCCCGGCCAGCCTGGCAAGCCCCCAAAAACCTTTACAGAAGGGGGCAAGCCTCCAAACCCCCGTGAGGGAGGCAGACCACCTCAACCTCGTGAACTGGGAAAACCCACCAATGTAAGAGAAGGCCGCAGGAAAGAACGCCATCCTCACAATCGCAGGTACTGAGCGTGCATGCGTGCGAGAGATATTAAATGTAAACTGACCATTTGCCGTGTGTTGCCTATCTATTTTTTTTCCTAGGTATCATTTTTTTCCCTCTAATGTGTCTAGTCAGTTGTTGGGTTTTGTGTTCATGGGTGAATTTGCATGAATCCAGTATGTGGTTAGTCAGAAGAGAGCTGTGTGTGTGAGAGAGAGAATGAAAGAAATGTGGAATACCCTGTGTGGGTGTTCTGATGGACTCTGGGGGGGAAAATCTCAGGTCACTCCTGGCTTTCCAGAGGTCTGGCATGAAAGAGCTTTTGTTTGCTTTTGTTGATGCAGTAACTAGTGTAAACTTGTGTCATTCATGTAACCTTTAATGTTTAGACTTCCCTGAGGGAACTCCTGAATCCACTTTTCTGCTTATAACGGAGTTTAATGTACACAACAGAAAGCTACAACATACTACAAGTTGTGGTATTTTATACTGTTAGCATGTGTGGGGTTTTTTTTGTTGTTTTTTTTTTTTTTGTGGACAATCTTAATTCTGGCCTGCTGTTGTTCCAGCCTTAAATGGTTGCTTTGGTTTGATCAGGTGACTCTGAATGGAGAACTAAGTATGTTGCAAAAACAATGTGCATAAAGTAAAAAAAAAAAAAAGGCAAATTATCTCTCAGGGCTTCTTACAGGGTCTGCTAGCTCCAAAGTGAAATTAAAGAAAGAAAATAGTCAATGTTAGAGCTGAGTGTAAGGTGAAACCGCACAGTACTGCTTCAACTATACAGAACAGGCTATATAATGAGGGCCTAACTCATATGACCTCTTTAAAATTATTTAAAAGAGATTTATATAAATACTGTTATGCTAACGCATCACATATCAACAGATGTGATTGACAGATATTGATGGTCAAAAGTACTTAATTGTCCAATTTCATAAATCTGAATCCAATAGAAACGCACACTAATATAAATGTGTGGCACCCTGCAGAAAACCCTTCATGTCAGATGTTTTGGGCTGTTTGTTTCTTTTAAAAAATGAAATTGTAGGTCTTTTGAAGCTGGATATCAGAAAAAAAGAATATTGAAAACTGAAAACCTGTGTTTACCTATGTTTATAGGTGGGACTGCAATCAAAGGCTGATTTTTTTTTTTTTAGAAGAGGTTTAAGACAATTCACTATTGTATATGAACATTTTCAACACCTAGAGACACTGCCCCATATAAACACCATTATTAGTTATACACATCACATATATGTATACACATAAAGTTACTATGTGCAATTATCTGTTACACCAGTTAGTTGAACTCCTTTGCTTTCAGTTTCTGGAGAAAAATAATCAGTCATGGGCATTTACTGAAAATCACCGTTTGTTTATGTTTAACCCAACCCAAGTGAGATCATTCAAATATCTAACAGTATTTACCCTGTTTTTAAGAGTTTTTTGTGTACTTTGAAACTAATCTGCTGAGGATAGGGTGACCTGCATGACACACACACACCAGTCACCTCTCACTCGTGCAGCAAATGGATTTACCTTCGTGATAGGCTTTCAGTTTAGTCAAGGTCATGAAGACATTTGACTCCGTCATCAGCCATCACAATCGGCCCCTTTCAAAGTTGCTCAGATCACTCTGTGCGTGCGTGCATGCGTGTTATAAAATTGTGTTGTATTGCTCAGTCACACATGTGGCCTTCTAGCCTTCTCTAGGCATTAAAGGCCTCAAGCCTTAAATGTCTCCTTTTGTGTGAACACGTGTGTGTGTGTGTGTGTGTGTGTGTGTGTGTGTGTGTGTATATAATGTAGTGTGTGTATGTGTAATAACGTGTGTGTGTGTGTGTGTGTGTGTGTGTATATATATGTATATATATGTGTGTGTGTGTGTGTGTGTGTGTGTGTGTGTGTGTGTGTGTGTGTGTGTGTGTGTGTGTGTGTGT
>JBBIGA010000126.1:25788517-25815897 GCA_037576975.1 Alestes dentex
TTGCTTTCAGATCATCCTGCAACTTTCTGTGAACTGAAAAAGACTATTGGCTTCTCTCTTACCTCCTTACCATTAGACATATTGTATATTGTGAAGTCTTGCATGACACACCTCTCCAAAGATGATTATGTGGGGCTCGTGGAACTTTCCACTTGTGTAATGTCGATTATTATTTTTAAAACTTCACCTTCTTCACCATGACACCTACTTGCAGTCAAATATCTGAACAACATTAGGTAGAAATGTAATAAGTTTTACACTGATGTATTTTTAGCATCTGAATATTTTTTTTTACCCCAGTTGGATTTCTGTTGCAAAGCCAACAGAAAAAAGTCATTGTGTATGAATTTCAAGTGGATGTGAGCACTGGAAGTATTTTAAATAGCCAAACCTGAGTATTTGTTTCCCCTCACTGTGAAACTTTAGTCCAGATTATTTAGGGGAAAAATGTCTTTTTCAGTTTTGCCACTATTGGTATATTCTCAGTGGGTTTCAAGGAGCCGCCTGTTCACGACTGAAGAAAACACACACACCCTGAGAGCTGTGTTGTGAAAGAAAGAAAAAATGATCAATTTCAATAAAAAAAATGTATTGGAAATTATTTCATTGACAAGCATCTACTTTTAGATGTCCAAGCTTTAAAGGTGCTTACGCTCATGCTTAATTTCTTCTTGTCTTCGGTGTATATAGTTATGGGTTGATTTCAAACACTGTACTGAACATTGTGTCACTTTCTGATCACTTATGGATTAAATATTCAGTATTAGATCCAAGTGTACACAAAATAGATTTAATAATATTGTCTAAAGGCAAAAATCCTTAAATTGTGTTTCTTGTTTAGAAGACACAGCTATGTCTGCACACAACAACAGCAGAGAAAACAACAGCATCTGACTCGGTTTATCAGTTTCAGAGGAGGAAACAGTAGGGTCACATTTGCAGCACATTTTTATTGGTTCAGCCGACACCATGCCGTTTTATTCATTTTCACAATACACAGGACTTAATAGATTTCAGTTTTAATCCACATATACCAAATGCCATTTATCAAATAGGCATTTATTTACCACCCCTGCAGGTCTGTGTAATGTTATCCTAGTTAAATTCAGCTGTTGATGGGTTTTATTATTTGGGTCAATATTTTTGAGAGAAATTTGAACCACTCTGTTTGGCACCTCTGAGTCTCAATGGAGGGCAATTTATCCCGCTGTTCTGTCTGCTTAATGACAAGGCTCATTAGAGCAGGCCTGAAGCTGGCACCGGGACAAAAGTACTATTTCATATTTCCTTTATGAAGAAATGATGGAGCTAATATATATATATATATATATACAGGCTGTGTTTTTCAAGGTAAGACAGCAGCATTCTCATATAGCCCAGGAGATGAGCTCCTAAAAGAGAAAAATCCACTTGAATATTAGACAAAATGGAATATAGGACCTTGGTCACAAAATATGGATCACCTTGTTTATGAAGGTCATAAAGCAGCTTAGCAAAAACATGCTTGGGGTCCAAATTTTGCTTTTTTTTTGTTTAAACCTGGAACTAGAAGGCTACCATCTTACTAGTCACCCAGTCTTTTCCATAAATGTCGCCCAAAACATCTCTCAACCAACTCAAACCACTTGCAGCTCTTCATTATGGTTGTGCAGCATGTACACAGCATGACTTACTGTGAGCCATAAAAACAAACAAAACTTCCCCTGGAAGTCTTTTTAGGTCTGTTTTTACAAGCTGCCTCACGAGTAACTGACCATCAAAGGTACAGAGTATGAGACACAAGTTCAGTCCACCTTATGGCTGCTTTGTGAATACCACCCCCAGTGTTTTATGAAATGGCTGCCTGCAGTAGTGAGTGAAGTTTTATTCTTTTTTATAGCTCACAGTAAGTCAAATGGTGTCCTAAACCACACCCACAAGTCTGAACCACCCAAATGTAAGCAGTTCGAGATGTTTTTGGTGATGTATTTTCACTGAAACAATTCAGTTGACTACTGACTTATGCTTCTGTTCTGGGGTTTGGTGGAAAGGTTTTTTTGTAGCATAGTGTTTTACGGAGGGGGTGCAATCTTCATTTTTTCTGTCATGGTTGATTCTGGACTAATCTGTAATTTTTCTGTCATGGTTTTTGAAAAAGACGGAACAAAGTGTGTTCCATATCAGTTCAATACGGAACACTTCTTTTATCTGTAACAGCTGGCAACCCTATTGATATGCGGGAGGGACAAAACAAATGAATTTTAAACCCCCCCATGTAATGGCTCCGGTGCACATGCTTATAGTCAGTGTTAACCTTGTTGCTCAAGTGCTAAACTGCAGCAGAGTTTGGACACCAAACACCTAGCATCTCTTGATTGATTGACCTTGTGTGTGGGTGGGTGAAACATTGTGTAATATTACATTTCTTGTTGAATTTTTCCTTTAATGTGTGGAAAATGCAGCAAGGAACTGGGAGTGGGAGAGCTGAGTGGAAGAACTGACCGGCAGGATAAAAGCAGGATGAACCTTGGTTTTGCTATTGAGGTGTCATGGACTCACATCATCCAAACACTCCTGATGGAGTAGAAGAAAGATGGAGCAGAAGGAGCTCAGCTCCTGGACAGTCAACTGAGTCAATTACTCATTTTAATCAGATAATTTTTGTATTTTCCCATTTTTGTCCACAAAGCTACACCACTTCTACTACTTCTTCTATCGCTGTTTTTACTGTCATTCAGCTAACCACATATTTTAAAAAGCTTTCTGTTCTGATTCCAGGTCGGTGGTGTACCATGGTCAGGCCATGATTTTGCCTGGAAATCAAAGCTTGACAATCTTTAACCAAAGCAATGAAATGCAAATAGCTCGCATGAGTGAACTTATGCTAATAAGAATATACTCTTTTGTCCTCAATCCACAGTGAACATTAAAATGTACATGCTTACATGCTTTTCACCCTTTCTTCTGGAGAAGAAAAATGTAAATTTCTAATAATTACTGAAACCCAAGTCAGAGTAGATTCATTTTTCAAAGATATTTTTAGACAATCACACAGATACCTCCGATTACCCTCCCACAGTATATTTTCTCCAGTCTCTCAGAAGGCATCCTCTCCAATCTCACAAACAGAGCCTCTCTAAAATAATAACCTTTCTATTTGCCTCTTGAGAATCTGTTCAGAGAGCGTTATTCTTCTATTCTCTCAGAAATAGGCCACCTCTGACCCTGACGTCGGATATTCAGACTCAGTCCTCGCAGACCGCTACAAAAATGGAATCAGTTCTCTTCTCTTTAGATGTAGATCATCCCTCTCTAAGTCACTCTCCCCTTCTCTCTCTCACTCACTTTCCTTCTCCTCTCTCTTTCTCTTATCTCTTTCTCTCTGTCTTTCTCTCTTGTCTCGCGTTCTGTCTGTTTCTCTCTTTTCCCTCTCTTCTTTATCATTTTATTATATTTTCTCTCTTTATCTCTAGCTCTTTTATTCTCTCTTTCTCTCTCTCTCTCCCTCTGTCTCACTCTCATTGTCTCACAGCTTCTCTTTTCTTACTCTCTCCCTCGCTCTGTCTGTCTCTCTCTCTCTCTCTCTGCTTTCTGCGTGCCGCTGGCCGTCGCTTTGTTCAGGGAAATTGCTGTCGTTTTCCATTCGCACTCTGTTTGCGCTGGTTTGATGTTGCTACCTGCCAAGCACGGCCAGCTTTATTACAAAGCCCAAGTGTCACACGTGGAAAGCATTCTTATCCTCAGAAAAAAATAATAAATTGCAGGCAAATAATCAAATGCTGTGCCAGGATGTGTAATATGCAAAAGTCGAGGCGCATTCCATTCCTCTCTGTTTATAATGAACTGTCCTAAAGTCTTATGTAGGCTATTTTAATTACCATATCTGTCACTTATTGGAAAAAGGAAAAGCTCTGTCTTTCATTAGCATAACATGAACCTGCTCTTCTGTTTTTTTAATGTCATTTATAAAGTGTCAGACTGCCTTGCATTTGAAACGTCGCCTCTTGTCATGCTGAAGTGACCCATGAAACCCCAGTCAAACCAACAGAAACCGTTTTGCCTCTCAGAGACTTGGAACACCCCTTTCCAAATGGTGAACAGACTGACAGACCAAAGAACTAATTCTTACAAGCAATGGGTCAGAGGCACATAGCTAAAGCGTCCGCTGATGTATATTGCGATCCCATGGTGCTTTGCAGGCAGACAGCATGGTGTGCAGCCGTGCATATCAGTCACACTCGGCTGCACCCAGAGGATGGAGAGGAGAGGAGAGGAGAGGAGAGGAGGAAGACGTGGAAGAAGAGAAGGAGGACAGCTGTGAAGGGGTTTGGGGTTTGAGTGACTAACAGGCCATGGTGCTTGCGGCTCGAGATCCAGAAGAAGCGAGAGGCCACTGAACAACCCCTTCACAGGCCTGTTGCCTAAAGGAAAGGGGGATAGGACCCCCTGAGTTTGAACCCTTTATTAACTTTGGTTCCTGGCACTGCATGACAAAATTCAGGTAACTGATTTTTTTTTTACTCTGTGTGGTTTTTGATATGAAAAACCAGTGTGATTTGGGACCATTTATAGACTGAAAGACTCTACATGACCTCTGAGGGTGCCATTTAGTATCTGACACCAAGGCGTTTACAGCGGATCCTATAATTCCTGTAAGTTCTTCTCTTTTCATTTTCCTCAAAAGACAGGCATGTTGCCTGGCTGAAAGAGGTGACTGCAGGGTCCAATGCTCTGTGTGTCATAACACATTCCTTATAACATTCCTTCACAGATTTGATGACCTCTGCCACTTTAGCTCTTCTGCTAGTTCGAAATAGATGGGATAACCATCATTACTCTAACAACTCGACCTCTAGACACCCCAATCCCTGATGCCGGTTGGTATTGTCCCTCCTTGGACTACAGTTGGTAGGTACTCACCACTAGTCAGTAGGCACACCCAACAAGCCTTGCTGTTTCAGAAATACTTCGACCCAGTCATCTGGCCATTACAATTTCTTATGTCCTTCCTTTCTTTACTGCACATTTCATGCAACCAACATGTTAATTACGAAAACAGATTGTTCACTTCATGTCTAATGTCTCAGACCTTGACATGTACAGTTGTTACTGATGTCAATGTTATTTGCTATCTATTTATCCATCTATCCATCTATCTATCGGTCTATCCATCTATCCATTTATCCGTCTATCTATATGTATGTTGATGGCATGACTAGGATCTTATGGGCCCCTGTGCAAATGATGGCTATTTGGGATTTTAAAAGGATAAATCATGAATAGATAGTGTTGTAAGTTGTGAAGGATTTGTTTAAAAACATTTAGGAGAGGCATTATGAATAAGAGGGAGACAAACAGATGTCAGGGCTCCCTGTGTAGTGTTGATGGAGGCTAACTGGTGAGGTATGATGTGAAGGAATTGGATTTTCATGGGTGCACAATTGTGTCAGCGTCTGTATGACATGCCCAAGAAAGACTTTAAAGAGCTAGATCGCTGTGTGCAGAGCAGTGTATTCCACTCTGTCACTCTGTCACTTTTGACCACATTTGGAGCTTTAAATTCAGCAACAGTAGCAACAATTGTTCAGCAGAGGCCTAGGAAAGAAAGCTAGGTCTTGGGTTGAACTTCCCTGAATGTAAAGAGCTCGATTTTTGATGGTGATGTAGTGAGAACCCTCATAGAAAACTTTGCACGCCTTTTAGACAGGCATTTGTGCTGAAAAAAGGAATTGCCAGCAGGTTATGTGGGGAAGGTCTTCTCAAGCCAGGGAAAATGAAGCACTTCAGACCCCAATAATGTCTTGGCTATATGATTACAGTCAGAGTGAGTGAAAATTTGGGTAAATTTGATTTTTAGTCAAACTTATATGTGTTCAGTCAACGCTGGCACACTAACATGATGTTTTACAAAAGATCAGTCAAGAACCTGTCCCATCATCACCTGCTGCTGTCTTGCCACATAGATAAAAGCGGGTGCTTGTTCCTCAATTCATCGTTTTATGTTCACTATAGATCCCCGTTGCCACAGTTCAGCATCTTATTCTGCTGACTGAAGGGTGATAATGGAGGATGCTTTGAGGATATTGCTGCTATCAGTGGGATTTTGATGCAGCTGATGCTCTTTGTGGGTTTAAAGCAGGCACAGGATCTTTCAAACAGAAAATGGCCACTGGCTACTGTGGGCCAATGTTCTTTTGGGGCGTCCTCCGGCACGAGGGGCTGGAGTGCGGCAGACAGAGTGAGTGCCGGGACTTTCATTAGTTCATAGAGCAGAGATTATGGCTCAGTGCCGGCACATGAATAATGCATGGAGGTGTGCCATGGTGCCCCGAACCCCCTGATTCCCCTGCTCATGAAAAAAACACACTCGCTCACACACTAGACACATATAGAGAGTCATATTCTCATCTAACCAGTAATAAAAAAACATAAGCCATAATAATTGTGGCAGCAGAGTCATGGATTTTTTTTCCATAGTGAAATAAAAAAGCACTAATGCACAAAAAGACTGAACAGTACAAGACATTCTGAGATGTTCTTAACTTTCTACCTTTAAACATGACAGCTGATCTATCGCTCTCTCTCTCTCCCTCTCTCTCTCTCTCTCTCTCTCTCTCACTCTCTCTCTCTCTCTCTCTCTTTCCCTCTCGATCCGTCTAAATGCACTCTCTGCTGTTTTACCGGCTCTGTTGAAGACTCTCTGCTCGTGCTGCGGTGCTACTCCATCATCCAATCAGATTTCAGCAGCTAAACATGTCATGTTTTATTTCTCCTCTCCTCTTCACACTCGCCGTGTGAGATGCACCTTTAGATCAGAGGTATCAGCTTCTGCCTGTCCAGGATATATCAGGTTCCCATGCCGCTACCATAGAAACTTTCCCGTTTTGCATCAGCCACCCACTGTGTGCAAAATAGTGGACTTTGGTGCGATGCCCTTGAACAGTGTTTACCAGCTCTGCTCATAGAGATCTGTTTAGCTTTAACCACAGACTCCATGCCTGTTTCAACTCTTTAATTGGCTAGATCAGATGCATTTGAGTGTGTGTGTGTGTGCGCACACTTTGACCATTACACACTTTGACACTTTGACCGTTACTTACTAACACTTTGACCGTTAACATTAGTTACAAAAATACAAAAATTGTGGGCTGCAATTTCTCATTAGGCTAAATGGGATTTTTCGACTGTTTTCCAAAGGTTGTCCACTTGCTGTGCATTTGACAAGAGTATGAATAGAGCATATAATGATTATGTTGAGGTAATAAAGAAAGATCAAGGTCTTTCTTTCTGTGTGTGTGTGTGTGTGTGTGTGTGTTTGTGGTAAGACAGCAAGTGCTGTTACTGGGCCTGAAGTAAGTGTTTATGTTTCCACCATGTCCTTTTGACCCTGAGCTCTTGGCAAGTTGTTGTGTTGATTTTAGCTTGCAATCAATTCATTTTAATCACAATGCACAGCAGCCGGGAGGGGGAGGGGGAGAAGGGAGCCGGACGCTAATTGATTGGCAGGTATTTGCATATACAGTACGGGACAAAATGTCAGCCGGAGCTTCGGCTCTGACCTGCAAGGGGCTGCTGGCAAAACAAACTGATGAGGGTAATTTATCATGTGGCGGTGTGTGCGGCGCCGCTTCACTCGTGCTATTGTTAGTGTCGTCAGTCACCTGTCACGGTGCTGGAGCTGGGCTGCGGCTGGCCGAAAGGAAGGGCTCCGGCAGGTTAGCCGCAAACAAGAGAGCTCTGAGGAAAATGTCAACGTGGCTGGGAGCTATCGCTGTCCGCATCAACGGCTTGATCAATGGGCGGCTGGCTCTGCGAGTTCAGCAGATTAAAAAGTCAAACAGGAGAATGGCGGTGGTATTCGCTGACATGGGTAATGGAGTGTGGACGCCACAGTAGACTGTGAAGTGCTTAAAAATGGGGGCAAAAGGCTGGAGCAGCCTCAAACCATCCTCAAGTACAGGTCTTGTTGCTTCAACAAATTAATGACTCAAGTAGAAGCACAAGTAGCCTATCAAAAAACAACCTGAGTGAAAATATAGGCCAAAAACTCCTTAAGTGCTGAGTTCTGTGAAATAGAAGGAGCAGAACGTGGGCTATTTAAGTATAACAACATGACAGGGAGTGTGTTTTCACAGTAGCATACAACCCCGAGTGTTCTATTGCTTACAGGGGGAATTTCACCCTTTTTTAAAAATTCTGCTGCAGTTCAGTTGTAAAGATACAAACAAAGTCATCCAAAGATTGTGAAATGTACCTTTTGAGATGAACTTACATGGTCGGATTGTTCAGGCTATCTCAGAGGACCCTATTACAAGAAATGGTTTTTAATACATTGCTTAATGCTTGAGACATTGTTCATTAAAATTTTGAGATAAGCCTTTGGCCTAAAACACTTTTTTCAACACATGCAGGGCATGGCACTATTTTTACCATCATTAACTTCAGTGGGTTGATTATTTGTGAAATAATATGATTTTACAACAAGACTACATTTATAAAGGGTTTAAAATATCCTCAATAATGATTAGTCATATGAATAAAATAATGAGTGTTCTTCTGTTCTGTTAAAATTCAGATCTTGTTGGTTACTTTGCCCTCTCCATCACTCAGTGTTATACCTTCATTGGTATTCATACTCATCAGATATAAAAAGTCACTGCTGCCCCGTCTATTTACAGACATTCCTACATGATAATGATTTAGGGTGTTTATGACCTAATAATTTTAAGCCAGTTAGAAACCTTTATAAGTTTGGTCTTATTGTAATCTGGTACCATTACAATACACCATAAAAACACCATAACCTGATAAACGGTGAACACTTATATTTAGAAACTGTATTTATCTATTATACAGAAGTGAAAAAAAGTATTATAAATAATTATAAAAGACTAAAAAAAAACTAAGTAAATGTTCTGGAAGAGCCTAAGAAATAAAAGTATTATCAACTGTAATTGAAATGATACTAAAGTCTGAGTAAGGGAATAAAAAAAACCGAAGCAGTCACTACACACTTGCAAAGTTTGTTTTGTCAGTGTGGCCTAATTCCTGCCCTGAGACTGCACTGGCAGGCCCGTGTTATACTGCTAGTAGTAGTGATGAGACTGAATTTCATGTACGAGAAATTACTTTGTTGCGAAAAATGTTTTTTATTTGATTAACAGCAAAATCTCCAAAACACCCACAGTGTGTTTTCACACTTTCAAATTCGACACAAGGCGCCTCAGACACAAAGCTGACGATATATCCAATAACCATCGCAAACTGAGCAGCACCTACAACAACCAATCACAGGTCGCACTTCCCAAACACAATCCAGACTCATCTGCTCACGCTGCGCTTCGCATCGCTCGTGTTTGGATGCGATTCAGGAGACAGATATGTTATTTTTTGACCAATTAGCTGATTGAAAATCCTATGGCCCATGAAGTGGTCCCCGCTGGGTTTTTTTTCTGGGCATGCTCCATTACGCCAGGCAGGCAGCGCCGGGGATGTCCGCTGAGAGGATAAACACTGGCGGTGGCCTCCCATAAAGGCCCTGAACCAAATGAGCGGAAAGTCATCCCGACCATTAACGCCTTAGTAATGTTGTTTTTCAAAAAAGGGTCCTAGCAGGAGCTCGGCAGTGACTCTCTCCACTCCCTCGCTTCCTCTCTGCGCAGGATTTGTTGCAGAACAATAGATGCAGTTTTTGGCGTGAAGGCACGCTGGTTTATTGAAATACTATTGGAGTGAAAAAAAGGCAGAAGGATGAGTCACATGGAAAGGGCTGTGGTAACCTAAATGCTCACTACCCAATTTTGGGAGGTGGAGTGAATAAATAAGTAACGTTGGATTAAGTCTTACATGTTTTTGAGGAGTGTTTTTTTTATTTAGCAGCAATTTGCTGTGTTTTAGTGTAACTGTATGTGATTCTGTAGAAATGAGAAAATAAAATGAAAAGAAAACAAAACAAACTATCAGTCTTGGGATGTTAGCCATTGTGTTAATCGATCTAGAAAAGAAAATAAGTGCTATCACTTATTCTTAGTGTAAATTGTGGCTCTCTAGCAGTCGCAGTCCACACCAGCATCAAGTGTAAGTGACGTGGTACTATTTACTGCACACTCACGCTGTGTGTTAACCTGTGCCGAGTGTGCATGACCTTCTCAGTCTAGCTTCACATTGGGTAAACAAGAGGAAATTAACTGCTGTTGGTGTTTTGTTTCTTCTCCTCTCAAACTGACTGGAGGGCCCAATCTCTCACATCTTGATTCTTGATATTAAGCTCCGGTGCACTGATAGGGATTGACGTGTTAAATGTTGTCGGGCCTATATCTGACTGGGTCTCAACTGGAGTTTATGGTACTGGAAGATAAGGCTGGGTTTTATATTGTCGATCTGCGGCTCGCTATATGGCACTCCAATACCTCAGCTGATAAGAAGGCCATGTGTGAACAAACTCCCTTGATGACCATGTCATTCTTTACTCTTATTATCCTTACTTTTTAAACACATTTTATGGAGGTGGTAAAAATGGTAGTTCGTGACCTCTTTAAAAAATTCTACATTTTTATTAAGACACCAATATTATACTTGTCTATGTATTTATTGAAGAAAATGATCCAATATCAAATATCTGAATTGTGAACCTTTGCTTTCAGTATTTGGTGGGACCCTCTTGTGCAGCAATAACTGCAGCTTGATCAGTCCTGCATATTGGCTTCAATGAATTTTGCACATTATAGCATACAGAAGTTCTTAAACTCTGGGATGTTGGTGGAGTTCCTCACATGAACTGTCCTTCCACACCATTGCTATTGTGTGTTTAGGGTTGTTGTCTTGCTGCATAACTAATGTTTTCTTGAGATTCGGTTTGCAGACCGATGTCTTGACATTTTCCTTCAGAATTTATTGTTCCATCATTGGTGGAGAGACATCTTGGCCTGAAAGCAGCAAAACAGGCCCAAACCAAAATACTACCACCACCATGTTTTACAGATGGGATACGGTTATTATGATGGATTGCAGTGTTTTCCTTTCTCTAAACATAATGCTTCTCATTTAAACCAAAGCATTCTATTTTGGTCTTATCCCTCCACAAAACGTTTTTCCAATACCCTTCTGGCTTGACCATGTGATCTTTAGAAAACTGTAAATGGACAGCAATGTTCTTTAAGGAGAGCAGTGGCTTTCTACTTGCTGCCCTGCCATGCACACCATTGTATTTCAGTGTTCACCTGATGGTAGATTCATGAACATAGTGAGAGAGGCCTTTAGTTGGTTAGAAGTTACTCAACGTTTATGACCTCACTGACTATTAGGCATCTTACTCTTGGAGTGATCTTTGCACACTGGCCACTCCTGGAGGAGGCTAACAAATGACTTGAATTTACTCTATTTGGACACAGACTGTCTGGCTGTGGACTGATGGAGGCCAAACCTTTTAGAGATGGTTTTGTAACCTTTATCAGCCACATTGTTTTGAGGTCCCCAGCAATATCTGTGAAATGATATACATACAGAAACATGTAGAAATCAGACTTTGATAGATCCCTATTCTTTAAATAAGACAGGACACCCACTCACCTGATTTTCATCCCATTGAGTGAAATCACCTTACTTTAATTTTTACTTAAATTAAACTACTTATCCCAGAGGTTCTCATCCTTTTGCCACTAATAGATATGTAATACTGGATCATTTTCCTCAGTAGGTAAAATGACCAAGTGTAATATTTTGTCTCATTTGTTAATTTAGATCTCTTTATCCACGTTTAGCACTTTTAGACAATCTGATGGTGTTTTAGGTCATATTTATATCGAATTATAGAACATTCTAAAAAGAAAAAAAGACAAAGAAGGACACAGGAATCAACCAATCATGTTTTGATTTACAGTGGGTGTAACCAGTTGCATGATGGGGTGACATCACCCTAGCCCTTCTAGAAGTCTTAGATACATCACTAATTGTGATTACGGACAGCAGCCTGGGGTTAGTCAGAAAACTTTAGACTAAATGTGGAATGCCTTTCACAAGCCTGGAATGCCTTTTAGATTTTCAAGTATAATCTAAAATATTTATGTCAGTGACATTCTACTTCTGTTTTATAGGGGTGCTAACAGAAATGGGTATTACGGCAGAGATGTTCTTTTTTCTTTTTTTTGACAGTGTTTTTACATTAATGGCAAAACCTGAAGGCCTACCTCTAACAAGATACGGTTTGGCACTGGTAACAAATATGTGAATTTGTGAGGTTCCATTTTACTTTCTATCCCATCGACTTAGGGCCTAGTAACACTGGCAATTTCACAGTGAAATTTGTGAGCGAAATGACATTCAAAAGTATCTTCACAGACTGTCAAGGCAAACAACATACAAGAGTTTATTTTGAGTTCAACTTTGAGGTTTCCATCATTCACAAATAGCACAACTGCTTTGACTGCATTGACTTCTGAAAGGAAGGCCCTTTGTCTTGCAGCACTGATGATCCAAAGTGGAGAAAGCAGTACTTTTTTAGCAATGTCTAGACATAACATTTTATATATTTCTTCTGGACTATTAATTAATACATAAAAACAAGGTGTGGGGAGTTTGCATGTTTTCCTCGTGGTAGCGTTTCCTCCAGGGTCTCCAGTTTCTGCCACAGTCAAAGACATGTGTGTCAGGTGAATTGTGGATTCTAAATTGACTGTAGGTGTGAGTGTGTGAGTGAACGGCGTGTGTGTATGTGCGCCCTGCGGTGGGCTGGCGCCCCGCCCAGGAGGAGTCCCTGCCTCGCACCCACAGACCCCAGGATAGGGTCTAGGTATCCGCGACCCTAGCAAGGATTAATGGTTACAGAAACTGAATGAATTAATACGAGGTGACATGATATGCAGTTGATTTTTTGTTTGCTTGCTTGTCTATGGGTGCTGAGCCACTGCTAAATTCCAGCTTTAAGCTTTACTGGTGCAAATATCATCAACAGTAAAACCAGTGCTTAGTTTTCCTCCCTAAAAAGTGAAATGTCAGAATTCCAAGGTAAACCATCAATGCTAAAAGCCTGTTTTCACTCTCTAACCCATTACTAGAGAAGTGACTTCCTCTTCATGTAGTTTTAGTAGCACATAATGCAGAACTTTACCATCATCTCCAGAGCTGCTCCATGTTGAGAGAGGACCCGCTAGCCACTCTAAAGCACTATCATTATTGTATTGGCAGCGCATCGCTGCTCTGATCCTCCTGAGCAGCTGATAAAATCTGTCCCTCTCCGAGCTGAGCCAGGCCCATTGTTTTGAGGGATTAGAAGGGGATTAAGTGTGGATTCCTGTGAGTGAGAGTTTGAGCCCTGTGACCTCTACACAAATCATTATGAGATGGATGTGCAGTAGTTGACTGAAGACCAAAAATGTTATTGGATTATCAACTATTCATACCACAGACATGTGGACAGGACTAGACTTTGGATATGTATGTGTGTGTGTGTGTGTATATGTTTGTGTGTGTGTGTCTGCATATGTGTGTGTGTGTGTGTAAAGGTTGTGGGTTCACAGTTGCTGACTGTCGAAACTATCTGTGTTTTTGGCCTTAATGCCCACAAACTGATGCCTTTCTTTCTGCCATGCCATCTCCTTTCTATGATGCACAATTTGCAGAACATGAAAAAATATATAAAAGAGGCATAAAGTTGCACAGATTTCAATATAGTTCAGTCTTTGAGATGTAAGGGAAGGTATTTGGGTGGCTGAATGCTAAACTGTATACTGTATAGAATTTTTGTCACAGTGGTGGTGGTAGGAACCAGGAGTCACAATGAGTAAAATATCTGAACACATAAAAGATATTGCATTTACTATCTAGAATTGTCAGTGAACCGGGAGGAATTTTTTTACATACTGCCTATAATATACAGTACACTTTATGTGCTTTACTTCCTAAGCATATCCTGCATGTACCTTTTGGCTCTCCAAATTTGAATGTCTGGTTCTTCCACCAATGCTGTAATTCATTCTGACTCTAGAACAAAGCATTTCACATCAAGAAATCTGAAGAATTTAATTATGAAGAACGTTTGAAAAATCAGTCCCCTGAACTGTGCCAAACCAACCCCAAACAAATTCTGGGACCTTCTGGTTAAGATGGAAAAAGTATCGTACCTTTTTGTAGACTGTGTAAGTGGAGATACCTTGTTGGATTGGTATGCGTGTGGTGTAGACTTGGTCATTAGTTAAGTCCATTTCTATAGCCTAGCCAACTATAGTAGACATGTTATCGGACATTTCCAGACTCACTTTGGCCTGAACGATCAACATGTAACCACACTTAGCAGCGGTCTGTGTAGGTACTTTCTTAATTTTTTGGGAAATGTTTTAAAGTAAATTGATTCTTAACATCCGCTGCTAACTGACGAGAGTTCCGCCACTTTTCAAATTCCAGTTTAACCCCCGACTGTAAGGTCTGTCTTGCTTAAGTCATCACACGCAATCTGCCATCCACCTGACTCCACAGTGCAGAACACCTTAATGATGACATTAGTGTGAATCATTTGCAGAGCAAAGAAAAGCACAGAGCTCCCCTCCCAGTTGCCCGTGAGCCCATCCCTCCACTTCCTCTCTGCCTCATTGTTTTTGTAATTAATTCGTTATGTAGGGATATCTCCCTCGTCAATAACACGGCAGATTAGAGAAGATGGAAGGAGATTAAACATGACTGTTGGTTAGCTCTTTGCCCCCACGAGTCACACGGGGGCTGCCGCACTCAAAGGTTAGGGAATCTTTGAGCCTAACGATCATATTGTGTGGCAGTCCGCAGGGACGGCAGAGTAAGTTTGAACTAAGCTGCTTTATTCATCAGTGACGGCTTATTCTTTCTCACCATTTGCCTCTCTGTAGTGTCATGGCAGTATTCCTTGAAGTAATTGGAAACATCCATCTGTTCTGCGACAGCATCTCTTGGCTCTGGAATCAGGCTGCATTCTTTTATTTTTGTAGATTAGAACAAAGCATGCAGGACAGATATTTGTCTGAATACCCATTTTAGAGATTTGAGGAGGCGAAAAAACATGGTCATCCAAAAAAGGAGTTTCAGTTGCTGGCCAAAAATAAAGTAGACTCAAGGAGTAGACGCTTCCTTGAAGGACAGTTCTTGTTACAGGTCAGAGAGCAATTCTTGAAGTGTCATGGTGATGTGTGGTGTGAATTGCATTTGCTGCAATCCATGGCATCAAATGCGTCCTGCCTTTTTTCCTGCTGGGAATTCCCCTGCGTGTGATAACCTGTTAGTGTGATTATCACTTCAGCTCTCCTCCATTAACAAAGTGCAAGGTACCTTGGGAACGCCAAGATCGCTTACTTCTCAAGCGCCCTGTGGCGCTTTAAATAAGTCTGGGAAGACCTCTTGGCCCATACAGAAAGGGCCTTGTCGGCGACAGAACCGTGGATAGGAATCTTTAAACCAGTCCTTTTCAGGGCTTGCATTGCGTGTTGATGGCACTGCTACAACGAAATCTTCCTGTGGACTGAATATTTTCCCTAAATCTTACCAATTACCCTATGTGTGCTGCCAAGAATTAGAGCAGTGGGTAGGCCTGGTTAAAGCTGAGATGAAATTGCTCTCTCCAGCACACCCAATCAGTTTGACATGGCCGGAGGAAGATTCTCAAGGAGTGCCGAGGCACCTAGTTTTGTGTGAGGCTCTCTGAGGAATCCTTGAAATAGAGGCCCTTAAGGTTGCAGGGAGACAAGAACTGTGAAGCTAGTGTCCCGTGCTTGCTTGTGGGATGGGCTCTACTGGGCTCCGCTCTGCTCCTCACTGGAGGACCCGCACATGATTAATGACCGAGCCAGGTGCTCTACCTGAAGGGCAGGTTACATAAACCCCATTCCAGCCCAGGAATCAGCTCCTCCGCATGCTAATGGAGACCCCAGTGCTCTCACAGCACCTTAATCAGAATAACCCCACAATGGTGCGCAGAAATACAAGGAAGAAAGAGGACTTGTGGATGTAGCTTGAGTGGTTAAAGGGAGTAACAAGACTGCATTGGTAATGGCCTCGGGAAATGGCGGAGATGTTCTGTGTGGTTACCGAAGGTGGTGCAGAATGAAAGACAGATCCTATGACATGATAAATTATGTCAAATGACCCCACACATGAGTGAACGAAAACGTACTAGTACTATAAATGTCTCATAGAGAAGGTAGCCAAATAAGCACAGGCTTGGATCTATTCTTCTTTTCAGCAGCTCCGCAAACTGATTGATTGTGCAAGAGTGCATCAGCTTCATTTATAATCCGTTATCTTTCAAAATGTGCTCACTCTGAGTGTGACCCAGTCACATTATTTATGAACACAGCACAGGAGCATTTGAACTGAAAGGTATTTAAATGGGTGGACAGTTGAATGGCCTAATAATGTGAGCTGTAATTTTGAGTTATGTGTGGGGATGGCGACACATACAGTGCAGCTCATCAATCTTTGGCAGCGTAAATCTTGTCTGGATGTTTGATTTGTTATTGAGCCTGTATTTTCAGGACAGACCTTTGCCCCTGTCAAGCACCAGCTGAAAAGTCCGTCTTCATCCATGGGTCAGTGTGTTTGGTGCACTCACAGGTTTAGAACAATTTCCTATTGGCAGGTTTTTCCCAGTGGTCTCCGTTTCTAGTGTACACACTTTCCATTGGCAGTCTTGTTTGAGAGGTTTGCCGCATCTTTCTTGTTTTATCACTTGCCAGAATGTTATATTAAGGCAAACTGCGGACAGTGCTTTCAGCAACCACAAGGTTTTGTGAGACCTGGGGGATTATGAAATGCTGTTAATTTCACATTCTCAGTCGGTAACTATTGTGTTTACTGTACTTCTGTTCATTTGTATCTTTCAACCCTGACATCCTAAGATTTTGAAAATTGTACTTAGTAAGTGTTATTGCCTAATCACTGTATTTTCTTATTTTATAACCATGCTATTAATGTCAGGACATAATTATGCAACATTTAAATTGCTATAAATACGTGTTTAGTTAAATTTGCTGTATGTAGCCTGCTGGAATCCTTTATTGATTGGACCAAATAAAAAAATTAAAAAACCCTTATGTTACACATTTAGTAGGAAACAACAGACATTGAGCAAATAGCAGCATTTCAGACACTGATGCAGTAAACTGACAGAGACAAATTCAAGGTGACCTTTTAATTAAAAATGTCTCTTTTATAGAGTGTGGTAATTATTCTGCCTGTGTTTAGGTTAACGGGACACTTTGTGTAGACCAGTGGGATTATTTCCCAGACTATTGTAACTGTGTTTGTTTTTGTTAGCAGGACAGTTTGTAAAGACCCATAGGACTATTTATAAGATTCTGCGTTTAGGTCTGGTTAGCAGTTTGAGTAGACCTATGGGATTATTTTGCAGATTATTAAGGTTATGGTCAGATTTTGTTGGCAAGATAATTGGTATAGAGCTAGAGGATCCTGTCACACGGCCAAACAACTCTTTATATGGACGTTCCCCTGGTTTAGTAAGTAATTAAGTAAGTAAGTAAGTAAAGCTTTATTGTCATCCAAGCCATATACATATAGTACATATACAGTCCTCCGGGACCATAGGTGCAACATAGAACAAAACAGAACAGCAGCACTCAGGCAGATCAACAGTGAGGGTAAAAAGGGGGGGATTACAAATTAACGTATATGTATATAAAAATAGTATAAAAAAGTTCACAGATACTTAACTTAAAAAATAATATACTATAAAATACTATAGGGCGGCACATTAGGGAGCCAATACAATACAGTATTGTATACAGAATTGTAGTATAGATATAAACATATTTATATATACATATATATACACATATATACACATACACACACATGCTCAAGGTGTCAGATGCCATGCTGAGCTTTGTTTGGTGTTCCTATGTCATGTAGAACCAAAGTTATTGTAATTTAAAAGATAGAAGAAAGAAAACACAAGATCTTTGAAAGTGTGAGAACTTTCAGGATCGTTTCCTCCCACAAGTAGGTGGAGAAAACCCGCCGAGGGAGGGGGGGGGGGGTCCAGAGAGTGGCCGAGCAAAAGTACAACAAACGGTGAGCATGTAGGAGATCAAACATGGGTTTTAAGCTGTTTTAGACCAGTTTCATTTGCTAAAATCAGATTTTAGTTACACGCTGTGAGTTCTATGGGTTTAACAGAGTGTGGCAAGTGAAAAGACAGACAAGTGAGAGACAAGTGGAGTTTGTAATCTTGTGGTGTCTTCTCTCTTAACTGACAGCTTTTGTTTTTAAGCTATAAAGCTCTGCATGAAGGCTTTTTCCTTTCAACCAGATTACATTAGCAGCTTAGGTAACTTTATCTGGAGTGATATAGCGATCTTGACTTTCATACCAGATATATCAAGGTTTTGAAAATCATTCCTACTACATATTCATTTTGATTGTTCTAATCTTGCCAGAAAAATTTGCATGTCAAGGGGACGTCATAGTCAAGGATGAACATGCGGCTCTTTCCGGAGGGCGCTGTGTCAGGAAACTGCAGAGAGGTCCCTTTGAATAAATCAGTGGAGACAGTGCGAGTCTTATCAGACCATTTAAATGTATGGAATCGCCGCCACTCCTGGAGCGCACACCAAGTGCCGGAGCTATGCCTCCATCAAAAGGGCCTCTCCCCTCAGGGGAACAGAGAGACGATCCCCACCCCACCGTGAGATGCACATTGTTAGACTAATGAACAGGCAGGATTTGATTAAAACGTCCCCAACATCATTTGGTTCCCCATGCGGCACAAAGAGGCTCCCCCGCTGCGGGCACTTAACGCAAGCCCCCGCACTCCCACACTCCAAGGTGAGTCCACACAAATCACAATAACGGCTCCGACACATCGCCCTCCCTGGGAGGCCACTCTGCCGGGCTGCCCGAATCACGACACTGTTCGTTAAAAATTCATTAGACAGTGTTTGTGCCACATCCCACCAAATGTCATCCCTGACGCCTGAACGACGAGCCAAAGTAAAGTTCTCCATGTCCCGGGGGGCTGCAGAGACTCAACAGAATGCAGGCTGCTGACTTATACACGAAAGAACAATGTTGTCTTTAAACTTCTTGGAAGTCAAAATACAGCTTGAACAGACCTGGATCCTGTATTCAAAGACCAAAAAGATGTCAGTGCTGTAGACCTTCAATAGGCCTACACTGAAAAGAAATGCACTGAACTGACTTTCACATGTGCACATAGCCCTGGGTTCCACTCACAGTCCAAAGACTTGTACCCCTAGGTGTGACTGTGTATGTACGTTCGGTAGTGGGTCTGCCCTGCTATGGAGTGGCCACCTGTCCAGGGTGTTTTTCTGGATAAGAGATCAATAAAATATTGTTGCTGTTAAAAGAAACTAGGTAAACTAAGTAAACTTCTCATTCAGCAGCTGTGACCATGGACAAACTTAACAATAAGCAGGCTGGAGTTCGCCACAGAGGAATCAACAAACAAGATGTTCGGTGATTTCCTTTCCAGCCAGTTGAACAAAACCACACTCAAGTAAATCTGACGAAAACTGTAAAAGTTGAACTTGACCTTGCTACAGTTTCATGGCTCTAACATTATCTACAATAGAAAATGGAAGGAATTGAAAGGAATTGCCAGTATTAAAGCACATCAAATGATTTTGTATAAAGGTAGCATTTGGAGAGAAAGTATGCATTGAAAAGTTAAACGGTGAGAGAGAGTGACACATCAGAAAGCTTCTGAGAGAGCAAAGTGTTTTTAAAATATTCTAGGTTTTTATATATATATATATATATATATATATATATATACATTTTCTACAAATATTCTATATTTTATATCTATATTTTATATGTTTTATATTTATATACAAATATAGACATAAATATATTATTTTATATATTTTTATATACTTTTTTCACAGATATCACATTTTATTTAAAAAGAGGTAAAATATACATGTTTGTTGTGTGTTGGAGGGCCAGCTTTAGTTTTTTAGTCATTTTTGCTCAATATAATAATAATAATAATAATAATAATAATAATAATAATAATAATAATAATAATTGCAGTTCTAAAATTAGCCATATATGATATATATCATGGAACTTTTAAGAGTGTTCAGTGTACATTATTTACCAGTATTTTATTTTTTTATTCCAGTTTTTATTATTCAGTTTTTATACCACTTCCAGAGTAGTGATTTGTCTTCTAAAAGGACAGTTTTACAAGAGAATCATGCTCTGCTTTTTCAAGAGAAAGGAGTGGCATTTTTGTCAATAAGGGGTATAGGGCAGTGTTTCCTGCCCTATTTCCACCACTCTTGGCACATTTATGGTGTCGCTGCAGTGTTCCCGTGCACAGAAGCAGTAGCAGGAGAACTTACTGTAGCTGCCGCATGCATGGCTGTGCTTGAGGCTTGACAAGTCTGACAGCAGGCCGTTTTCTGCAGATGCCAGCCCTACTGGTCTGAACCGGAGGGCTGTTTGCATCCCCACGGTACCCTGTAATCGCTGAGTCATAATTACTGCAGGAATAGCAGCAGTTTATGCTCAGAAAGAGGTAGTTAATTTAGATCTCTCATTAGCACATTGTTTGCAAGCATTTTATCCACTTGCCGTTGTTCTGCGGCGGGGCAATTGTTTGTGGGAGAGAGCAGACATGGTAATTTGGTTTGACATTTCACGGGCATGAAATTAAGGTGTAATGATTGTGTGGCGTTTGAACGTCTTGTAATAGCTCGCTATTTAAATTGCAGATCACCTCTCACTCTGCCGGTAAACGTAGCACCCAAAAAAAAAAAAGGAAAAAAAAAAAAGACAGTGCGGTGAAAGTGTGGCTTAAGCTGTGTAAGAATGTCTTACTGACAGTGGGATTCTTCTGCTGGGAGTATTACCCCAGAGCCACAGCGCTAGCCTATCATAAATATTTCATACTTTTATGGTTTCATAACAAGGCTAAAAGTTTAAGCTGAGATATGAACACGCCACAGGCCCACGGAGACTGTTAGCATGTGTATTGGATTTTTATTTGTAAATTGAGAATCTGCCCTAAAATATATATTTGCCCCAAGGGTTTGGGGGAGTAAAAGAAACAGCTTTCAGCAAGTTTACTCCTGTCTGTCATTTTCATTCTCTCCCTTTCGCTGTCTCACGCTCTCTTTTATATCTCCCTGTTCTCTCTCTCTCTCTTTTATATCTCCCTATTCTCTCTCCTGTCTCTGTTGCTCTCTCTCTCTCTCCCTCTCTCTCTCTCTCTCTCTCTCGTTCTTTCTCTCTCTCTCTCTCTAGTTCTCTCTCTCATGCTTATGTAAAAACCTTGCAGACAATGTTGTTCAAGGCTCAGCGTTTAGCAACTCTAATCCTGCGCTGATGCTCTTAGTGCCAGATAATTGTATGAAACTGTAAAAGTGGGATTTTGGGCACTCCTGATTATCACCCGCTGTTAGGCCGATGAGGAGAGAAACAGAGCGAGGGAGGGAAGCATAGAAGAGCTGAAATGAGAGTAAAGGGGAGGAAAAAAAAGGGAAAAAAAGGAAAACTTGATGGAGACAAGTAGTCAGGCTGGTGAGCCAGGTCAGTACGAGTCCGCCTGGCCGAAGAGGGGCCTGCGCTCAGACCCGATTCTGTCCACTCACCTCGCCCGGCAGCGTAATGAAACCAGACAGGATGTAAATGAGTTTTTAAAGGAACTGGCACAGGCCGGCCATTTCTCTCATTTAGAGCTCAAATGGGCTGGCACCCCGGCCCCCAACTGCTGGGCTTTCTGTGGATTAGAGGAGCCTAAACGCAACACATCACGGCCTTGATTACAAGTGCAAGTGGGGCCTTCTTTCTTCTTGTGTTTCTCAGAGCAGCGAGAGAGAGAGAGAGGTAAAAGAGTCACGGTGAAGGGAGACAGGGAGGCTGTTGTCTGCAGTCTTGCTTTGCTTAGCAGAATTAAAGGGCCCATTTCATGGGAAACCAAACTTTTTTTTTTCTTTTATGAGAAAGACTTTGATGTTTAATGTACATTAGTTTCAAAAGATACCCTTCACTCACCTTTCTATTTCCCTATTCTCAAGGCCAGATCGCCAGCACCATGCCCCATACCATGCCCCCACATTGCCTGGAATCTGCCTCCATCACCCCTTTCCCCCTCACCCCACCCCAACGCTGCTTTCTGTTTGCTTTATCCCAAATCCATAATCAGTTTCACCTGTTTCTCTGCTATCAATATTATGTAAGCTCAGAGTCCAGCATCCATTCACCTTCATGTTTACGACTGGTTTCCGTCTCCCTTCTACATCTCTGCAGCCTTGATCTTGTCTCTACATGAAAAACAAGGACTCTTACCCCACTATCATCCCTCTGTATCAGAATTGCCTTCAAGATTTCCCTTCATCACAACCTAGACTTTTCCTGCCCCTTTCAGCATACTGTGTTTCTCTTTGTTAGTGGTTGTTTTCTGTTATTAAAAAAAGATTCTAGTATTACTGAGAGTGTGTCACTTTTGTACATCCCAGTGGACAAAATGTCCCCAGCAAAGACAACAAGCAGAAGAAACAGCTGATTTAATTTGCCATGTTTGTGATGTCACAACCATGGACACATAAATGAATTCGTACACCCACCCATTCAACCCATAGCAGATTAGTCGCCTGTTTGCATGGCATTAGAGTGCTGTTACAACAGACTGTCTGTAGTAGAGTTACTAAAAAATGTGAGAGAAAAAAAAATGTCTAAATGTTGTTGTGCAGTCCCTGGCCTTCAGAAAGCAGGCCTGTCCTTGCACCCTTCCTTGATTTTCACAAACTCAGAAGGAGTGACTGATTTTTCCTTTTCCTGACATCTGTGAGGTTTTAACTGCATTTAATAAATGTATTTCACAGTTCACAATTTCACAGTCCATACATTTAATTTCTCACTGTATGAGCCAGTCAGAGCAGTGCTCATATACCAGTTTCAAAAGTGCAACACTAAAAACCGGCTGTTTCATTCTACGGGCTAAAACTAAGTTGGAAAACGGTCATGTAAAAATGAACTGGGGTTGTTTTTGGTTCATAAAACTATGCAGATGTTAAATGTGGGCTTCAGGAAATATAAAAATCAACAAAATGCCATAAATTTGTAGAATATGGGTGGTTTAAACGCTTCTGGCAATGTCATACAGAAGCGATGTGAACTGTTTCTTGCTTTCTCTATGTTCTTCAGCCTAGCGGTGTGTCAGTGGCTCTGCCAGCACACACGGGCCCAGCACAGCCAGCAGCAGGCCTGACAGCACGCTCCGCATCGGATCATTATCTTCCCACATTTACACCCAACCCCGCGCAGCGGCTCCCGCAGACCCTCAGGCCTTTTTCTAAATACACCAGGCCTAAAGGTTCCAGACTGTTCCACGGGGTCAATTGGTGCCGAGACAGCCCACGTTCCAGCAGCCTGTAAGATGCATGACTTTGTGGTGGTAGCCTTGTTGGAGCATATCCTGATTCATCAGCGTTTATTCAACAGGCCCACTTTGATTGATTAAATGAGAAGCGTATGACAACTGCTGCTATTTGTAATACAGCACAATGATTGTATCATACCAGGGAAGACTGCTAAGTGCTCAGTAATGACTGCAGCTAACCATTACTTTAGCACAAAAACATCAAATACGTTTTATAGGATTTATACTGCACCAAGTTCGGTCAGTTTCTGAACCTGTCGCTCCCTGTATGAACTGCCCTTTGGTAAACCTTCACAAAACAACTAACACTGAACAGGGGGTCCTCGGGCTACGACAGTCTTGACATATGACGTTTCAAGTTTACGACACTCACTCCCATAACTAGTTTGGTTGCGCACAGCAGAAGACGCAGCAACGTGACGTATGAGTGAGGGAGCTGACGTCGCCCCGTGCACTAACCTACACCGTTTTGGACTGTTAAAAGCACAAGTGTTTTTACACCGAGTTTTTTGTCATTTTTTCTGTTACTACAGTACAGTGTACAAGTACAGTATATTTCTGTCCTTTTCCTTTTTCTGTGGCTTAGGTGTGTTTTTATGTTAATATTGATTACGATTTTACAACTGTGTTAGGATCAGTAAGTGACTTAGGCTAGGATGTGTTTCGACAAAATTTGGGTTACATCACTGTTGTAGGAACGGATCTGTCGTTACTCGAGGACCCCCTGTAAAATCAGCAAACAGGATGGGCTGTGAAATGCTTTGCAGAAATGCTATGCCTGGAAAAAAGAGTGAAATACTGAAAAAGCTGAGCTGACCTTACTGAAATTGTGTTTTGTGGAAGCACCAATATTAAAGGACATTTGATACAAAAAAACAAAGATAAAAGTGAAACAAAGGTTACTTTGGTTTACTTTTATTTTTATTTTGTAGAACTTTTGTATAAAAGTTATGGAATACCTGGAATTGCATGTCTTTACAAATACCATCTTGGTTGTAATGTTGATGTCATTCATGAGGTACACATGTTGTATTTCTTAACTAAATGTAATATTCATGTTGTGAACCACTATGTAGTGCTCATTTAAAAGTGTAACCAAATCGTTTCTAAGTGATGGGCTCTTGTTGCCACACACAGTAGGGTTGCATCTCTAGACAGCTCTGTTGTATGTGGTTTCAAACATACTTACAGTCAAAAAAATTAATACCCTGATAACCAGTTATGACCCTATTTACTGCTGAAATAGAACATTGCGTCTCTTTTATATATTTTTCATATAATATATGGACAAATGTTTTGGGACGTCTGACCATTACATCAACAGGCACTGATGTTGGACGAGAAGGCCTGGCTCTCAATTCCAGTTCATCCAAAAGGTGTTGGATAGGGTTGAGGTCAGGACTCTGTGTGGCCAGTCAAGTTCTTCCACACCGAACTCATCCAGCCATGTCTTTATGGACCTTGCGTTGTGGGGCACAGTCATGCTGGAATAGAAAAGGTTCTTCCCCAAACTGCATCCACAAAGTTGGAAGCATGGCGTTGTCCAACATGTCTTGGTATGTTGAAGCATTATGAAGCCCAAACCCTGAAAAACAGATGTGTTCCAATACTTTTGCCCATATAGTGTGTAATTTGAAAATGTTAACTGCTGGTTACACTGTGTCAAAATGTCATGAAGAATAAACCAATACATGATCCAGAGTGACTCAAAATAAACTCTTGTCACATTAGCTTGTATTTTCCTTTTACTTAAAAAAGGTGGTTGTTTTTTGTTTTTTTAGATAATCAGGTTTTGTTCTGGCAGCAACAACATGTTTTCTATCTAGTGAAGTGACAAATGCAGTGTTTTTATTTTAATACCAATTTGTGAATAGTCCATGTAATTGGATCAATTTAAAAGTGACAGAGATAAGATCCTGTTTTGGCAGCGACAATATGCAATATCCAAAAACTCTTTCCAGTTTAAAAAGTACCTTCATTGCCTGCTGCTGCAGCCTCAGAAGGATGTAGTTCACATCTGAAGCCCAGAAAAACAACTCCACCAACAGCTCTAAACAGAAAACATACACCAGTAAAATTGCTCTATTTTCAGTCAGCTGCTCCTCCCATATGTTTCAGGGTGCTTTTTTCCTCCCGGTCCGACAGCCTCAAAGGTAATGTTTGGATTTACTCTGTCTTAACCTTGACAGATTATTGGACTTGCTGAGCGAGGAAAAAGAGACCCAAACAGTTTTATGGGTTGAAAATATTGGCAATAGTCGACATCCTTCGTGGGAAGCAGCTGCGAGAGCCATATTGCGTATTGATCTCTCGCCCGCATCGCAGTGGGCACACTTAATTAGATTTATATTGTAAACAAAGACTTACAATATAAAATTTGAATTAGCAGGTAAATGTTATCCATCAAAGTAAATGATATTTTGTGCTGGAAGTGGCAGTATTGGGATTGGAGGGTATTTATATGGACTATAAAAGTGGAGGATGGGGCAGAACTCCCTCCTAGTATTAGTGCCGGCTCCCGCACACAAAAATGCCATCCTCTCACCCTGCTCTCTCATTCTCTCTCTCTCTTTTTTTGCTCTCTCTCCCTGTCTCTCACTTCCCTTCTTTTCACTCTTTTTTCCTCTGTCTCTCTGTCCCTCTCTCTTTTACTGTCTCTCTCTTTCCTCCATCTCACTCTCTCTTTCCTTAAAAAAAAATACATTGAAACTAGATTACAATATATTTTTATTGATGTTTTAATGCATAGTCACTGCCAGGATAAACAATTACAGTTAGCCCCATAGGTATTTGGAAATTAATGCAATTTTTTGTCATGTTCTCTTTGTATACCACCACAATGGATTTGAATTTAAGCAAAAAAGATGTGATGGAATTACAGACGTTCTGCTTTAACTTAAGGGGTTTAACAAAACCATTAGGCTTTCATATATCACAGCCAATTTTCACAGGGTCCCTCCATTTTCAGAGGCTCAAAAGTAATTGGACAGATGTGATCCCTCATGGCCAGGTGTAGTCAGTTCCCTCATTATTCGATTACAGATTAAGTAGATAAAAGGTCTGGAGTTAATTCAAAGCATTTGGTAGCTGTTCGCTGGAACTCAACATGAGGTCCAAAGGGGTGTCAATGCAAGTGAAGGAGGCCATCATTATGCTGAAGAAACAAAAAAGAGGTCAAACTTTAGGAGTGCCCAAATCAGCAGTTCTTTAAAAGAGGGAATGCACTCATGAGCTCAGCAACACCAAAAGGCCTGGGAGACTACAGAAGACAACTAAAGTGTATCAGATTATATCAGAATTCCTTGGTGAAGAGAAACCCCTTCATAACATCTAGCCCAGTCAAGTGCACTTAGAGGATTCAGAGTATCACTGTCAAAGTCTACAATCAAGGAATGCCTTCATGAATGTAAATACCTCTAGACGCAAACCACTGGTAACACTGAAGAACAGGAAGGCCAAATTTGACATAACCAGAAAACAAAAGCATGTCCGGTTCTGGAATAAGATCAAGATCAACTTATAACAGAATGATGTAAAGAGAAATGTATGTGTAAACGGCGGTATAGAGAGAGAACGTAACAAAAATTGCTTAACATCCGAATACTTATGAACCTAACTGTCTATCTTCATTTTGCTGTTTTAATCAATGAACTGATTTGTACATCATTTGAAAAAAACACATGAAGGATGATTTTCCTTCTTTGGTAAATTTACTGGTTTGAAGAGCCAAGGTTTTATATTTATTTGTTTATTTTTTCCTCTCTCCTTCTGTCTCCCATCCTCTCTCACTCTCTTCTGTCTTTCTGTCTCTCACCTTTATTTTTTTATGTTTTTCACTCTTATTCCCATCTTTTGTCTTTCACCTTCTCTTAATATCTCCTTTTCCTTTCTCACTTGGTCTCTCACCTCCTCTTCACATCTCTTCTCCTCCTCCTCCTCTCTCTCCCTCATCTCACATATACTCTTTCTCTCTCTCTCTCTCTCTCTCTCTCTCTCTCTCTCTCTCTCCCTCTCTCCC
>JBBIGA010000126.1:25840693-25866935 GCA_037576975.1 Alestes dentex
ATAAAATTAAGCTTATTAGCTTATGGTGCCTGCTATACCTACAGTGTCATACTATTTCAGCAAGGCTTGCATTACCCAGACACTGGGCTGAATGTTAATGATTTTTAATCTAAGGAACGATTGGATTCTCCTGAATAATCAAACTCTTCTGGACACTTACAGATCTTTAAACCCAGCACATTTTCCCGTTAGATTAATTTTCCCTTGACTGATACTCTCAACACTCAGCCTCTCCTTTCAGTCAATCAGGTTCCCGGGTCCCTTGACATCTGAAGTGCATGCTTTAGTATTGAAATCCTGGTCTTAGCAGAAAAATCTCGCATAGATAAATATTCTCATATGATGTGAGATTTTCACATCAAACTGAGATTTTCACATCATCAGAGCTGGTGTGTTAATATTTTAAGAATTAGGTTTAATGCCTGTAAGTGGTTACATATATAATAGAAAGCCTCTTTTTTTTTTTTTACTAATTAACTTTAATCAGACACTGCACTTTAAAAGCCTGTGAGCAGAAAGCCCTGATTACTCTCCAGTCTTTGGGTGTCTATGCTCTTTAATTGAGGATGATTGCTCTTTCACATCAGATGTCTACTATTCTCCGGCTTTGCTCACATTTATTTTGTTGGTGCAAATATGACTCTTGACGTCACTGGCGCATGCAGCGGATGTTTGGTAATAGGAGAGGATGGTGTACAATCAGGGACGGGCCTAATTGCTGCAGATTTGCATTTCCGCCAGTAAAGAGTCTGTGATACATTTCTGATGCTCCAAGGAGACCAAAATAGGGAGTAATCAGTCTTAATTGTGGGTCTAATAGATGAATTTAAAGCACCAGTAATCACAGCAATGAAGCTGCTTAAGGAATATCAGTGTCTGCCATTCAAACAATGACCATGCAAGAGCACTTAATTATCCTCCTCAGATTGATTCTGCCTATAACCCATCACACACGCATTAGGATGCATAACACGGGCAAGTTATGTATTATATGTTTAGTAGTATATTTTGTTGCGATACACCTACAATATATTAAAATCACACCGGTATATATTTTAAAAGACTGTCCTGTAATATTTTATCCAAAATGATCTATATTTGTATCATTTCAATACCGTGATTAACCAAAACACTCACAAACACTCCATAACTGTGATCTCAGCATTGCAACGGGCAGTACAGTGATAGCGTTTAACGAAAAAATTGCACAGTCCTGACACACACACACACACACACACACACACACACACACACAAACCACACATACACATTTGCACATGTCAGATTTAGCAACCTCACACAAAATGTCTTGAAGCAGGATAAACATTTTACTTGACAGAACATAGTCAGCAAAAGTGTTCTCTCTCTCTATTTGTTTTGCTTGAACATTTGATAATGTCCAGAGCGATAGAAGTATTCCAATTAGATCTTGTTACACTAGCACATATTTTTAAAAATCTCTTCAGTAAAGTTACCATTCCGGAGATATCAGATCCACAACAGGGACGATCCATACTAAAGTAAAGGCAGTTTCCATGTTACTTTCTATAGATTTGGCTTGAGTTACTGCCCTTTCAGATGCATACATAAAGAGGGGTGATACAGAAAAAAGGGGTGGTCCATTTAAAAAGATAATCCTCCTCCGTACTCTTTTTGTGTCAGGCAGTGTAATTGTGATAGCCTCCTAGCCCCAATTATTAATCCAATTGACCATAAAACACGAAGAGGGCACCTGCGCACCTCGACTATGCCGACCAGTGAATTTAAAGCCCCCTCCATTTCACAGCGCTTTATCTAAAGTCATACATCAATGACATGCTAGTCCTACCAGCTAATTTGAGCCTTTGCGACAACATTTTAATCAATTTCGTCCCTGCGCTGCGCTCTTGAAGCCTCCGGTCACGTCCTGTGTGTGGCAGGCCTCCCGACGAGAGCCACAGGACTCAAGGGCGATGCGGCGTTATGAAATAAAAACAGCCTGGGTGTAATCTGCTGCTGGAAAAGGGACCTGGGTGCACAGTTCATCTGCCCATGATAAGACGAGGAATAACATCATTACACCCACAGTGGGACACTATCTCAGCGAAATGCTATATCACACTCATGTCAACAGCCCGCAACCCTGGGTAATAAATCCTGCCTAATGCTGTGGAAAGCACAGGCCTGGCAGGATACAGGAGCGGGTGAGCTCAGCTGTAGAGGGCAAGATCCGATCACAGCTGTTTATCTAATAATGCATCTGATCTGGTAACGGGGCAGCATTGGCATTCACCTTGCGTTTACAGTATCTAGTGCATTTGATCCGGTCTGGAAGTAGCCGGCATCAGCATTCGGGTCAACACACCACCCGCCCGCACGATGCTGATTCCAGGCATGACGGCCGCACTTTGCAAGGCTTTTCTTTAGCATTTTGTTGTCATTATCAGGATGCATTTATCACCAGTGAGAGCTGCGGAGGAGATACTGCTGCTCTCCCTGAAACATGAGGCTCTCCAAATGTCAGCCTGCCCTCTTTCCTAATTAAATCTCCACTACTGCTGCCTCGCCTTTGCAGTCACAGTAGGCATGGGTATTTATACCTTTTTAGCCATTTTTGAGTAGCTCTATTTTTAATTATTCACAGGTATTTGAACATATAACAAACTGATTTCATTATGTATAAAACACAGAAGGTTTAGCTTCTTCGTTTTCAGGAATGTGTGCAAATTAGTCACTAAGTCATACTGCACTGTTTTTCCAACCGTGTGCAGCTACCATAAGATCCATAGCAGACTGTTCAGGTGATTTAATGACCTTTGCATTTTACACCAGCCGACAGCTGAAACAACGCTACTTTGTCTCAATAAATGTATATGATTCTGCTTAGATGTTGCCATTTCACTTGGCATAAGACACAGTACGAGCTTCCCTATGAATATCTCCACAGTAAATGCAGTCATACAGAAAAACTGAAAAAAAAAAAAGAAACTTAATTGCATTTTAATGTAATACACTTTTGATATAATACATAATTTCGTGTAATACACAATGTAATTCTGGAAGTCTACACATGTCTTTTGAATTTATTCAACCCATGTAAATAATTAACTCATGTCTATCCCTGATATACAGTTCACGCTGGCAATCAGACATCCTGGTTCCCTCCAATAAAGTTTTATATCATGATATTATTTAAATATGTCATGCTACTGAAGCGGGGCTGGCAAATTTGGGCAATATATCTCAGTGCAATTTTTCTGCTATTCCAATATTGTGACGATTGAACTTGTGATTGCTTTCTATAAATGAAGATCCAGGCCTATTATTTTGGCACATAAAATGTGAAAATCCACTTTTTCAAGCTTGAGATTGTGTGCCAAACTGCCAGTTACATGTGGTTGTGTTGTATCTGGGTGTTTTGGTGCTTCTGAAAAAAGGGAATGTATCCTGTGGTACACAGTGCTGAGGTAAGGGTTAATTTAGTCTATGTTTCTTGAGTACTGTTACTCTAAGAGCATGTCTGACACACCTGGCATATTGTAGCTCGTTTTGACTGAACTGTGTTATGTTCTGCTTCTCACTGTTCTTTCAAAACAATGTTTAGCTACCAAATATATCAAAATCCATTTTAGTTATCTGGCTATAGGTTACTAAAACTGAAAACTAAAATGAATATCAGTAATCTGGCTATAATCAATACATTTATAGCAGTATAAATTTGAGCCTTTGCGACAATTCTATATCACACAGCACTACCCGGCTGAGGTAGAGTTGTCAGTAGGTTACTACTGGACATTGATTCCAAAGCATGCAGTCCCCAGTGTAAGTCACAGTTCCGTCATGCACCGCTGGACCCACCCGTTCTCCAGCTCCAGAGCCGTTCCTCCGCCGCTGCACCCCTGGCCTTGTGCCTGCCGCCTACCCCCTCCTTTGCTCCCCCACTGCTCCCACGCTATTAACATTCCCAGCAGTGCCTCTGCCAGCTAATGACAGCTTGAAGAACCCTTTTAAGCAAATTCAGTGTGTCTTAATTTCACACAGGCCTTTTTCCAACAGGGCAAGCCATTGTCAGCCTCCCTACCCCCACCCCTAGCTACTTTTTTCTGTCTTACTTCCTCTTCCCCTGTCTTTTTCCAGTCGTTCATTCACACATACCCACACAGCAACACAAATACACACCATATAGGGTGTCTAGGCTCTCACCATGAGAAAATATCCCGCGGTTCACCCCACCCAAAAAAATAAAAAGAATCCTAAAAGGCAACACAGTCCAACAAAAGGGCTTCAAAAATCCCCAAATGATGGCTGTGTCACTTGCTTTCATCATTCAAATCCTCTTTCATGTTTTTTTTTTACAAAAAAAAAAAGAAAAAAGAAATGAATACAGGATGTAGCCCAATTAGCCGCTCGGGAGCTGGAGGCCCGTGTTGGAGTGAGGCCCTCGCTAAGGCAGGCGGTGAAGCCCGGTGTGAACTAAAATAAATGTCCCCTCCACCTCTCGCCGTATAATTAGCCACCAGCGTCCCTGCTCCTTCCACTTCGCTGCCTGATTCTCATGTGATTATTTCTGCTCCTCCGCTGGTTTTGACGAAGATGCGCTCCAAAAGCCTGTCAGCAGTCTCTTAAAAGCTTTGGCCATGCAAAAAGCAAATTTTGTGTCAAATAACTTGGCACAAGATGATCACTTTGGAATTTATTTTTGCGTCCCTGACAATGAGAAAAAAAAACCCCAAAACAAAATAAAAAACAGATGAAATTTCACTCTGTGAGATACCATCTGTTGTTTTCTCTGCTGTGCGCAATACAATATTTTTTCGTGTAAAAACGAGAATAACCTTTAGTCCAATAAATCAACTTTAATTGCTGTCAATCACGCTGAGTTTAATCATGGAGGCACCCCCACCCCTAGCACTTTACTGAAGGATGGTGCATTTATCCTCTCAGCGTTTTGGTAAATGCCAGGCTGAGCCCTAATTGGCAGCAGCATTTGGCATGCCAGTGTTTGTTTGAGGAGGCTCCGTCTGGCTGCGAGGCGCTCCGTGGGACTGAGGCGTTCCCAGCAGGGCCTGGCGCGCGCATCCCCGGCCCGCAGTGATATCGTGGACTCACAGATGTGCACTGACATTTTCCCCTCCCGCAGCCGGGAGACGCTGTAAGCCAGCGGTGGAAATGTCAACCAGAACAGGAGCCGCGCTGACAGAGATCATTTAATAACCACCGTCTGTCGGAGCAGTGCCCTCATACATCCGCCTGGGTCCTCTGGAGGCCTCTGACCCTCCCTCTCCGTGAACTGCTGCAGCTTCATAGGGACAGCAACTCCCTCCCTGTAGTACAGTACACTGACCTGGATCAATTACATACAGTAACTCCATAGAAAAACCTCTTAGTTTACAGTAATGTAATAACAGAGCCTATATTTACAGATGCCATTAATAAAACTATACAGCTCTGGAAAAAAATATGAGACCACTGCAATTCATTTTTAAATCAGCATCTCTATGAGTATGACAACCGCTCCATACCAGTGTCTGTTAAACTCACAAGCACCTCATTCTGCTTTATAAGGTACCGATTAGGTGATCACCTGAATCAAACCTTATTTAATGAGGAAAAGTATAAAAAACAATGCTGTAATCAAAACTCTTCTCTTGCGATATGACCAGTTGGATGGCAAAACATTTCTCTTAGTTTGACGGTTTGTCATTTCCTTTAAAATGATGCTTTAAAGAACAGTATTTGTATTTGGAAATTAGGAGAAATATTGTCAGCAGTTCTTAAAAACTAAGACAAAGCTGTTCAGTTCAATACTTGCACCTATAAAAGTGTAACAGGTGAAGGCCTCTAGAGGCTGCCCTTTTTCAGTTCAGTGTATTTAGTTTTGCATCTTTTATTTTGAAAAGCTTTGTGTTTCTATTGGTTTGTAGTGTTTTGTGTTTAGGATTTAAGTTCGTTTGTGGTGGACCTCAGCATCGGTCCACCGTCATGCTGCTTTGTTTCTCCTGACTCCTTCTTTTTGAGCTTTGAGTTTTGTTTCTGGCCCTCGTGCCTGTTTGTTTGTGAACATGAATGTCTGCCTACGCGCCTGCCCCCATTCGGGAGTTAAAGGGGACTGCGACAAAAAGATAAAATCTGAGAAGCTGAACATTTTTGCAGTGGTCTCTTACCTTTTTTAAGAGCTGTATATAAGCTTTTTGATACAATTCAAAGAGGTCAGATATATTAAAAGAACGTATCAAAAGATCAGTCTAGCTCCCAGATGTTCCATATGGCATTATTGTTTGTGCTAACGAGGCAAGCAGGCACAAACCCTCAAGCACACACATCCTCAAGCTTGTGCAACTCCTCAGAATGTACCTTTTGAGGCTTTGAAATATGTTCTTTATTGACCCCTTAATTAAACTCCTAATAAATATTATACGAAATAATATGTTTTAGTTTGCAGTGCTTAGTCTACTTTTCCACATCGACTGCAAAAAAAAACCCCAAAAGCCAGTTATCCTCTATGAGGCCACATAAGGTAATCTCCATCTGTTCTGTTTCTAATTTTACCTTTCTTAAAATCTGCATTCTTCCATGACTTGCATCCAACTGTAAGCACCACAGGTAAGTCCAAATTTATGAAAACAAGTTTGATGATCCTATGTTGGTGGAAAATAATGTTTTATTTTCAGTACTTCAATCCTCCTGTCCTTCACTAGAACAGTAAACATCCATTGGGGTCCAGAACCTGAGACCACTAGAGAAAATGTGACCTTTTTGTATGAAGGTCTTAACAGGGTTAATGCAATATGTTTGCTTGACTCGTTACCAAAAAATAGAGCAGAATCCTGAGGAACCTGATCTGTATATGCGTCATTAGCTTAAAACTAATAATTTAATATGAAGTATCTTTTTACATATATATACTACTTATCTATTTTGTATGCTTCATGTCATCGATGCCTCACTGTTCACCTTGGAGCGTAAAGGCCTGCACGCCTGCTGTGAACTGTGCTATTCTCTGAGGTGCTCAGTGATACCGGGGACCCAGCTGCGGTTGATGCTCTGAAGGCAGAGAACAGGCAGAACGGGTCTCACGGGCCCCTGCGGTCTTGACCCACTTAAGGCATGTGGTGACTGATGACCGTCGCAGAGACCTGCAGACAGGCTTTATTGAGACAATAAATGAGCAGTACGTATGCCTGTGGCAGGAAGAGAGAGCATTATTTATGTATTTAGAGTAATGCTTCGCTAAGCTCTTGCACTCTTCCACTTGGCTGCTGATGCTGTCTGATCTCCTCTCCGATAGGCTGGCACTCCTGTCTCCGATCGCGGTGCAGACCGGAAAATCTGCTGAGCTCATTGACCCTGACCTCATGTTTCCTCTCTCCTGGCCCTTTGCATCCACCCGAGGAAGAACAGTCAACTAGTCCACTAATATATCCACTGGTCAGCACTATGGGTAACTGCGGGACCATGCTTGACAGAAAGCAGTTGTTCTGATTACCATGAAGGCAAATACATTTCAACTTCACATTAAACCAGAACAGCTGACCTTCCCAACATGATGCTACATGTGGTGTTGTATGTCCAACATTACTATGACACCCCTGGCCTGATCTGCACTGATCTGCTGAGTTGTCTGTATTGCATTCGATTTTGAAAACTACAACAAGTCGGGCTTTATATAACACAAGCTTTCTGAAGGCAGCAACGGCAAAACCACAACAATGTCCAAAGTATGTTGGGGTCCACACTGCAAAATTTATACAAGTGGGTCCTTGGGTTACAACAGCCTAGACACTCATTCCCATAAAATGTAAAAAAAAAAAAAAAGAGACGTGATTGTTTTGTCTTAGGCCGTTAGTGTTGTACTTACGGACTACGAGGGCAACTAATTTGGCTGCAAATTGCAGCAGAATACACAGTGACCTGGCATATGAGTGAGGGAGTTGGCGTCCCCCAGTACAGTAGAGTATACAAGTACACTATATTTATGTCCTTTTCCCTTTTTCTGTGGCTTAGTTGTGTTTTTATGTTCCAGATTATGATTTTACAACTGTGTCAGTGACTAAGGCTTGGGTGTGTTTCAACTTACAACAAAATTCAGGTTATGTCATAGGAACAAAACTGTGTGGTAACCCAAGGACCCCCTGTATCGGGTTTTATAAAGCAGTACACATGAACAGTAAAAGCATAAACAGAAAATAAGTATTACTAAATAAATATTATTTTGGTTTTGTAAAAATGTGAAAATAAACATTTTCTGTTTAGAGTTATTTCGTGAAATAGTCCAAATTTTGGTTATTTACTGTAGAACTACAGCTGAAAGGCCAGTGGTTAATAGCCGAAACTGTTTCACAAACATACAACACCAAAACTCCTCTCAACCTGTTCAAACCACACCCAGATCATCATTAAGGTTACACAGAATTCTCAATGTGGTTTAGAACACAGTGCTCTAATCGGTGGCTGTTTTGTGAATACTAGCCCTGGACATGTTTGAAAAGGCTGTCTGTAGCTCAAAATGAGCTTGCAGCAATCTACTAACAAAAATTCTTTTGACCGATGTCTGGATCGATGGAACTAGTTGGATGATTCTTTTCTGAATAACTTTTCTATGAGTAACTCCAGCACTGATCACAAAAATGAATTAGGGGCCGCAAATTAAAGTTGCACAATGAAAGAACACAATTTAAAACAGCCAATCTGCCTTTGATGAACATTTTCTTTATAGCAGGTGCTAATAGGCAGTGGAAAAAGTGAGACACACCAGAATAGCTTGATTAATCCATCTCAGGCAAGGTAAGATCACAGAGCACCATCCAATGCTAATAGCCTTAATTGGATATGCACAGCACATAATAATGACATTTCATAATTATCAGCGGAGCCTCGGCGCTTAAGTGTTAAGCAATCTGGCTAATGTCTGCTGATAACCGAGTGACCGGGACTTTTAACCTGACATTTAAGGGGAATCAACTCAAATCAATAGCAAAGGTTACCACAACAGTGCTCCGAGCTTTGCAGATACTTTGCAGGTCGCAGTGCAGCTCGGACCGCAGTCTCTCGCCTCGCTGATTTCTTGACTAGCCAGTGATTCTGATCGCTTAAAAATGAAGCCAGCAGTTCAGACAGCATTCACTCTCTTCATGATGACAGCCTTCCTGGACTCGTCTCAATTCGTGGGAAATAATCAGCACGGGCCAGATTAACCCAGATCCTTTTGTAACAAGAAAAGACACCAAATATTATTTCTAGGTTTAGGGAAGGAATATGGCTTCTTTTCAGCATGCTCTGTTTGCTTTCCGCCGCCTTGCTGTTTTCTCAGCGCTGAGATGAGACGCTGTGTACTTGACACTTAATCGCCTACTGCCCCCTCCGCAGACCTTGAGGTTTAACCATTAGTGCCCTAACACAGCAGTGCACCTGTGGGACATACCATTATGAGCTCCATCATGCACTGTCAGGGCATTGTTCCCTTAGATTGTAAACAACTAATCGATAGCTCATTTGTCACTGGAGTCTGAGGAAACAAGTTTTCAGGGATCCACTTTTCCAAACCAAATGAACCAATCAATCCCCGCTCCATCGAGACCCCTCCTAGAGAGACAGAAATGGTGGAGGATGTCTCTCTCTCCCTCTGTCTGTCTGTCTGTCTCTCTCTCTCGCTCTCTCTCTCTCTGTCTCGATTGGCCTCTCTCTCTCAGCTGAACTCTTCCAGTTTTGCCGGCTCTCTAGAGGTTGACTGTTGGAATGCATAGAGCAGGGAGAGCAGAACAGCTCTGTTCTGGTCTGATGGCACTTTGTGTTTAAGTGTTCCTGTCAGAGTCTCGACCCAGACTGCAAGTGGCAGGTGTATTATGGGCTGCACCGCATTGTCCCTCGACAAATTCAAAGGCAACTCAACCACTCACCGACCAGCGGCTCAGAGGATGAACCGCTTTCTTGTTTTCACTTTTTTTTTTCTTTTTTCCCTCTTCTCCCACTCGCTTCCTCTACCTACCTTTGTGCTCTCTCGACCACTCCCTATCTGTTTCTCAAACATGACCGAACACTGGGCTACCTTCCTTTGCTCTGTGTGTAAGTTGCTTTCACTCTCCTTAGGTCTGTCTCTCACTTGCCTTGTTTCTCCAACTTCTTTTCTTCTCTGCTCACACAAATAAGCTCACTGCTCTGGTGTAGCTTGTCAGTGCTTGAAAGCTCAGCAAAGTCGAGGGGCTGGAGTGCTCTTTCTCAACAAAAAAAAAAAAATCGCTCTGACGTGCTTTCCCTGTTTCCTTTCAGAGAGCTTTGTTTATCTGCCTGTTTCGTTAAACAAAATAGGAGCTCGAGCTTTTACTGGGTCAGATACACTACACAGACCCAAGCACTGACTCATGCTGGGGCTGCGGGTCCACCCCCTGCATTCCTTCTAGGAGAGCCAAGTGCAAAGGTTCCATCCTTAGGATGACAATCACCAGAAATGCCTGTGCTGAAATCTCTAATGACAGCGGGCTTTCGCCCCTTCACCCAATCACAGACTGGCTCTGCAGTTACCCTGGCAACAGACACACACTATTCCACGGTAACTGACAGAAAACTCAGTTTCGCCCAGACACAGCAACACAACTTCAGACTCTGCGTTCATTAAAAAACGGTCTCCGACGTGCCACGGAAATTATGTTAACTGCGGGACTCTCAGGGAACGCTCCCTGAGGCACTGTATTAGCACATTTGTAGTCTAGCTGTGGGGCCTGCGAGGCTCCAGTCCTGCCTGCTTGCTTGCTTCAGCGGTCCAGCCTACGGTCTCCCTGGGCGACACGTATTAGCCATTCAGCCGTGACAATGGGAGGACCGTTCGCTTCACCAGGGGACAAGTGCTCAATGCATTCGACACAAGGAGACATGCTATCACCTGAGATTCACAGCCCCAGCTGAGCAGCATTTCCTGTTCCAAACAATTGTGTCGCTGTGGTAACCTGTTCCAGTTTTTCCCTTTTATTTGATACAATGAGGCTGCAAATAAAGTCACCATTCTTTTTTCGTTTCGTCTTCTTTGTTTCAGACAATTCGACTGGAAATTATGATTGAATTTTTGCAGGCAAAACATTTTTTTTTATTTGCGAAGGCTTCATAAAGTCAGAGGGAGGCTGGGGAATTGGAGAGGTCTCCTCTGGCTTTAATAGTCTCCATGTGAGCCATTAAACAGCTTGTGTCGGATGTAAAAACGACTCTCCTCTGCTATTCTCCCTCAAACTGTCTCGCACATGCATGGCTGTGTCATCCATGGATGGCATACTACTGCCATGCAAACGCGCTCATTAATATTAGTGAAGGATGTAATTCTTCCAGATGACCGAGGCTGTTTGTTGGCCTCCTTGCAGCTGGAGCCCTCGGCACTGCAGAGCTCCTCACTTGGATATGTGTCCCTTTCTGTGCGGTGGTGGGTCATCGCTGCTTGCTGTTTATTTTTAGGTGTTGGGCATATTTGGGATGGAGAGACACGATTAGTGAACCAGGGCTAATTGCTCGGTGCTCAGTGAATATGTGCGCTTTGCTGAGATGCGACATTGTGAAGAATGAGTCACATTCGCTGAGACAAACAAGTTAATCAAAGCCATTTCCTGTTGAGCACAGACTCAGCCTGTGACTCAACACAAGAGCGAGTCTCTCCAGTGCTTCTCCAGCACTGCCCCCCCCACCTGTTTTTGTATTTTTTATTTTATTTTTTGCTGGTTTTATTAGACTTGTCCGGGTTCGCCTACGCCTCGGTAAGCTTCATCTACACTGCAATGTGTTTATTTATAGCTGCCAGATCTTGAGTGATGTATCCGGGTTAAATGTTTCAGATAAGGACTCCCATTGAGACCAGCGACCCTTTGGCTAGCATTTAGAAGGAGGGTAGTGAGGGCTCTCAGAGCTCCGTGCCCTAAAGACCTTCACTATAACCTTCTTTTTCTAACCTTTATTCATCCCTCTATCATCACCTCCAGCATTCCCTCAGTGCTTTACTTCTGACAAAGCTCTAGAGTGGCCCCCTTTAAATTGACAATTTCATTAATCAGTCATAAAATTCTTGGTCAACTTCAATTGGACATTTTGTTACAAAATGCACCGTAGACCATTTTTAAATTATTTTCCCTTTTCTATATTTCTGATGATGTACTTTGATGAAATGTTATATTTATACCTATGTTTTTATTGATACTTAAGAGTGATATTTACATATAAGTGATCTTGACATATAAGTTCTATTATTTAATTACCATAATTATGATTTTTGGACCATTTAGCTGTGGAAAAGTAGAAAAAACACAAAAAAGGATTTGCCCCCTCCTCCTCCTCCTCCTCCTCCTCCTTCTGCTTCTTCTTCTTCTTCTTCTTCTTCTTCTTATTATTATTATTATTATTATTATTATTATTATTATTGTATTATAAACAAAAACCTGAGACAGTTATAAGAAGTTCTGCCTGATCTCTCCACCCCAGCTGACACTGAGAGAGTATATGATTAACTTAGCACAAGGAGCGTTGAGTCACTTATGATAATGACTCACACTTGGAGCCCAGTAACTTAATGAGAGGAGCAGGAGCCTGTCTCTAATATTAATCCATATCTGATTTACGTGTCTTCCTCCTGCGCAGGGCTGTCATTTGTATTCATTTGCCTCTGCTTTATCTTTATGTTTATATAAAAATAAAGCAGAGGCGAATATTTTTGCCACGCGGAGCAATATGGCTGAACATCCTCTTATAGAAATTGGCCGGTGCAATAAGGGGTGACGCGCAGCTCCTGGGGCACGGCGAGGGCCCCAGCAGCAGCTGGGTGAAGGGTGGGATAATGATGTATGTAGGCCTGTTCCTCGCTGGGACTGTGCAAGGCCTGTGTGGTTTTTATTACTGCTGTGCCTTACAATCCCAAGGACAAAGGCGCCCGTGACTTCCAATTTTCCGCAGGGCTTCGGAGAACAATTAGATGAGAGCAGAAGTACAACTTCGGTTGAGCCTCCGGATACAGACGGACAGACACACACACACACACACACACGCACACGCACACACCCTGTCACACACTCATTTGCCATTCCTCACTTTCTTACCTTCTCCCTTCTAACTCCTTCTCTTGGTTTTGCCCTCCTGTGTCCCCTTCTTTTGCTCTCCTCCTCCCTGCTCCCAGTGTTCACATTCCCTTATGTATTTTCGGAGAATGAGCAGGACATGCTGTCTCTCTCCCTGCATTGCTCAACTACGCCCGCCCCCCCCACCGCTGTACTGTATGTTCAGTCCACTGCACACAGCTGTGCTGAACAACTGCGCCAATTACAGGTGGGGGGAGAACAAGGCAACGAAATGCATGAATTATTAAATTACCCATGTTTGCCCAAAATTACAAACCTACCTTACAAAGACAGATTACAAAGAACACAAATGTTTAAAGGAGAAAAACAGCAAAAGCTTAGGACACAAAAAAAGTTATGTATACTGAAGAGCACTTTTGGGCCCCTGAAAATGGAGTAAAAAAGATTACAGCCCAACACTGTCTACCTAATTATATGTTTTATCATTGCAGTCACAATAGAGTGCCCCTGCCCTAGCCTGGGCTCATGTAGATGCATCTGTTCCCCGCTCTTTTAATGAGGGACATAAAAAATCATCACAGCCCTGTTATTTTTATATCCGCCAAGGCCAAGTTACAATTGCGAGCATTGCATGATACAACTTTGCATCGCAACGAGGGAGGGCGGCAGCGTTCCTTTTTTAAGCCTTGGATCTACTTTAAATGCATTAAAAGCGTGTGTGTGTGTGGGGGGGGGGGGAGTGTCTGTTTTTTCTTATCACATTCAGGCACATGTCTCAAGGCAGGCCGGCTACATGGTACAGTACATGGCCGGTCGAGGCCTCTCTCCTGCATCGGCTTGCACCACACGTCCTTCTGAGCGAAGTCAGGCCAGTCTTTTTAATGCCAGGCTGCCAGTCCATCACCTGGAGCACACTTTAAAGGGGTTTAGCCTGGTCCTCCCTTGGCGACAATCAAGAGCAACTGGAAAATGAATACGTTGCACCATTACTAGAGGGCCAGGGCTGCACAAACACAGGAGCTTCAAATAACAGGGTAGCCACACCAATTGCTTTTAATGACAGGTGGAATGCTTAGCTAGGGTGCGTGAATGTGTAGTTATATGGCAGGCATGCTATAAGGATGTCCGGTCGATTGGCCCTCAGATGATTGCCTGTTTGCCCAATGTTACTGCTGGGGATGGGAGATGCCCAGTAGAAAACAACATGGGGGCTGAAGGCACAGAATGGTGTACTACATCAAAAAGAAATGAGTCAGGGGAGAGTCAGAGATAGTCGTCTCAGAAGAAAAGTGTTTCCGAGCTTTTTCAAGAGCACTCACAGTGGGTGAAGGAATTGCGCCCAGCGCCCCAACTCCGGGCCATAGTGAAAATGATAGTGAAGCCCTGAGGCTGCAGACCATTGCAGAGTAATTAGGAACTGTTAACAGTCCCTGAAGCCCCTTTTCAAACCTGTTCGGACTGATGCTTTGGCAAGGGGATGAAGTTTTCCACTCCAATTAGAGTTTCACACTTCACGGGCGACAGAGCGGCAGAAAGAGCACCAGGCGATCGTTTAGGCATCGATAGGGCGAGTGTGGGCCCTTGGGGCCAACATAGTGTCATCATCACAGAGGGACATGTGGAGCGGGGGACAGAGAGGCGGGGGGTGAAAAGAACAAGAGACTGGTAATAGTGGAAAAGTGTTAACATTCTTTCCACAGAGCCGAGAAAGAGTAGGAAGGCCTCTTGAAGTCAGAGCTCAGAAAGAGCAAGGAAGAGGGCAGAGAGAATGAGCGTGCAAGAGAGAGAGGGAGAGGAGGAGGGAGGCAAAGAAAGTGAGAGAGAGAGAGAGAGAGAGAGAGAGAGAGAGAGAGAGAGAGAGAGAGAGAGAGAGAGAGAGAGAGAGAGAGAGAGTTTATCAGACACAAATGGAGCAGGAGAGACTCTGAAATGGAAGTCTCTCCAGAGGAGAGCTGTTGCAGGTAATTTCCAGAAATTGTTAACACTTTGAGAGACATATGGGAAGGGATTTGGACACTAAGGTGAGAAAATAATAGTGGAGGAAAATGCCCTTGTCTTCCACGCCGAGTCTGACTAGGGCTAATGGAGTCTTAAGGCCATAGTAATTTGGGGGCTAAAACTGAATGACAAGCAATTCCTGCTGCAGCCATTCATGATTCCAATGAACTGATATTTACCCAAAACCTGCTTTTCTTCAGCATTCTTTCAGTTTTTTTTCCTGCTACGTTCCAAAGAAAAAATATTTTTTTCTAAGAGACAGAAAAATCATCCTAGTCATCCTAATTATGTCCGCTGCTCGCTACATGCCTGCTTTGCCCTTGTAGAGATCTGCATGACTTTCTGTTGATGCTGACCTTTTCAAATGGTTTGTTCCTCAAGTTTGTACCACTCTGAATGTGTTTTTTTCCTGTTCTTTTAATAGCTCTCCAGTGTTTTTTGCCTCTTTAAAAGTCACAATAGGTCAAACACCATGTCTGTCTATAAAACCCCATGTACAACTTCATATTCATGGGGAATAATGTGCTAAAAGGTAGAAACAGGTACAGATTTTAGAGAGAGCTTGCTAAGTGCATCGAGTGTATTTCCTCTATGGCTCAGCCTACCATCTCAGTCAGTGTATCATTAGATTTATGACACACTCCTGGTTTGAAAACACACCATTTTCATGCCTGCCGAGATTCAGATTTAGCAGTGCTCATTCATGTTGCCAACAATGGGCTAAAAGCATGTGAAATGTAGAGTGTGGCTTTGGCCAGGCTTTACCTCGGTCCCTCTTTGTGCACCATGCGGACCCTCTCTCTATTGCAATGCTCAGTATCAAACAATACTATGAAAAAATGCCAATTGGTACCAGTTCCTGACAGGTCAAAACCAAAATATGGATAAGCTCCTGGACAAACGCTGCTGCTATCAGTATTTATGCAGCATATGCAGCATTTCAAATAGTTGATGCTAGGTTGGATCAGTGCTCTGCACACCACCACAAGACATGTGTTGACTAGACACTTGTAGCAATTGTTCCTCCCTCATTTTGTATAAAGGAAGCTCAGAAAACAATTCAGCTTGTAATTTCTCCAGAAAAGTAATAAATAAAAAAAAGTTGAATCTTTTCATATCTTTTCACATGACACCTTTATTTTTTGCACTAACTTATGGAGAGTAGTAACAATATGAGTATTGTTAAGCAGTATCAGTAGTACTGTCATTTCTAGTCAAGGCCCGGTGTTTATATTATTGAGCAAAAAAGACAGCATTTTTAAAGGTCAGTTAACATGATTCTGATTGTTTAATTAACTTTCTGAAGGAAAGATTAACAGTATCCAATATAGCCTAGCAATATGTAACAATATAGAATACCAGTCATCACACTGCGTTTAAAACAAATACAAAATGCATTATTCCTCAAGTTAATTGCATCTAGTATACGATTAGATGTTGTCACTGTTGGAGTGAATTATTATTTTATTATTTTTATTTTTATTCTTATTTATTATTATCTTTATTTTATCCTATTCTACGGTTCCTCTTATTTTTGCTGCTCTTAATTTTATACTGTCCACTTTCTGCTGTACCGAGCAAATTTCCCACTTGTGGGACTAATAAAGGCTTATCTTATCTTATCTTAGTCCTCATTACCAGCATTTGCTGCTCTATGGGCAAGGATGCGTCCAGAGCCATACCACTTGCTTTTAGCCATGTTTTGAACCCTTTTAAGGGGCACGACCTGTGTTTTACACAGATTTTCTTGTCCTTAATGGCAGTTGCAATCATAGTACACTTACGTCTGAACTAATCACCGCACACTTAGGTCACCCATGGTACCTCTTGTACAGGAGAGTGCCTACCCTGACGTAGGAGCTAAAAAAGTCCCCAACACTGGCATTCGAAAAACAACATCCTCAGTTCCTGCAGCACGGAAACACAAAAAGGGGTGTAATTCTTATGAAAAAAGTCTGAAAGTTCTTAATGTTATTAGAGGACGTAAGGAAATCAATCAATAAATAAATACATACACACATAAATACATAGACACAAGAAAAATATATGATTTGAGTCATTTAATAATGATGATGTTAATTATGTAACTTCTCCATAGAGGGGAAACAAAAACCCTGCAGGAAAAAAACAAAAACAAAACAGCAACGGTTGCAACCTGTCTGTGACGTGATTAATTCTATTGATGATTAATTACAAGAAAAACAGAGTGAGAATGGTACTAATAGGACATCAATAATAATTGATGTAATCAACAGTGTGGAACACTCCCAGCACCTGCGAGTGCTTCATCAAGGAGATGGCCTGGTTTGCTGAGATGTGAGGACACGGCTTTGGTGCATACCTGCTGAGGAGGTAGCGCCATTTGTTAAGACGGGAGCCATTAGGCAGCGCCGCCATGCATCTGCACCGCCTTCCTCCGTCACGCACAGATTAGACACTGCTCGCAACTCTAGGACTCGCTGCTAATTGTCTTACAAACACAGAACCGATTTTTCTGCTCTTCCGTGGAAGCTGAGATGAAGAGTTTTTGCTTTTCGAATGCTTTGTTTGCTGGGGATGCGCTTCTAAGAACCCAGCATCATATATTATTCAGTTATAGAATTATGATAATTGGCATGCCCTAACTGCCAGGCCGTTTTAGAGGTATAATGAGGAAGAATGTTTGGCAAACAGTATAGACTTTGACGTCAAACGCAAATTTCACAAAGAAATTTTTTTTTTGTTTGCCTCTCTCTCTCTCTCTCTCTCTCTCTCTCTCTCCGTTCTCCTTCCCTTGAAGAAAAAAAAGGGCAATTACTTAACATTTGGACCCTACTCTCAACAAAGTCTTCATTGTTGAAATTGCATGCACTCGTGCTAATAAAAAGGGACTATTGAAAAGAAAGAGAAAGTGAATGTTAATAGATGGCAAAGCTGTGTCTTAAAATGAGCTCTGCTAGGCCCGGCGTTTTATTTCTATGCTAATGTTCGCGTGACACGTCTGCTCGCAGGCCTGCGGGGGATTGCCAGCACTTTCTTTCTTTTTTCTTTTTTTTTTCCTCTCTTAAATATTACATTTCTGTTCGGCGTACAAAAGCGCTCCTGCACAGTTCCAGCAAAAACTCCGCCGAAAAATGCTACTTTGATAAGATGTCCCTGAAGAAATAACACAGCATTAGGTTCTGAGACACATCCTCAGCCTGTGCAAACAGAGGCGAAGTTCGGAGGCTTAGTGTGCTTGCATGCGATTAGCTGGGCTTGACAGTCCCTCTCCATTTCCTGACACCATTCCAGCATCGCCGGCGCCTGCCGGGCCTCGGTTGTCATCGGAGAATTGGCAGTGCTTTCATAGCGCGTTTGTTCAGGGAATACAATTTTAGTTTGAGCTCTGGCTTTTTTCGGTGTTCGCCGCCTCATTGTTGACACAGTCTCGCGGATTGATTTAGCAATCGACAAGTAATTCCCGAGTATCTTGTTCCCTTACGCCGACCTTGCGGGAAGTGCTGTTTCTGTCTCCTCTATTTTCGTCTGGGTTGCATAAACGCCGGTGCATTCTCAGTTGACTGGCCGCTGCGCTATCGTGCACAGAAAAGCTGCCATCCATGCTAAATGAGAAGCTGTTGCTCAGGACTGACACTGGCCCCAAGACCCGCAGGGCCCTGCTTGATATTCTTTCTGTCCATTCCCAGTGCTGTTTCACCCTCAGCCTGACAGTGTTAGTGTCATCGTCCTCCACTGTCTCGTTCCAGGCCACTCTGTAAGACTGCAGCGTAAGTCAACATGGTTTTCCGAGTCAATGAGAAGCCACTTCAAAAGCACCAATGCATGTGAACATGACTGATGTTTTTTTTTTTTTTTGCAAATCAAAACTGAAGTTCTAAAAAGTGCAGTTTTCAGTTCACCAGAACAACAGTTTTTTGCTCTAGTCTACACTGTCTATAGCGTTGTCTTAAAACATTTTAACCAGAGAAACGTAACCTAAAATCACTAAGCTGTGGACTGCCTAGAGATAAGTGAAATTAGGGGTTCTCAACATTTTGTAGCTTGCAGTATAATTACCACAAAGGCTTCTGATTTAAGTGACCCAGTTATTTATTTTTTGCCAGGATAATTCCCCCAGCCACACTGTTCAGAATAGGTTTAAAGGATCTGCTAATGTCTTAGTGTGAGATACCACAGTACACCTGTCTTGACAGTTCAGAGCTATTTTGGTGCCACAAGGGGGACCTACATTGTATTAGGCAGGTAGCTTTAATGTTAAGGGTGATGTAATATGTATAGTGCATTTGTGTATAGAAGAGAGTATTTCATATTATGTTTTTATTGGTTTTATATATATTTTATGTTTTACATTGGTCTCTGTGTGTCTGCGCAGTCATAACATAAGCAATTTTCTCCAGGATCAATAAAGTTTTCTGATTCTTATTCAGGTTCTGGTGCCATTTCTTCCCCATGACGCAAAAAAAAAAAAACTTCCCCTATTGCTCCAGGGTCTAGTTCTGATGCTTACATGCTCTTTGTAGGCTATTTTGATGGTGGACTGAGATCAAAATGAGCCCTCGGACCGATCTGCATCTACACAGAACAACTGTGTGTTCTGACACCTTTCTTTGCAGCAATTTGTGCTATAGTAGCTTTCTCTCTCTCTCTCTCTCTCTCTCTCTCTCTCTCTCTCTCTCTCTCTCTCTCTCTCTCTCTCTCTCTCTCTCTCTTGCACAGCAGTTCAAGAGAGAGAGAGATGCTTTTGGGCGGCATCTTACGGCTTTTAGATGAATGAAATGAAAACACGAGAGCAGGAAGGCTGCAGCCAATAACTCAAGATTCAAGATTGTTTATTCGTCACAGTGAAATGTATCCTGAACCGCTCCTTTTGACTGTGCAAACATTATAAACAAGCAGTAGCTTTAAATTAAAAATATGGAATCCTCTGAAACACACTAAAGTAGAAATGCAAACCAATAGATAAATAAAAAACTAAAAAAGAGCACAGTCTAAACGGAGCGGTCCGGAAGGCGTCTGGATGTGGCCGCGCCACCCCTACACTGATTTATATTTAGCTGAATTTATATTTGGATTACTATTTATGTCACAAAGTGTAGAAGTAAAATGCGTAAAAAAAAACATATTGCCACGTAAAAAGGTTCCGCATTATTGTGGAGATTTCCGCGTGAAACTATCAGTTAGGTTCTCAGAAAAAATCCGCGTACACACATATATACCATGTGAGATATCACGACCTATAGCAATATATACTACTGATCTCTATAACACGTAATAACATTCTAACCACCATTTGTGTTACTAGTAATTTACTTAACTCTAAGTTACTTTTCTATAGTTTTAAGCCCCCCAGCATTTGTGTGTGTGTGTTTTAAGTCTAGAGCATATTTTGCGTTGGATTTATTCAAACTTTACATTTTATTTTGTCCTTGTCTCTGTGTGTCGGTACATTACACCATTTTTGACAGTACTTCCTGAACACCAGTGATAGAGAACCTCTAAACGGCAACAACCAGTGTTGAAATATATGGTACATATGACGAGATATAACATATCTTGACCTAATGCTTTCACTGGTAGGAGCAACTTTCTCTAGACATACAGCAACACCACAGAAAGCTCCAAAGTATCCCCTTATGCAGTAGAAAAGCCTTGCGTTTCAAGCTCGTCACTCTTAAGAGTCCTCCACACCTTACACAATCTCCTCTATTACCTGCGCTTTGATCAGTGTCAATAGTTACCATTGCACCAACAAACACACCGCAGTGTGTGTTTTGTGTGCATCCGTGTGTGTGTGTGTGTGCGTGTGTGTTCGTCTCCTGCCGAGCTATCATTTCATCCTGCCCTGGCCCTCCTAATCAGTCTAGTGGCTTCCTCGCTTAAGATGACAGGAGAAAAGCAGCCCTCCTCTCTGTGTTCTCTCGCCTCTTAATAGAAATCAATATCAGCAGCCTGACACATTGTTACAGATGAAGAAGGGCCAGGGAGCATGAAATTACTGATAAGGGGGGGGAGACTGTATTTATGCAACACGAGAGCCAACAATGCAGACTATGTCCCTCTAGTGGATTAAGCCATTGAGTCGACGAGAATGGTTTGGCATGTAATTGGAAATGCGGAGGAATGCCTCGACTTTTCTTTTATTTCTTTTATTCTGATTTATTTCTTTATTTCTGTGGATTTTGCTGACGATGGAATACAGTGGGATGAATACAAGGAGGCAGCTGTGTAAGCTTTATCTCCTCATGTTTTTAAATGGGCATCCAAGATTCTGAGATTTGCCCCTTAAATCAAGCTGATCTGAGAGACACTCGCCGAGAATACAAAAGTGCCCCTCGCACCCCTTCGTACCTCCTGCTTTTCTGCGGACGCTCTTGACCTTTTCATATATAGACCCAATCCTTTCCTGAACCACGTAATCTTTCACTCACACACACATATAGTGTAAGAATTACAGCCGCAAAGCTTCTTGGCCCTGTGGATTATTCTACTTAAGAACTGACCTCCCGGAATGTAGAGCTCTGAATGAAGGACAAGGAGTGTGTCACGCCGAGCGTGGTGGTATCACAACTGTGCCGAGACCTTGAGAACAGATTAAACTGATTGAAATCTCATTTGTTTCTTTTCTTTCCCCTCTCTCCTTCCCTCTCTCGTTCTTTCTTTCCCTTCCTCTCCAGTGGACTGTGTCCTGCTTCTGTGGGCTTATTTCTGGGCCATACCCGCCATGGAAAGCACGTATGTGAGTGTGCGAGTGCCCAGACGTGCTGTGACACCAATACTAAAGCTCAGCTATGTTCGTGTGCACGAGGGAGGAATAAAGGGGGTTTGTTGTCCTAATAGCACAATGTTTCTTTTTCACGCTTGCTAGCATTGACCACTGGTTTAGAGACACACCAGTAAACAAACAGGCTGTTCCTCACTCAGCGCAAACCAGCAGCAGAGCTCCAGTAAACACGCAGCACAGCTTCACACACAACAGTTCAGAAGTGCACACAGTCCTTAACCAAGCAACCCTTAACCAACGTGTCTGTCTTTTTATCTATCTATCTATCTATCTATCTATCTATCTATCTATCTATCTATCTATCTATCTATCTATCTCTCTCTCTGTCTTTTTTATTCTTTTTTAGTTTTATTTATTAATATTTTGTTCACAGCTGTGGTGACAGGAACCAGATCTCTGAATGTGGTTAAAAAGCTACCAAAGAAAGGTTTTACTCAAAAAGGTTTTACTCAAAAGGCATTTTTAGATCCTTTCGTAGAGGAGAGGAATATAAACGGAGTTCCAAGGAATGGCAGTATGAAAAAAAAAAACAACATAAAATGACATTTTTACAATTACATTACAATGTACACTGATTACATTTTTATTTATCCTCCTTTTTTTCAAACATACCACTATTTTACCATTATCTACATTACACACACAACTCAGATAACTCAGAAGAGTGAGCCTTTGTTCCTTTCACCACCACTCTAAAGAATTAATACGTTTTTCTAAAACGCTTTATTCCTTATCTGAGGAAGGACCTAAAGTAGCTCTGACTTGCTCTAAGAATGTCAGGAACAACATAAGCAAGTCTATTTGATTATTTAACAACCTGGCATGGTTTGAGGCAAGCGTGTGATTATTTCATGATTGCATACCTCTAATTCACGGGGTACAAGCTTTATTACTTGTGCGCTATATTAACCTCAGAGCTCCAGTGCAAAATTAAAAAAGCAAACTTCAGAAACATGATCCACTGCATTTGGTGTAGGGAAAACATGCAATGAATATGATTTTTCCTTAAACCATTTCTTTAACCTTTGCTAATTCTACTAATTCCACCAGGTGTTTTGTTTCTTTTTAAAAATCATAAAAGCATAATTATTGTGGCATTCTGCATGAGACTCTTACCATCCACACAGGCCGGCCTGGCTCTCGTCGTGCCGGCGATTTGGCCTTTCTTGCAGGCACAGCGGGCCGTCTGCCGGGCAATGGTCCTCCGTGGCTGGCTGCTGTCTCTGTCCAATGTGACGATTTCACAGGTCCCGGCTGCCAGCTGACCTACAGCACACACAAACAGAGTCAAAAGTCAAAAAAGGACGTTACACAATGCTCCCACAACAAGTTACACAATGCTCCCACGACGCTGTCCAAATACAGCACAGACTCAACCATGAACTATAAAACTGACCTCCTGGGCCCTGGCCTGACCTTTTTTTAAGCTCACTGCAGAAAATCCAGACATATTCATATCCATGTATATTCTTGAGAAGAATGTATCATCCTACCCTTTTTTTTTTTTGCATACAAAAAAGACATACTTAACCTAAGTTCAAGTAAGCAGGTTTCTGATTAGAGTGGGTGGCGTGTATGGGGGTGTGAGATTATTTGATATTAAATATATATGCCACAGTCCATAGACTCACTCATGAATTCATAGTGTCTCCATATCGGGGAGGGCTTTGACACATTTATGGGAGGTTTCTGACTTCTCCTTAGTCACTTACACTTTATTATTATCAGCTGGCGTGTTTGAACTGTGTAAGAAAAGATTTCCCAGTGACACAGTCTAATTCATAAGTACATCTTGGAACATAATAGCAGAACAGAGCTGAAGCAGGCGATCCCCTCTGGACAACTGCCTAGAGGTATTTACTTTATGTCTGGAAGAGCTCTGCTGTGTTCTCTAAGTCCAGTGCACTCATACTGATGCTCTTTAAAATTAAAGCACCGGCATGGGATTTCGGTTAGTGCTAGCCGACACCGCTGACCCAGTGCTCCACACCGATTAACCTGTATATGTGTAGGTGATAGGGGCTCCAGGGCCGGTCCAAAGGGGCCCGTTTCCCCAACTGCCAGACGTCATCATTTTGATTGTCAGTGAGGTCAGAGGTCTGATCTAATCTGGCCCCGAGCCCACAGAACAGCTACCGAGGCTGTGAGAGTTAATTACAGCAATGCAGAGGTCTCACTCTGGCTAATAGAGATCCATCAGAGGTGCTGCTTTATTGAGGAGTTACAGGAGCATGTGTGCGACGACACGGGTTACTTAACCTTTCACAAGACAAGACACGGAGGTCTTCCGTATGTGTCTGTTCCTATGTGTGTTGAAGTGGTAGTTTTCCTGTCAGACAGCTAGCCCCATGCATTCCCATCCACCTGCCAGACGTATTTTGAACTTATAAAAAGTGGCAAAAAAGACATCTGATAAATATCTAATATTTGTCTAAAGTCCATAATCCCAAAGCGACAATGCAAATACGGTCTGAATATAAATCTGATACAAGGTAAATGGTATTTTGCTGTCTCTCTCAATTTATCACTATGACATGTTTTTTATATGTACACTTTCACTGAAGAAATGCTTTACAAAATCAAGGTCATCCGTGAAAAAATCTGTGAACTTTTAGCCATTACATGATCAAAAGATGTGCTTGCATCTGCTTGCTTTCATTCCAAAACCCTAAGCAATAAAAATGCAATTTCTTCCCTTTTGCTGCTTTTACAGCATCCACTCTTCTGGGAAGACTTTCCACTAGATTTTAGAACATGGATGCGATTTGCTTCTATAAATCCACAAAAGCATTAGTGAGGTCAGGACATCCTCCTATTCAGCCTACAGCACTTTAGCTCCCCTCATTAATGCTAAAGTTATATGGAATGTTTCTGCCTAGACTGCTTTTTTGAATGAGATAAAATATACCACAACCAGTCAGGACAGAGCTCATTTGCACATGTCAGTCTTGCAACTTGGTTTATTCATGAGAGCATTATCACCCCGAAACAAGAAAAGGCCTCCCCCAAAGGTGCAAGCACACTATTCTCTATCTGTTTGGCCACGGAAACCCAATCCATGAAGCCCCAGATGAACTGTTCTTGCTTAGATACTGCTTTCAGATTCATTGTTGAAACACTCTGTAAGCTTATATGACCTGTGAGCTTGTATGATGTGTGAGCTTATATTAGTTGTTGTGGCTCATAGACATTATAACCACAATGACGCTGTTTACGGTTGACTGGGGAAGCTCTAGCAGGGCAGAAATTACACAAACCCTAAGATGGCATTCCATGCCTTGCCTCACTGTAAGTCAGTCTTTGTGACCCATTCCACTGGCACTGTTTGTCTCTGCAGATAAGACCTACTTGTGTTGGTTTCTAAAAGCAAGTAAATGTTTCCAGTTTAATCAAAACAAATGATGCAGCGAAGGCATTTTGTTGGATCCCTTGGTCCCACAACTCCAAACAAAACATACAGGGAGAAACCAAGTAAATGAATGAGTAGTGAGATTACTTTTTTTCCAGGCTATAATCAGTAAAGTAATTCCATTACACTTTGAGAGGTGTAATTAATCATCTGTAATAGAAGTGAATAGCACAACACTTTTCAGGGCAATTGCTTGTTTTAAGAAATGTTAAGACTTAAAATTGTGATGGAAATGATGATGATGATGGTGATGATGATTATGATTAGTTGTTGTAAGTGAAAAGTGAAAAGTCTGTCATACGTGAACACACCACAGCACACAGTGTGAACAGTACAAAATTCTTCTCTGTGTTTAACCCATTCACCAAGTGAAGCAGCAGGCAGCCAGGAACACAGCGCCCGGGGAGCAGTGTGTGGGGACGGTACCTTGCGCAAGGGTACCTCAGTGGTGCTTAGCAGTCTTGGGATTTGAACCCATGACTTCCTGATCGCAGGGTGTATGTCCTAAGCAGGTAGGCTACCAGTCGCCCCAGTAGTAGTAGCAGCTGTAGATCATCTCAAAACAAAAATATCAGATATTTTGAAAAGATTTAAGATATTTTTTGCATTTTTTTTTTAATATTAGTGTATCTTGTATATGGAAGCTATGGCTCTAATACACTCGTAAGTCTCTTATTAATTAGTGCTATTTAATGCACCCGCATAATTTAATGCAACAGCATAATCACTGAAACAGAAGCTTTACTGCATATTGCACCATTCCAACTCAAACGGAGGGGCCAGAGATTCGAGAGAAAAGTGAGAGAGTAAATGAACTCCTGTCTACATAAACGTCTCCTCTTTAAAAACATTGCTTCAAGCAGGAGGTCAGTTTGTTCTTTGTCTCCCAAATGCCCCATAGATTTATTGCTAAATATGGACGCACTTTGAATGTCTTTCTCTTTTTATTTTTATGTTCCATTCTTTAACCTTTAACCTCCTTCTTTCTCTCTGTTCCTTTCAGCTAGCACTTATCAGGTTTATCATTACCTCTGCGGTTGTTTTTAAATGGAT
>JBBIGA010000126.1:25869967-25893673 GCA_037576975.1 Alestes dentex
TTTGTAGGCTGTGATATGAGTCGATAGCGAAGAGAAGTAGCAAAATGCACCAAGATCTCACTTCTCACACACATGCAGGCACACACGCAGAAAAGTTACATCTTAAAACAACGCCTTCCCATATATAAGGTAGTTATATGTATTGTTGCGGCGGGGCAGGTCCGTTTTACCGTGTTTACACTGCACTACGTTGTCCGCCTTACGCAGTGTAAAATGGTCCCACACTTTAGACACTGTCTGCATTTTACGCACACCGGGAGCTTAATTTTCCGCCATTTCCAGCAGGGAGCAAAATAAACGCGCCGTCTTAAATCTTTGAAATGCGCGTCAGTTACAACAGTCTGTGTGAAACAGTGATACCGGAGCTGCGCAGTGTCTACAAAGCAGGAGTGATACGATAGCAGAGATATTTTAAATAGATGGACTTTGGAGACATATATTAAACGATATATGTCAATAAACAACCAGAGTTGTGGAGAACTTGCCTGTGAGAGAACACAGGCTTATTTTGCCTCCACACACAGAAAAATGGATGGTTAGCAAGACAGACATTTTTGCACAGTTGTAGATCTGAAGAACGTGTAGATAGAGCACCTGTGATTGGCCTGTTTTTCATTCAAAGACCTGGGGAATATTGTTAGCATAACTTGGCACTGTGGATTGCATCAGGTAAGAAGAAATATCCATTGCAAATCTTGCTGCCTGTGCCAAAACGGTAAAACTATGTCATGGCTGGATCTTCCAATAGGACATTGATCTAAATCATACATCAAGATCCACACAAAAATGGTCAATTGACCACAAATGGTTAATTTGATATGGCTATCTCAGTCCACTGCTCTAAACTCCACTGAAAACTTGTGAGCTGAAGAGGAGATTCCACAAGTAACCAAGGGCTAGAATCCTGGAGACATTCTTTACTGGTCTCAGATTCCTCACTTTGATTTAGTAGAGGTTTGCATCATGGCCATAAAACGTATATTTACGATTTCTGACGGTATATGTCATGGCAGCTTCATCATTACAGGATGAGTCCTTGCATAAACAAATTGTAATCGCATTCGTTACTTCCACCCAGCCATTACTGTTTTTTGTACATATGCAGCCCTTTGTGAAAGTGCTATTTCCAGCAAGGTCGGTGCATGTGTCTGACCCCTCTGTGTCTCACAGACCCTGCTGTCTTGATCTTTGAGTACATTTTGTTTCTACAAGTCAAAATTTAATTACTTCCAAACAAAAGAAGAAGCACAAATTCTTCCTTGTCATCAACTGTCTCTCTCTCTCTTTTCACAGCTGGCTGTGTCCATGTGGGCTTGTGTGCATGTTGCTTGTGTTCCTGTCACCAGCAACAAATTAAAGCCAAGTGTGTGTGTGCTGTTTTTGATGCATCCAAGTTCATGTTGCAGTCTCAGGAAAGTTCTTTAGTTATTTATGGCATAACGGTCTGAAGGTCATTATTAAACTCAAATCGTCAACTCATTGCTGTTGAGTTGGCACAAAGCAATCAGTTTAAGGGTGGCAATAACTGTGGTACATGTGGTTCCCAAACTGAACTGACTTTAGTTACTCATTTTTTCTTACACTGTGAGATTGACTGAATCCACCACAGAAATGTTTATGAACCACTGAACTCATCTTTGCTAAGGGTGCCAATAACTATTCAGCTGCCTGCACATAGGTGTGAAAACCCTTTTCAAAGTGTAAAGAGCTGACATGTGTAAAGAACCTTTACAGAACACTGACCTTTGACATTATGTTCTTTCTACTTTTAAAACGTTCCTCAAACTCAGATATCTCATTTACAGAAATGGGTCTTTATGGAACTAAAATGATTCTGTAACAGTGGACTTCAAAACAGTATCCCCACAGATGGTGCATGCTTTTTCTCCAACTCACAAAACAAAAATGGAGACGGTCTTCTGGTTCCTGAGGACCGGTTTGAAGGCACTGTTCTATAGAATCACTCAAAGAACCCTTTTGGAACAGCTTTATAAAGAGTGTTGCAACAGTGCTCAGTTTCTTCCACGTGTATAAGACTTGTTTCATCCTCTAACCAGTGCTTCTCCTGAAAATCCACCTTTGTGTCAAATTCAGCTTCCAGCCACAACTTCAAAAGCCAAAACCCCTCATCCCTGTGGTGAAATGCTTGTGGGAAAATGCAGAATTCACTGGATCAGGTGTAGTCAATGACTTTTTATAAATGCATTAATACCTGTTAGCTAACTTTCTATTAATAATACATGTTAATTTTAACTGTGATGAAAAGCAGACCACTCACGCAGAAACCCAGGAGTTCCCAAGAGCCTTTTTCCTCATTATTGTGTGACTCTTACGTCGATAGCAGAAATGTTATTCCTTTCTGGATTAAAGCAGAGATCCTGTTTCCCTTCTCTGTGTCCTTGCTGAACTGAACACGCCTGTGCTTGGTCCTTCCACACACAAAAACACATATGCATCACTTTTACCTTGCCCTTGTCTCATCATTTTCTCTTTAGGTTTTGTTTTTCATCAACACAGATTGCCGTTTGATGGTTTTCCATCAAGAACAGCTGTCACCTAAATGACACAGCTGATTTAAATGTATGTGGGCTGTCCATACGGACATGTCTCTACTGTTAAGATGAATCACTGTGCCCGCGTTCCTATCAGAACAACTTAATAAACGCTATGATTATTGATATGCTACATTTTTCTCGTCCTTCTTTCTCCCGCGCTCTCGGGCATATTAGAATTGCTTTCTCCATCCATTAGGAGCGTGTGACCAATGGTCGGCTCAAGAACGAGTGGTTTTAAAAATACTTGATTGATGATCATTTTTGCGAACTCCCCAAGACCCCCGCAGTGAGCGAGGTCATAAGTGTTGCTGTTAATGCTCACATCTAAAAACCTTTTATTACTGCACGAAACAGAAGGGTGTTTTCTTGAGCCATTTATAATCTGAGCTTGTATTTATTGCGGCTAGGTTTTTTTATGTTTATGGTGGGGGGGGGTGCTGTAAATTACTTGCAATCCTGATTATAACTGCCTCTGCAGTTTTTAAGAAGGAGCCACCTTTCCATTTGAACAGAAATAAAAACACAGTGCAGGAGGGAATAACGAGGATACGCTGGACCAGGATGTGCATAAACATTTCTTAATTGCTTGTGGAATCTCTGTGGTCCGTGCGCGCAAGAGTTCACGCGAGCAGCGTGTGTCAGAGAAGCCTTTTCTCCAGTGCCTGCTTTTCTCTCGTTATCATAAGTTAATAAATAAATAAATAAATAAAAAAGAACATCAAGAAAACAAAGCGAGGAAGTCACAGCCTTGAGCAACAAAATAACAATGTGTTCTAGAGAAGATTAGCCCACTCTAGTGATTCTCATTTAATATCAGTGTTAGACTGTATATTAAAACAGCCACAGCTTCTTCAGGCTCACAAACTCCTTTCAGAAGCATTTACAGTGAGGTTAGCCAGCTTCGACCTCCTCTGCCCTGCTGCCACATCTCATTTTAACATGGCTTAATAAAATGGTACAGTACTGAAAAACAGAGTCACTATATGGTATTTGCCCCACTAGTTATGTAGACAGATCCACAACATATCAACAACATGAGCCGAAGCTTATCTCCGGTGGCTGTCCTTCTTGGTTCGTAATACTTCGTAAACAATCACGATCGGAAACACGTTCTCTGCTGGATATGAGGAATGTACTGAATTGTCTAGTAATGAAAGGAGCATAGTTAAAGTACTACGAGGGAAGACCGCTGATTTTAAACCAAATGTCATATGTATGTTTATATTTATATTTATGCCTATAGATATTATGCATCTATCTTCAGACGTACATATTTGCATTACTTTTACTGTGCATTTCCAGTTTCTTTCCAGTCAAATAGGCAAAACGCCAGAAGACTGCAGTTTAATGGACCCAACTGGAATTTTTGATGAAAAATAATTTGCCTTTTTAAAATAACATAAATCAAATAAAGTACTTAATCAAAACACATCATGCATAATTAAGCTACAATATTTTGGTACAGATGTAACAACAACAAGCGCATTTACTTGCCACCTTGCCAAATTATCTACCCCATTAAGCTGCGACATAGGCTGGCCAAAAGATGAATGACAAACAGAAACAGTCAACCCAAAACTTTTAAGGCTACGGGCTTCCAGGCATAATCTCATTATTACTGCCCTCAAGCTTCTGTTTTCACTTCAGTTAACATTACTAACCTAATGTGTGTCACCTTATACCTTTTAGCTCGGAGTTGTTCAGATGTAGAAACATGGTCAATTCACTAAATGATGTTATATGTTTTGCTCAGTTAACTTCATTTGAGTAGAATAGTGTATAATTGTGCTTTGTGCTATTGGCTGTGCAATGCTTTGCTTGCATTTTTCTGTCACAAAAATGGCAAGGTGAAGCCAGGTGAACCCAAACACAAAAACAGAAACTCTGAAGTATCCCTTGCAAAATAACTTTGAAATGAAGTCTATGGAAGCATTTGTTTAATTCGGTTAACCTTAAGGAGTCAAGACGTAAATTGTAACAAGACACATTTATGCAAGAAAACGTAAAGCATTATTGCGTGATTGGTATAAAACCAACTCAAACATTGGTTTTATGGGCTAAAAAAGTTACCAAAAAAAAAAAAAAAAATGACTCGGACCATGGATTTGAACTGGTGAACTTCTGACTCAATGTCTGGCATCTTACAGCTGAACCAAAGAGGGAGCATTAACTCTCTGTCTCTTACCAAGCCATTTATGACTAAAGACGCCTGAATGCGTAACTGCATTCATAAGCTGATTATTTTTAATAAAACCACAACAAACAGGGACACTTTTTTATAACTGACCTGAGCTTTAGTGTCTTGACCTATGTTTATGAGTCTGCTGTATTTTGCTTCACATTTGTTTTATCCTTTTCCAGCTTAGTCTTAGTCGTGACGTCACAGACTCTCTCTCTCACGGACACACATTTTGAAGGCGAAACGACTCTCAGCTCTCTCTCCCCATATATTACAGCGGTGACTTGACCACAAAATTTTTTTTACAAATGATCAATACTGATCAACAGATAAAAATCTGAATACACATGCACAGCACTGGATATTAATGGATGTTTTCATTTTGGAACCAAGCCAATATTTCAAAAACTGTAGGAGGAGATAAGCCACCAAATTCCAGCTATAAAAAGAATAATAATTATTATAATTATAATGATGCAATCACACTAATTATGTAGCAACACATTATGCTGCACTGTGAGATATTGGCACTGGAGCGCTGAAGTCGTAAGTGGGGTATTAGCACAAGTGCATTATTGTAATTCTAGCACAATCTATGATTTTGTAAAACTGATTAATTACATGTATTTATACTCCTGTAAAATAGTCTTGATCTAGTCCTGCAGTGTTTAAATGCTATTGAACATGGTGTCTCGTAGCAAAAATCTATTTATGTCCACATCAAGTCTGTTCATCAAGTCAAGATGTGAACAAACCACAGACTTATTAGCTAATAGCTTTAGAGAATTAGCAACACCTTTTACATATGTGCAGCATATCCTTACAAATACTGCATATCCTTACAAATACCGCATATCCTTACAAATCACTCCTTACAAAATACTGCAGCTTTCCATGACAGTAATGCAGAACTGAAACTGCAGGAAGTTCTGCAATGAATTAAACTTACATTTGATTTGCAATCTATATTAACAGGTCAGAGTTTGGCATTCCGGGCTTTTTTTCATTAAACATGGAACAACAGCAAAATTATAGTGCAGTAAAAGCAAAAATTGCACAAAGATATTATTTTCTCATCAAATTCAAATTGTAATATAACATCTCCAAGGATATGATTTGAAGTTCTGAAACTGCACTTTTGACAGAACTCTTTCAGTGAAAAATCAGTTATACAAAATGAAATCTACCTTTGTAATTGCTAACAATAACTGTGATTTCCAAGAGTGAACTCCGAACAAAACGCATCTAAAAGGCTAGAAAAGAGAGATTCACGTAATTGTTAAAGTGTGGTATATTATTCCCTTAGTCGTCTAAATTTGATACAGTTCCTTAAACTGGGCCTCCATCCCTTGTTTCTCCTTTACAATGCCACTGTAAAGAAATGTTAAAACACTGACCTTTCTTTTCAGGTTTAATGACTGCAGCACACCTCCACAACTTCGTGCAGATGTTCTGTAAGCAAAGCCAAACGCAAGCTGCGTGTTCAAGTAATAATTTGGACGCAGAGGCTAAATTAGTGGAACCTAGATGGCCTTTGCCTCCCTCTGGCCTGGCAGGGTAGTTTTAAATGATGCCTTTAACAAGCTTAATCAACAGGAGAGAGGGAGGCCGCGGTTTCTCTGCACAGCGTACCGCCTCGTTTTAGCGGGCCAAGCGCTGGCTGGCTCAATTTTCACTGTCAGGAAGCATCTGGGCACCTGCCGGCTGCGGCAGCTGTGCATAAGCTCAAACGCAGGCTAGTTATATATAACGTACGTATCTACTCAAGGCACTTTTCCATAGGCATCCAGGAACCGTGCTGTACCTAAACCATACTGCGATGGCACAGAACTTGCAGCACCGTTTGATTTTCTATTGTATCTCAGCCCAGTAACAGTGTTTCTGGCGCATTAGCGGTGCAGTTCTCTCCCCACAGTTTATGGCCGGTCATCGTCCTGAAAACGGCATCCATGGAGTCAAACCAGCAGAATTATTTTTTTCTGTCAGAGCTGCTTTTGTTGTTGTGGTCTTTTGTTAATTGTAGTCTTGTTTGAGATTTCAATATTTACTCGGCATTCTTTAGCCATGTAATGAATACATAACACAGCCAACTTGTTCGCGATGGCCTGGCTCACCTTCGCATTTCTCACAGTGTTAAAGATAAATTTGTTAGCATCATAGAAAACTCCCACTGTGTTGTGTCTCGGCCAGCGGTTGGAAGAGGCCGCTGTTGTTTAGTTTTGTTATAGAGACTTTTATTTTGAAATGGGTGTATGTTTGTGTCTGGAGTCACTCTATCAGCTGTCCTGTGTTTCAGTTAAATGATTGTGTTACGTGATTGGTTTCTGTCCTCGTCTGTTAAGTACTTAAGTTCCAAGAGTTTTGTGTTGAGTTGCTGGTCAGCCCTCACCATTGCCCTCACGGTTCCTGCTCTTTATGTGTCTTCTGTATTTGTTATGCTTTGTGGTTAAAGGTCCTCGTACATTTTGTATGTGTAGAGTCTGTGTCTTTTTGTAGTCAAGAACCATCCCTGGAACCTGCGTCTTGCGCCTCGCCTTGCGCCCCCGAGCACGGCAGACCGTAGTTATCTTCAGCCCAAACAGACAATAGTGCTTGTACTTCGTTGACTTCCCAGTTGTTAGTTTGTGTCTCCATTGTGTTTTTTTGTACTGACCATAAAACAACAATGGCCTCTTTCCATGTTGTTATGACAACATTTTGACCAATCAGAAAGCAGCGATGCAGTCTGCTTGGCCATGGCCTGCTTTCAGCCCTGCCATCGAGCCGGGCGGTCACCGCACGGAAATGGCTCAGGTACGGGGCGCTTTTTTTGTAATGGAAAAACTTTTGTTCCTATAGTTAAAGCTTGCATGTTACTAAATCACACACACAAACTAATTCTTGAGCTTAATGGCTAGCCCCCCCTCCCCAAAACCAGGAGTAAGTTGTGCTAAAACAAAATGCTTCCTATTTAGAGAATAATACTAGTTCCTAAAGCTGAATGATTTGGTAAAAATGTTAATATCTCATTTTTGCTTTTAAATGTGATTTATTTTCTATTAATTAAACTCCAGGTCTTTCTTTATTTTACAAAGAAGACTGGAACATCCATTACTGGGCTTTTAGAGACTGCCCTCAGAGTCCACAGAGTGGTCAAGAAACCACAGTTTGAAAGACTGCAAGAGTGAAATTTTAATTATACCTACATTGTCACCAACAGATTTTACATAAATGTACCTTAAAACATACACATTTACAGTATTTAGCAGGCGCTTTTTATCCAAAGTGACTTCCATTCCGTAACTACAGGGGACAGTCTCCTTGGAGCAACTTGGGTCTAAGAGTCTTGCCCATGACCTCTTGGTCCAGAGGCAAGTATCCTACTCACTAGAGCACCACCACACCAAATCAATAGAGTTCATGATTTGTACATAAACTGAACTGACTGTCTGACAACCTATACTCAGTGCTCAAGCCTCATCCCAAAAATGTCAATACGCTGGGCATCTGTTTCAAAATACAGGTCTACACTTTGATTTATGGAAAATAATCCTAATTTAAATTGTAGTCAAATACAGACCAAAAAAATAAAAGGAGATTTTCCATTCAGCCTCACTCCATGTTGCCTGTAATGCTGGAGGCACTGTGATAGTTTCAGAGTGAGAACACACACACACACACACACACACACACACACACACATTCAGAATGCAATTCATGTCAGTAAGCACTTATTATTGATAGGTTTATTAAGAGTAGCAATGAAAGGTGAGTGAAGTGTGAAAAAAAATTCCTATTCACATTTTCTTCCTCAAAAGGGTAATTTTCGGAAAAAAACCCCTGAAGAACAATGAATGTGTAGTGTTGTTAGATTACATTCTTCAAATATCAAATGAATGCAGAAAACACTTTGAGACATCATGTTGTTAAAAAAATTTAATGGCAGAAACAGACACTTTTTTGCATTGATCTTCCAGAGTTTAAACACACAGCCCCAAGCTCATTTCTGATAACGTGAAGCTGCTCTAACATCCAGTTACCAGTTCCCACAGTGTTGCACTATACTCAGTTCTCTTTTTACATTTCTAAACATCAACACATCATTCGGCATATTATTTTTTCAAGAGGTCAATGCAAGTAGCCTTTCGTGTTTCCATGGCAACCTGTTTGACTGGTTGTCATTTGTCATCATCATATTATCGGTTAAGCGTGGGTATATAATGATGATTGTCATTATCATGGTAATCGTGGATATCAGCAGTTCATAAAAAAAACAATTACATGTTTCATCACAGACAATATCATTTGGCCTGTTTATTTGTATTTAGTGCATCGCAGTGAGCAAACACTGACGGAAATTCATTTTACCCATGGTTTTAATTCATTTTACCCATGGTTTTAATTCATTTTACCCATGGTTTTTTTATAGTATCCACCACTGTTTATTGTTTATGTCTGTTCTAACTCAAGAAACCCTCCAAAAACTGCATATGTGATTAAAATGTCTGCAAGTTTTGAGCTATTATACTTTTGCTATATTTTTGTTCACCCATATAAACCCTTGAGCTACAGGTTGACCCACAGGTCAGCTGTGTTTGTGTCAATTTCATGGATACAGGCAGACCAGGTCAAACAATGGCAAAGCGGCGTTTACTTAAATGGCAAAGTCATCGATAACTTTACAGAAACATGCAGGTGTGAGTTTGGGTAATTTATTACCAAACATGTTTAGCAATCAGACAGGTGCAGGTCATAAAAACCATGCATCACTGCTAGAAACAGCGTTTACCTGTGTTGGTACCTGTAGTTAGTTTATACTAGATAAGACGGTGACTTAAATAATAAGAAATTATTTCAGTCTAAGGGAGGTAAAGACTTCTTCTTCAAACTTGTCAGGGATTCAGGCATGGCTAGTGCAACCGAGAACTGCAGCACAGCAGCAGCGGTGATGAACACACCGTACACAAGCCTGCATGTGTGCTGCTGAGGGCAGGGAAAGGAGGAGAAAGATCTCATGTCGGTTTGGGGTCAGAGAAATCTCCGCTTACAGTGGAGTGAGTGTTTTCTTCGCAAGTGAATCAGCAGGATCCAAAGCACAGTTTATCAGACGTTTCAGCCTGTGTTTACTGCGTGACAGATGCATCGCTGCTCTGTTGCAGTCGCTGGGACGTGGAGAAGCTTCTGGAAATATTTCTTGTTAAAGTGACGCTCGTCAGAAAAAGTGAAGACGCTGTCTTTTTCGTCGGTATTTTTGGGGCCGAGCTGGAGTCGCTTGAGTGCTCCGGTGGCTTGCTGGAGTGCTTCCAGAGGGCTGATTTAATATTTTTTTCCCTTACCTCTTCTGTCTCTTTTTCTTTTTGAGGGTGTCTGAATGTGCTTGCAAAACGTATTTACTGGGTGAGCCGCTTCTGTGTGTGTACAGACACCAATCTTGTGCAAACATCTACTTTGAATCTATACTTATGAATCATTTTATCAGCTCCACTTACAGTGTAGGTGCACTTTGTAGCTCTGCAATTACATACTGGGGTCCATTTGTTTCTCTGCATCATTTATTAGCCTCCTTTACTTCATTAGTCAACAGTTAGGACCCTGACAGGACCACCAGTGAGCATGTATTATTTGGGTGGTGGATCATTCTCAGCAGGACATTGGCACTGATATGGTAGTGGAATATTTGTGTGTGTATGTGTTTGTGTGTGTGTGTGTGTGTGTGTGTGTGTGTGTGTGTGTGTTGCACAGATCACACCAAGCAGTGCTGCTGCAGTATTTTAAATACGGGATCCATTTTGCTGTTTACTCTATTTAACACATTTAACCCGTTGATCCTTACAGACGTAAAGTTGTCGATGATGGCTCATCTGATACTGTTTGTGTTGGGCATCCTCCAGTCCTTTATCACTGATAAAGATTTCTGGACATAGGACACCTTTGGTTGGATATTTTTGGTTGGTGCACTATTCTCATTAACATACATTAACATTCTATTACCATGTCAGTGTTACTGAGGGTCCTGACTACTGATGGACAGGATAAAGGGATAACAAATGATGCAGAGAAACAGATGGACTCCAGTCTGTAATTGTAAACTACAAAGTGCACCTATCTGGTAAATGAGCATGACAAAATGGACAATGAATGCAAATACAAGGAATGTGTACCTAATGGAGTGGTTAGTTTTTGCAAGGATTTAAACAGTCCAATGCAATGTAGCGCAAACACGCGCTAAGTTACAAATTTGATTCTGTGGCCTCAGAGTTCAAGAAATCTGTCAGTGTGTAAGCACATGCATCCCTGTGTTTGTGGGTTTTTTGTGGTGTGTGTGTGGTTAACAAAGTGCATTTAATCAAATCTCATGTTGCCTAATGGGAAGGTACCTTGCTTCCTCAGAAAAGTAATGGCCTATTTTCCCTATATGACCTTGTTTTTCCCCTCAATAAATTTACTTAGATGAATCACACTCTCTCTCTGAAGAGGGTCTACTTTTTAGTGCTCATCTCTTTAATAACAAAAGCTATTTATACCAGGCTGTCGAAACAAAACAAAGCAAGATACAATCGTCTCTGGAAGGAGGTGAGGCTGAAGAGAAACATCCCCTTACAAGCCAGCCACAAACCCCCACCCCTTTAACCCCACACACACCTCTGCCTGCAATGTTACCTGACTGTAATTAAGTGTGATTTCTCTCCCAGAGGATTAGCATGTGGGCCTATGGTGCTAGTCTTTAAACAGTCGCTGTTTTTGCAGGTTAAAGTACCTTATCGTGAGCAAGTGCACCCAATTTTTCTCCCCATGGAGAAGACCCAATGCCCTGAATGCATAGCAATTTATCTGGGAGCATAAGAGGCACAGAGGTGTAAAATGCAACAGTGTTTCATGACGCCAGTACAACTGCATTGCATATGGAACTACACCATTAACATTAAATAAAAATGCCAAAATTTGTCATATTTTCTCACACCTCAGATTGGGATTCTAGAGGAAATGTTCCTTTTCTCAGTAATGGCTCCTTGAGCAAAATACACAGCCTTTCAGACCCGCAGTGTTCGGTCGTCCTCTCACAGTGAATTGATAGACAGAAACACAGAAACATCAGTGCATTTTTCAAGCCAGAATAGAGCATGATTTTTTTTCCTGCCTCACAAAGATGAAAGCTTTAAGTGCTTTTTGTCTGACGGATACAGTTTTGGTGGTCTATCAGGTCTTGTACTGTTGTTAGTCGTGTACAGTTGCCATTTTCTTGTCTTTTGTTTATCCATTTTTATTCCTCCAGTTTTGGAAATTCCTTTCCTCTGACTTCTCACTTCCTTATGCAAGTGAATAATCTCCTCAAAAAACTCCCCTTTAGCCATTTTAAAGGCTCATGAAAAAGAAATGTGTGAGGCAGCTGAGGTGTGTGTAGGTAGTTGTTTGTGTGAATGTGTCTCTTTGAAGGGCAACATAATCTCAATGAAAGCTTTCAGAGCAGCGTTTGGTGGAAGGACATAGCTGCAAGTGTTTAGGTTTAAAATCGGAAGGATGGACAAGTAAAAGGGGCAGCAGGTGCACAAAAGTATAGAGTGGGGAAATTATAAAACTGACAGTTTTAATGTTAAACTTGGTATTGGAGGCTTTTGTTCAGTTTTATCTTGAATAAGGTTCCTACCTTTCCCTGTACTACAAATGAATTGTAGCGAGTGGCTCTTTTGACCAAAAATTCAACAATAGGATGTTCTCTGATACTGTGCAGTACTGTGTATGATTTATTTTAAACAGCTTGTTCAATAAAATAAATAACATTTACATGTGGTTTTATTCAGCAATGATTGTGAAAACAAAGGATTGAACTTGATCACATGGGAGAAGATGTAAAGGCTAATCTATTTATCTTTCGAAAAGACTTGATCATATGCATAATTACTAAAGTGAAGAATAGTTCTTCCTGTCATATGTGTGTAAAAGTATTTTTAAAGAATAAAAAATTGGATCTCTTTTAAATCTAAATTGTGCCTAAATAATAATCAAATCACAGTGACATTTGAAATTTCATGCAGGACTGAATTTGTCCCTAAAACATCAGAATCGACACGTTGTGAGGTCAGATATTTGCACCCACAGAGTCTTAATCACCCTTTGGCCTGTCCGAGTGACTGGTGAGAGGTCCATGAGGCTATTCACAAGCCTTCATCAGCATGCAGGGGGCAAGGGAGCCCGGCTTCAGAGATTGAATGCCGCCTCGAAACGGTCTGTCTTTAATCTCACTCTCATTCAGCTGGTCGAGGCCATTCGGGCTTCAGCTGGGTGATAAAGACAGCCCACATCATATCTCTCTTTCTTTCTCTCTTTCTCTATCTCTCTCTCTCTCTCTCTCTCTCTCTCTCTCTCTCTCTCCCCCTCTCTCTCTCTCCCTCTCTCTCTCTCTTTCTCTTTCTCTTTCTCTTTCTTCTCTCCCTCACATCTCACAGTTCCCCCCTAATAACCATGCTAGTCTAACACCAGAGACATTATTAGAATAGTCCACGTTCAAGTAGCAACAAACATGAAGAAAGTACATGGGCCGGATCGGTGTACAGAAACTGCATAGTACTGTAGAAAACTGCATAATGCAGTGCATAGAGGCCCTGAACTCCAAAAGCACAAAGCAGCCGTCCTTTAAAGCTATATTACATATGAAATCAGTGCTCTGAGCTTCAGCACTCTGCTGTGGAATTTCAAGCAGCAAGCCGGCATTAATAAAAAATACTGCACGTTTGCCATGAGTGACCTATCTAATTACACCTCCGAAGCGTTTCATAAAGGCGCCACCCGGGCGCTTTATCCGATTGCCGCCGGAGTTCATGACGTTCGAAAGTGGTGGGGAATGACACAATATAACCAAGAACTTCATATTTTCAAAGGCAACCTCTGTTGTCTTGTCATTCTTCTTTGCACATTGTAACCTCAGGCTGGCAGTTCATCAAACGCTACCCTAATCCTTCTCCCGTCTCTCACAGCCGCCTGCAATCAGCTCCACAAAGCAGCCCTAATCATACCAATGATGACTTTGACAACTGACTGCAATGACAATGAACAACACACTGCCAACAGAACACGTCATCTCATGTCGCACGACTGTTTCCAGCCACTTCAATAACGAGCCTGCAAACTACCCCCTCCTTCATTTGCCACCACCACTCCCTTCCACCCAGGCATGTGCAAATTGGGAGTTTCTGCCCCACTCCCATCCTTCTCTCTACTGCAATACTCATGCAAAAGAAAATAAGCTCTAATGATGACCATGTGAGCCAGTGTATTATAAGTGATTTTATCCTGATTAAGAGGTGCTGTTAGTTGAGTAAGGCTAAATTAACTGAGCAGGAAATCACAGTGTCAAAACACAAACAGCTGAATGTATTATATAATGTAATATACAGTTCTTCCACCGGGCTATGGTTGCTAAGCAACATAATGATTAATGATTATTCCATGGACAGCACATAGTTGTTTTTTTTTTTAAACCTGGCACATGAATGCAATGCAATCGATGTGTACAGTCTCAAGTGTGTATCAGAAACAGGCAAGATTGGAATAAGTCCATTTTTGCTATTTCTCATTTTGATTTGATCAATCTGTATTTTTATGATGTATATTACACAGGACATGTGCATGAATTTGCTGTGTATTTAAATTCTGTTGCTACACCTGTACCAAAATGCCATAGCATAAATATGCATGACTCAGTGGGCCAAACAGCCAGTTCTTTCCTACTTTCTATGTAGCACTTTATTTGATTCATCAACTAATGTTTAGTGTAAAAATGTGAATGTCAGTTTGGCCTATTAAGGCCAAATAATGATCTTAACATCTTTTATGATTTTTAATTAATTTGCAACTGACCTTGGTTCATTTAGCCCATACAATGCAATCTCTGAGTACCCAATAATAAAGAATAACAATAATAACAATAATAACAATAATAACAACAACAATAATAATAATAATAATAATAATAATAATAATAATAATAGTAGTAATAATAATAATACATTGCACACATCTCTAGTGTGTACAGATATTCAGTGACTCATTCCGTCAGAGCTTAAAATTGCAACTATCAATTTTTGAATCATTTTTAAACAATCTTCAATCACTGGTACCTTAAAGATTTATGGTAGAAGGGCGGGAAAAGGGAAGGGTGGAACTGCTGTGGAATCTTTCAGCCCCAGCAGTGGGGTGCAGTCATTAGCTTTGAAGCGCAGGCCTCTCATCTCTGCTTGGGCCGGCGGGACAGTAAAAGGGCGAGCTAGAAACTGCCATCATTAGGGCAAGTCCTTCCTCACTTTAAGCCCAAAATCAGTTGGGTACTTCCGCGCCTGCCAGTCAAGCAGACACGGTGGCTGCAGCCGCTCTTAGAAAGCGCCACATGCTCCTAGGCACTTCAACTGCCCGAGCCGCGGCAGCATTAAAAAAAAAAAAAAACACATATCACCCGTTACATTTCACAAATATGGCTCAGATGGAGTTTGGTCGGCCATTTGCTCATGAATACCCAACAACTGCAATGAATATGCATGTGGGCGGTAAAGCGGCAGTATCAGTGCTGAGATTTATGACTTTGCATGGGACATAATTACAAAAACAAGACACAAGCTGCCCACTGGCGACAAAATAGTGGGCTCAATATATTCAAGCCATCAACTGGAGCAGAATTTGTAACAAATTCTATGATGACTATGATTAACATTCTCAGGTAATTTATTTATGACTGAAATTAGGCAAGGGAACATGGGTCCAGTGGTGTGCACAGAAAGGTATGGACTTTGCAAAAAAGACAAATTAGTCGCTATGAGTTTAAGTGAGCGGTGTTCATTTCTGCTCATTCAGAGTTTTTAAACAGTTGCTTTGATTTAGAATTTCCACGTTTTTGTTTTTTCCTGCCCATGATCTAAATGATTTTCTCTCTCATATCCAGCAATAAAAGCTGTGATAAAAGTTCATTACACACAAAGCTGATGTAACCTACAGTCATAGCAGAGGCCTGGCCCATATTTCAGTTTGAAAGGGGTGGAATCTATTATCTTTTTTCAGGCTGTCCTATTGGAAAGATCCTACTTTAATGTCCTAGACGCAATTATTCGAATTGTACGTTTTTATATTTTTATAAGGACACAAAACTAAAAAAAAAAACACTACAAGTTAATATTAAATGGAAACTGTATTGTACTTTTTTAAATGATTATGATTCCATGCTACACAACTACTGCAAATCTATACAGCACATATTGTATACAGTATATATATAAATGGTATAAACCATTCACTGTTTGACTCTCTGCAGGACTAAAATCTCACAAAGGCACAATTTTAACCTACATCCCTGCTTGCCTGCGATTATTAGAATGTGTGTGCAATCTGCAATTTTAGGTTTTCCACACAATAAAATTCTCCCCTAAGCCCTTTCTCCAGTAATACATAGTGGGACTGAGTGCATTATCCACACATAATTATAGTATGGTATGAAAATGCAGTGCTTTATATGTAGTGGCTTGGTAACTCTATGAATTTACAATTAACATCAGTCTGTGGTCACCTTCTTTTTTTTCTTTACCATGCCCAGTGAAATATTGAACATATGAGTATACTGAACTGAAAATGCACAAATTATTCCAGTGTGGTACCAAAGAAAGAAAGGAACAATGGATCAATTTTCTAGTATGCAACATTCAGTCTTAAAGCCTTATCTCTGAAGCCTCAAGAATGTATGTGCTGTTGTTCTGTGCAAAAGAAAGCCTACAGCTTACATCACAGAAAAAAATATCAAATTTACACCGATCACCCTGTGGTGTCTGGCACCAAGACAATAGCTGCATATCCTTGTGAATAGTGAGGTGGGGCCTCCATGGATCCTTTGCCCAGCACATCCCACAGATGCTTGATCGGAATGATATCCAGGGAATTTGGAGGTGTAGTTAACACTTGAACTCCTTGTCGTGTTCCTCAAACCATTTCTGAACAATTTCTGTTGTGGCAGGGCACATTAGACTCATTAGAGGATAAGTGGTGTACTTGCCATTAAGTGGTGTACTTAAGGTACTCAAAGTAACATTCACAAGAATACCCAGACCCTAGGTTTTCTAGCAGAACATTTCCCAGAGCATCCTACTGCCTGCACCAGCTTGCCTTTTTCCCATAGTGCAACCACTGTTTATCAGGAACCTGCCATTTTGGAGATGCTCTGACCTGTCTAGGCATCAGTTTGGCCTTTGTCAAATGGACTCAGATCATTATGCTTGTCCATATCAAATGCAAGGATATCTGGCAACAGTCTTATGAAGAAAGGTCCCAAAAATAGTCCTTTGAACTTACAGGACAGTAAAAGATCATTTTTGGCTCAGTCAAATACCTTTCAATAGGTGATTCAGGAATGGATGGGACTGTTTTGGGTTTTTTTGTTGTAAATTTACAAGTGTGAAGGAGTTCAAGAGTTCAAGACCTTGCCTGACATTTTAGCTCTTCGCCATGTCAGTCCAAATATATCAGTGGTGGCTTTATTTTAGGAGAACAGTGGAGGCTTTATTGGGTCAACTGATGGACTTGCCTTTAACAGTAAATGCTGGACGTAACAGAAATGGTTTAAAAGGTAAAGCAGAATTTCGTCAGAGTGTCACTTTCCTGAGCTGAATCATGTGTCATTACTGAATCATGTGCTGGTGCAGTTTGGCTACGCTGCTTTGTGCTTCAGTGGCACCTACATTTCCTTGACATTCATTCCTAGATTTTAGCCCCTGCTTTGCTCAGCTCCTGCTTCAGAGTCCTTTACCACCTTATGAAATTAGTTCCACAAAAAATACCTTATATGTGATAGATATCCTGCCCCTGTGTGTGGATCCAGCTTGGGCTGTTCCACGCTTGCTGTGTGTAAGTAAGGCCATCTCTTTGCCTCTGCTCTAGTGCAGAGCCTGTTTGTGTGGGCTGTTTGATAAGAGAGGGCTTCCAGCTCCCACTTTGCGGCCTTCTGTAGCACATGCAGCCTAGACTGATAAAGCTGATGGAACCTCCTACAGTCACAGCGACAACAAACACACACCAGCAGCTGCAACCGCATAGGTAAGCACACACATATCCCAGCACATTTCAGTGATAAATCTACTAGAGGGCTGCACTATATACTGTTTGTTAATTGACCTGTCTGTGCTCTGCCCATAGCTGTGTTTCTTCGTAGCTACAGAGAGCCTGCAGGTAATCAGGCTGTAGGATCTTACTCTTCTTATTGACTTTATTTTCTTTCTTCTCCATTTCAAATCACTTAGTGGGAAGTGTTTATTGTGGACAAATATGGACAAATATGGACTAAACAACTAAACACTGTTAGAAGCATTTACACACACACAGACACACACACACTATATGGACAAAAGTGTTGGAACAAATCTCTTAATCACTGAATTAAGGTGGACCCATACTTCCAGTGAAGGGCAATCTTAATGCTTCATCCTACCAAGACATTTTGGACAACGCCATACTTCCAACTTTGTGGACGCAGTTTGGGTGAGACCCTTTTCTATTCCAGCATGACTGTGCCCCAGTGCACAAAGCGAGATCCATAAAGACATGGCTGGATGAGTTCGGTGTGGAAGAACTTGACTGGTCTGCACAGAGCCCTGACCTCAACCCCATCCAACACCTTTGGGATGAACTGGAATGGAGTTTGCGAGCCAGGCCTTCACATCCAACATCAGTGCCTGACCTCAAATGCTCCACAGAATGAATGGGCACAAACTTCCACAGAAGCTCCAAAATCTTGTGGAAAGCCTTCCAGGAAGAGTGGAAGCTATACTTGCTGCAGAGGGGAGACCAACTCCATATTAAAGTCTATGTGCTTGAATATAATCTCAAGTTCCCATGCATGTAATGGTCAGGCATCCCAAAACCTTTGTCTAAATAGTGTGTATATTTTATATATTCACTAAATGGAACATTTTCATTATTGCGTATCCAGAAGTGCATTTGATCAGTCCCAACAGTGTGACTCATTCACACTGGCAAAATGAAATAATAATCACCATTCAAAATTAAGGATTCACAACAGGTGGGTGATACAGTAAAATATAATATTATGACACTTCATGAAGTTTTCATGATACATGCCATAATATTAATTTTTTAGGGTGCCACACACTCTTAGTATAAATCATTTTTATTCAGCAAACCACACTCTGTGCTGTATGAAGTCAAACTGCATAGTAATAATTATGCTCAGACAAGCTTATGTGAAGATGTATGTTACGATAACAATGGATATCGTATGCAAATCAGGTGAACTGAAGATGCTAAATTGTCTCTAGGTGTGACTGTATGTGTGAGTGTGTTTGTCTGTGCACCTGCCCTGCGATGGACTGGCAACCTGTCTGACTGTGGACAGACCTGCCTTCCGGCGTTTCTCCACCTTTTCCTCTAAGAGCACTGGAACAGGCTCCAACAACCCCGTCACCCTGGTTAGAATAAGCATCTCAGAAAATCAATGACTGATTATGAATATCATCATAGCTCTATAATGCTCTCTAAATGTAGGTACTTTGCTGCCTCACTACAGTGACTATAAAAGAACAGCATGTCAGTCAAGCATGAATAGGTCAGTCATCGCTGACATGACGGCATCATTTCTTCACATTGTAATGTATCTTCCAAACTAATTACAGTACTTTTCTTGAGAACCCTGGCCAATCACAGTTCTACATAAGTGTTCCTGTGATAAATCAGGATATTTAGGTAAAATGCTGCTCATTCTGTAACCCTGCTCCATTATTGATTCACCAGTGTGATTTTTTTAGTGTATTGCAAGGTTTACTGCAACTGAAATATGCGGCAATTTTATTGCAATACCATGCAAGGCTTATCCACACAGCAGCAGGCTTTAACTGCACAGCTACACAAACCCAGAAGAAGTGGAGTAGGGTCCCTTTTTGTCCCTTCGCCATGAAAGAATGATTATGACAAGTACTATGTGGGTGTAGTGTGCATGAGCTGGTCTTTTGGGGAACACATGCGTAAATAGGGGAGAAAATTTGGGCACAAGCACACTAGCACAGCAGCATAAGCTCCCCCGGCAGTGGTGCCTGGGCTTGGATAAACACGCTGTTTATCAGGGCCGGGTTTTATGTTTTGGGTACTCTCTGGTGCAAGGTTGTGGCTGTTTAATAATGTATACAATGGAGGGCTGCTTTTTCTCTCTACGACCATAAAACACAGATTTTACAGGTTTACTTACAGAACATCATTACTTTCTTTCTAGACATAAATCACGATTGCCAGCCGTTAGTTTGTGCCGAACATTTCTGGCCACTTTAAACGTGTTAACATTTCTAATAAAACCCTGTAAGGATGCAGCGCGTAAAGTGGCATGTCTGAAGTTGCATTATGAAGCTTTCGCATAGCCACTTTCTGACACGTGGCTTTTTTAAAAGTAGAGACGAGGATGCTTTACAAAGCCTGCGTCGCACATTAGCCTCAACCTGTCAATCAAAGCTGTTGTCTTTGACAGGCGGCTCCTTAAATAAACACATCCCTCTCTGATGAGCGAGTGCTCTGAAAAAAAAGAGACTAAAAAACTAATATTTGGGGCCTGTCAAGCTGAAGGTGACATGGCACATTGCTTGTGATTTCAATGCAACTTGGCGCACTGTTGTCTCTTTTTTCCCCACCATTGTTAGTCAAGGCCTGTCATACTCCCTAGAAATCCCGCAACAACAAATGTCACCCTCCCCCCCGCGCCTCGTATAACGTTAAAGCTTTGACTTCCTCTCACCACACCGACTACAACATTCATAAGTTTTGACTGCTTTTGTTTCCACTTTTTTCCCTCTCAAAGACCCTTTCGAAGACTCTACACTCCATAATCGAAGACTGATGCAATGCAGTGTATCTTCTCTCTGCCAGTGTGCGTGCAGATGGAGTCTCACGCTCTGTTATGTTAAACAGACACAGGCCATCTTCCTAAATGGAGGTGCGCGGCAGCTGCGGCTCGGTAAAAGCGATAAATTATTCATGCCTTTCATCACCAAAACTATTATCAGCCAGAGCTATTAGGCCATGATGGTCAGCCATCATTTCCCTCACGCCTGAAGTTCAATCTTCATATTAAATGTACGCGAGGACGGCAGCTTTTTGTTATGTGTGGCCCTCGTTATGTTTGCTAAACGGCATTAGGAAATTATCAGGGAGTCCATGAATAGCTTTTTAAACAAGCCGCACAAATTACGCACTTCAGCATGAAAACAGCGTTTCGGGGACGGGTCATTTGTATTCGTGGCACGTCCTTCTGACGCGGCCCCTGATACAAGAGTAAGAGAGGAAACACGCTTATCTGTTTTTGCACAGAAACCAGAGGAATGTCAGTAATGCCCCCTGCTCCTTCCCCATCTCTCTTTCTCTCTCTCTCTCTCTCTCCCCCGCTGCCTCTTCTTTTCTTGTCTCTCACCTTATCTGTCCCTGTCTTTCCCTTCCTCCCTATCTCCTTCTGTTCCATCTCTTTCTTTCTTTGTCCTGTCTCTCTCTCTCTCTCTCTCTCTCCAAACAAATCTCTCTCTCTCCTCACCTGCTCCATGCTAGCTGAGCTCATTACAGGTCGTTCTGTGCTGTTCTCACTTTTAGCCTTTCCGTGCTCCTTGTGTTCATGGTCGCTCAACCCACCTCTCTCTCTTTTTCTTGATATCACATACTGATGTGCACACACACACACACACATGCACGCACTTGCACATTCACTGCAGTACTCCTGCTCTCAGTTCTCCCCCTGTATCCACAACAGGCCCACGCACACTACTTTACACATCATAGACTCGAGGTGCCCTCGTTCCAGGCCCTGTCAGCTCCGTAATTAAAAGAAAGCTTCTATTGTTGCACGGCCCAACAAGCTAGTCTGGGTCTGACTATCTTTTTTTTAGTAAACAGTGGGGCAGTTAATTATTGTGCACTCACCTCTACAATCCTCGGTATCACACTGTTAGTAATGACAGCGTGGTCAGTAATTAATGGCTGTATTCGCACGGCCCTACCCTGTATGGCGTCTCAAAGGGAGAGTCAAGAGAAAATTCAAGAGACTACTCTCAGGCTCTCTCTTGCTCCCTTCACACACACACGCGTACGGACACACACACGCGCACGCGCGCGCACGGACACACACACACGCACACACACACACACACATACTCCTTGAATTACCTTTTTCATAAGGCTCTATCTCCATGGCAACCTCCCCAAAAAGAATTTTGTTTAAAAAAAAAAAAACAGCGGCAGCAACATTACCCATGGCACCTAGCTAAAAAAAAGGAAACTTTCTTCATGTCCCCTTCTGACAGTAATCACCCAGTCTGTCCTTACGGTTCATCTTCCACCTGCAGCAGTCAGTACAAGCACCCCGTCGGACTAACCGGATAGCTAATTTGCTCTTACAACCAGTGGGTCGGGCCATCACTCCGTTGAGCCTAAGCTTATTGGTACTGATAGCCAAGTGGAGCTTCACAATGCAACTGAACTGGATGGAAACCTGCGCTGCCAATTATCCCATTCCAGTCCTGACAGGTCCCCCACTGGCCGCATCCTCGCTGCTACAGAGCAGCGAGCTCCGAGACTATCAATTAGGCCAGCAATTTTCAGGCCACGCTGTAACCTGGTCACGATCTAGCAGTAAGAGCTAGATTCACCTTCACCAATGTGGCTAATTAGAGGAACCTCAGACATTTCTGCATTGCCTGCAGCAAGCCTCAGCCTTAAAAAACGGCAATGATAATCATCAAAATCAAACAGTTTTCTAGGGATGCACTATTTTATTGGAGCTATCAGCAAGGGACAGATATTTAGATCTGATGATATTTCAAACCAGTCTTTGATGACGCATTTATTGTAGTCAAGGATAGTGCACAACGTCTGTTATATTCATTACTTATACTTTAATTTTTACTGCAATAATTGGAAAGATTTTCCATAGTTAAAGACTATTTTTTTAAATGTTTATGAATATGCATTGGCAGATATCTGCATGAAAATTGTCAGACATCTACCATGGTGTCTCTCCAACTTTCTTTAATATCAGTGGTTTGCTTTTGATTTCTATGCACTAATATGATGGTCTCTCTGTCCCTCAATGCTGCATTATCAGCAACGGTTTCAACTTTTGTACATTAAGCGCTAATGTGTATATTTTATTTACAAGACAGGGAAGTCTAACCGTTCACTCACAACAGCACAAATAAGCCTGGCAGTTTGGAGCATTAGCTAGCCAGCTATTTTAAGAGTTAGAAAGTTAAATATTTCATTCTAAAAATATAATGGAAAAACGAATTATTCTGTATCTTAAATAAAGTATGTCTTTGCTAAATATTATTTAGACTTAAATTAAGCATTGTGATACGCATACTGTAATTACTTTTACTCAGTTTAAATTATAGTGGTAATAGATATTGTGATCAAATTTTACTCAGCCTGTTTGAAGAAACTTGGACGTCTGTGTATAGCTTGCTGCTTAATTTCTGCTTATGTCACACTCAATCACTAATTCACTCTGTGCGTGTGTGTCAGTAGAAATTAGATGGACATGGGAAAGGAGCAGCAGCTGTTTGTTGCATTCTTCATTTCATCTGTCTGTCTTTCTACAAGACGTCTGTGGAAGCAGTGTGATGCCGTTCGGATCATAGGGGAAGCAGGCAGAGCAGGGCTTCTAGGGTTTCATCAACCTGCACTGGGCCGAGATGAAGAGATGCAAGCTAAGGTGTCTGTGCGCTGCAGAGTGCTGTGGCTGTGTGATGTGGGCCTTACGAGGCAAATGAAGCTGCAGAATATGCTCTGAGGACATGGGCATGCCTTCTTCATCTTCAGCCATATATGCTTCTTTCATCTCTTTTATCCACACTTTGCATTGAATTTTTTCTCTGAGAGTCACTCTGCAATGCAATGTAACGGCATGATGCTGAGTGACAGAATATTCCTCACTCTTGACAGACTGTCTCATATATACTGCTGTGTGTGTGTGTGTGTGTG
>JBBIGA010000126.1:25895009-25910824 GCA_037576975.1 Alestes dentex
TATACATACTACATTCACATGCTTCTCTATCTAAAAGGATGAATGTGGGCCTGCCAGGGGAACGCATATCAGAATGTATAGAGATAACAGTAAAATTTGGTGGAGGAGGAATAATGGTCTGGTGCTGTTTCTCAGATTTTGGGTTAGACACCTTTGTACCAGTGAAGTGTCATGACTACATTCAGGACAATTACATAGTTGTAACTTTGTGGCAACACTATGGGAAAGCCCTTCTCCTTTTCCAGCATGACAGTGCCCTTATGTAATATATGTGTTCTTACATATGTAATGTATATGTGAATGTGCATGCATAGTATTTATGGGACATTTACAAAAATTGTACGGGTATAAAAGGGTGTGTGTGCACACGTGTGTGTCACATCTCACAAGCAAAACAACGTGACTAATAGAGACAAACAGACACAGGCTCAGGTACAGGTGTGTGTTTACTGCATGACCTCATTGCACAGCCTGGGGCCTGCGTGTGTGTGTGCAGTAATGTATGCTCAAGATAAACTTCTCTGACAGGACCTACACGCAGCTCTCCTCCCTCGCCCATTTGATTTAAGCAAGGGCATTCTTGCTCCTGCATCCCACCAGTCCTATTTTCTTTCATCCTATTGGCTGTGATATTATCCTTGGGCTTGTGTAGCTACACAAGGTATAATTTATTGTCTGTTCAGCAACGCAAATTTGCAAGCCTGGCATATTTCATTTGCTCCGTAAATATCATTATTAAAATATGAGGGTTTTTTTTCCCTCTCTTTGCCTGTCCTGTGTGGCACAGATATTTCTCTGTCTGGTTCATATTCCAGCTGCGTGTGTGTTTGTGTTTTCTCCTGCCATGACTATTTCGGTATCATTAAATGTCTGGAGAGCAGCATGCATGTGTGTGGATGCACGCTTGCTGGGTTCACAGCTTTCTTTCCAAGGAAAAGGTAGCGTAGTTCTAATTGCTATATATGTGCTAGGATGCATGCAAAATGTGTACGCACTTAATACTTGGATGATGAAATATTGACACATCCATCATGTGTTAGAGCTCCTCATGACCTAATGGATTCTGCCCTGAATGACTCTGACATGTCAAAATGGGTTCATTTTACTCTGAGGTTGCCCAAGGCAGCTCTGGACTTACTTAGCACTGTACAGCTGTGCTTTTGCCATCTGGACCATGTTCTCATTGGGACAGGACTTTTTAGGGTCATTATATTTAACGATGAGTTTTAAAATGTGCTGCTTTTATGTTATCGCCCAAATTACTTAAGTATTACACAGTATTAAAAATTCAGTTCTGTTCAATGCCAAATTTTAAAAGTACACAGTCTTATAAGTGTCAGTAAGTCAATAGGCATTCATAGTCAATAGGCAGTCTAAAATACATGACAAATGCCAGATATGAACAAATGTATGATCAAAATAAGAGAAACGATGCCATGTTTACAGAACTTGAATAATTCAAAGAAAACAAATCTCTTGTTCACTCTTAAACACAAAACACAATGGTAATAATTACCTTTGACGAACTTCTAGTAGTGTTTTACCATCCAACTGGTCACATTGTAAGAGGAGAGTGTTGATTACAGCAGTGTTTTTATACTTTTCCTCATTAAATAAGATTTGATTCAGGTGATCACTAATCAGTCCCTCATAAAGCAGAATGAGGTGCTTGTGTAGGAAATGAACAGACACTGGCATGGAATCGTTATCATACTCATAGAGATGCTGATTTAAAAATAAATTGCAGTGCTCTCTGATTTTTTTTTCCAGAGCTGCAGGAGCCGTGTCTCTAAACAAGCCCACTACACACAACCATAAAATCCAAGACTGATGGCTAAGTTGTGATTCAAACTTGCAGGACAGATTTTTGGTATTTGTACATTTATCTATGCTGAATATTACAAAATGATCTTTTTTTATATAAAATATAAAAAATATAAAATGAAACAATATTTTATATACTATTATTATTTGTCTTTAAAAGAACATATTTTAAAAAATCACATTCAGGAATCTGTAATGAAGAACTGAATTACTGTTTGGGTAAACAGCCCAGGAAAATGAAGAATATATAGCAGGCTAACATTTCAGTGACACTGCAATATTTATTGTGATATATATACTCATGGGAGAAAGTAAGCTTTGTTACACTTTGCCACTCTAACGTCTTAACATGAATTTAGCCAAGGGCATTGTTAAGGACATGAGAAATCAGAGACAGAATGGTTTAATAACAAACTAGGTCTCATTCAGCATGTTTTGAAGAGAATGGTGAAGTGAGAAGATACTTTCACTACACTGTGTTTAAAACAAATAGAAAATGATAACTATAGTCAGTCTTTCTTTCTAGGATTGTAAAGTCACATATATATGTGTTATATATGGTAGTGGACATGTTTCAGTCAATTTGAGATGAATTGCCACTGTTTAATTAACTTGACTAATTGTCTGTAACTTGACTAATAACTGTAAAAGCATTAAACCTTGAAAACACTATGTAACACTACTCTCTTTACCCAAGCTCTATCAAGCTATATTTCATAGTCCTGTGTGAAACTTTTCTGTACCACTGAATCTGCTGGCCTGTATATGAGCTGATAACAAAAACCTATTTTGTTGTGACCTTGTATATAGAGCAACCTACATGGGTAGGTGAATTATTAGGAGTCTGAATCAAGGACTCTTACTGTTATACAAGAAGTGTCCAAGCTAGATTGGGGAAAAGAGCTGTGAGTGATGAGGTGGTGTTATCCACTATGACATTCATTTGATGAAGAATTTTTGAAAATACCAGAAATGCTAGTGGCTATCCTTGCATCAGTGTGAGCACAAACAAGCTGCTAAGTTATCAGTTTTAATTATTGTCTGAAATTCCACTACAGAGTCTATAATAATCGTCAAATATGTTTGGTATCAGATGGTTGCTCCCATGTGGTGAGGCTTTCCTCTATCACTGTGAGATTGCGAGTTCGATCACTCTTTGAACCCAGTGGTACCGCCTGTGGCCAAGAGTCCAAGAGAATGCAATTGGCTTCACTCTCTGTGGGTGGGTAGGATGTACCCCCTCTACCTCCAACACCCAGTGCAATGCTAGCCAGTACAGAATTTGAAATGACTACACTGGATAGTATTATATGCCAACAGATAAATCACACACTCTTGACTTGTACTACATACGAAAATAACTAAATCTAAACCGATATGCTGGTATAAAATGTTCAGAAATAGCTACATTACCTGCTATACCATAGTACACTTACATCATCAACACTTTATGCTCTAAATTACACATTCTCAGCTCAGTCACATCCCAGTCTGGACAAATCGCACTAAGTGCTTCACAGTTTCCTCAATCATTGACATAGTCATAAACAGTCCCATAAAAGAACATGTAACTGGGATTGTAAAGGCAGTAATAAAGTGTCATTCTATAAATGAGAGCTGCCGGAAAGAGGGATTAATTAGGCTATATGCCAGAGTACAGGAGCCATGGGCTGCTCTCTATTTCAGCAGAAGAGGATAAAGACATATCTGGAGGAGAAAAACCAATCATTCAGGAGAACAAACCATCAGCACTGTTCCGAAACCTCTGACAAGTTAATGCAATGCTACTGGCATAGGAGTGAGCAATGTGAAAGTTATTATAACAGTTATAAATGACATCACAATGTGCTTTTCTTAGTATATCATGGGTATTGTGAAGGAAAGCATACATATTTTGACCACCAAAAACCTCCTAACATGTTGACCTAAAATAAAAAGATTAAATAAGACTAAAACAGAGCATCAGAGTCTATATTTTTTATGAATGAATGAAAATGAGAATAGTGATTAAAAAAACGCCTTTTCGCACCAGTCAGCACAAATGTGTTGAGTCGCAGAAGATAACTAGTGAAAAATGTCAGCCTTGTTTCATGGTTTCCCCGAGAGACATCAGACAAGCGAGTTGTAATCACTGTTCATTCAAGTATCTAGATGGCACACAAAGCTCAATGACTTCTCCACTAGATGGCTGAGACCACTTGAAAACCACTCATTGTGCGAAAACAACTCAAAACTACAGAAGCTAAAAAGAAAGCCGCGGCAAGCCTTTTTTTTTGGAGCAACAAAAGAATTCAGAAATAATTTAACAGCATTAATTGCCAACCCATCATTGCTGTTGATGATGCTGCATTTCATGGTGCATACTGTGGTTTTTGGAGTACCCTGAAGATCAGCCAAGGATTTTCATTTCACTAGAATCGTCAGTACTAGAACAATGAACAACTGCATGCATCATAAATACTAGACATAAATACTAGACTAATATAAAGAGCCTCTAAACAACAACAATCGAGTTGAATAGAAACATGTCGATTATTTGACGTCAGCTGAGGTCAGATCATTTTATCACGGTCCTCTTTAAATATGCCATTTAAATTATATTAAATATGCCACCACTGGTTTGTTGGTGCCCTCTGTTCATTCCAATTTGTTTGCAGAACTAAATGTCGCAATACTCATCATCCACCCTTTAAAAGTTTTAAACTATTCGGATGTTATGTTTTTGTCCCCCAACCATAATTGACATATTTTGCAGTCAATTAAAGTTTGCAATAAAACTTAGGTACTACATAAAAAAAATTAAACAAGAATACTTTAGTCTGCAGTGTTGTTTGAAGTTACAAGTTACATTTAAATCTGGATCAGAGGGGAACATGAGGCAGACGGATCCTTGCGGAGGGGAGGTTTATCTGAGTACCTCGGGAAATCACTGTTGATCACAGCAGGGGTCGAAAAAGAGACAAACACATTCAACATGGTTATATCCATAATTCAGGGTATAGAAACGGGCAAAAAATGAGGTCTGAGCTAAGAAACAAGAGAAATTCAGGGAACAAGAACAAAGAGAAGCAAGGGAAATATAGGAATAAGGAAATCACAGCTCAGGAATCCGATATGAGAGAATCATGAGAGCTTTACAACCTAACAATACGAAAGAGAGCACGGAACATGAAGCATGGAGCTGGAGCTATGGCAGAGATACAAGGTGCCATGTGATCGGTCGATCAGTCAAGATATGTTTGATGTCAGTTGGCTGCTTTTGTACTGGGGCCAATTATTATCACTAACAATTTACACCACACTTCCATAATATTTAAGGTGGCAGACTGGAGGACTGTTATGGATGTAAACAGAGATCCGTAGGTTGCTAGTTCGATTCTGGCTTGAAGTAAAAACGTTTTAAGCAATTTCCTCCAGGATCAACGAAGTTCTCTGATTCTGATTCAAACTGCATACCTTAATCAGCACACACCTTTATCAAAACTTGAGTTTTTACGTGATGTACCTACCCAGTGTTCCAGCAATATTCAGTTGATTCGAAAAGTCAGTTTAGATTACTTACTCCTATCATTTTCTGCAACATGCTCACTCACTCGCCCTCCTGAAGAGACTGAAGACCCTGACTAGAAGACTATTAACCTCACCAAAGCCACCACGCACTTAACTTTCGATCGCATTCTTTTGGACTCTAACATCAATAGCTGGTTTTCTTTTGGTTAACTAACCTTTGTCTGGAGGCCTTTATCTATCTTTCCCCATTCAGTATTAATTACTACATGTCCCCCAGACACCCTTTAAATTATCTCGTCATGCGAACTGCTTCTTGTGCTATCCAGTCTTGCTATCCAGCGTTAACCCGAAGAGGAGGGCTCATTTGAATCTTGGTTCATCTCAAGGTTTCTTCCTCCTGATCAGAGGGAGTTTTCTTTGCCACTGTCACATTTGGCTTACTCGCGGAGCGCTTGGATTCGGATTTCTGGAAAAGCTGCGTTGCGACAAATTTTACTTATTTATATGTATGTATACTACTACATTGTTTTCAGGCTCATATTTTAATGATGGGATCAAGCAGACAACAAAATATGAAATCAAATAATAAAATACGACCTATTCTGAAGAACTCCTTGTAATCTTTAATCAAAAAAAGAAATTCAATCAAAGGAAATTTAATCCCATCAGTGAGCGAATGTCAAACATGCATAATATAATGTGAACTAACACACCAGGTATTACATGGCTTCAAGCACATTAAACCATTTGGTAATTGCTTTTGTAATTACTGTGAAAACACTCTGTAGTGGGGTCGGTGCTGCAAGTGTCGTTTAGGTGTCTGTACACTCTCCTTCATCCAGTTCCTTCTGAGGGCAATAGGATGCATTTTTGCCAATTCCAATACCAACACTGCAAATGACCAAATTACATGACACGTGATTATCTTATGCGTTCTGCAAAACGGCTGAGGAATTTCATTTCATTTTGTTCTTATTTGTTGTAAGAGGCTGATTACTGTCCTGTATGAGTCTGGAATCAAGATTGGCTTCAGGACTAACATCTGTGGCACAACGTCATCTTCGACCATCATTGCTGGCCACGAAATTACAAGGAAAATGAATATAAACTTCAGAGAACGCCTTATTGCTTTCCTCCATTCCCTGTTTTTTTTTCCCCTCTCTTTTCCTATGTTTCGCGGAAAACCTATTTTGCCATCGCATTACTTCAGGATGAAATTGTTACGCGCATGCAATTTATTCAAGGATGTGAGACTAAGGGAATGTGACATTCAGTGTTATAAGATATTCATTAAATGCCATTGCCTTTAATTCTTTTTCAATTGAAAATAAGAGTAACAATCACGCTGCGAAAGGAGACCGAGGGCGGATGTTGTTTAGCTTCAAGTCAGCCGCAGAAAACAATGATCACACAGAAATTGCTTTGGACGTTAGTTGGTGACCGTGACAAAGGCAGTCCTAGTTATGATCAATAATGTCTCTATCATTCAGGGGGCCAAAAAGGCTCGATGTGCCACAGCTAGCTGTGACAGCGTCTTCGTGACAAATTGTTTTACGAGGAGGTGTCATGAATCTGTCAACAATCTGTCGGGGACAATTGAACAAGTCAGGTGCAGTTCTGTGAAAGGCATAAATGAGTTTGGCCTCCATTTCTCAAGTGTAACCCAGGATAAAAAAATGCAGAATATTAATTAAGATGTTTTAGGCCTCTAAAGCACATTATTCCAGAAAAAAAAATGCACAAATTGCGCATTAAACAAAACAATCCCCCTGTGTAAAGAGAATGCTGACCTAGCTCCGGTGGGATAAGGGTGGGATATGGGAACTAGGGCTGTGAGATATACTGTACATTAATCCTTGGCAGTACATCGACCTCTGCAACAGTGATTATGGCACGAGTACACAACTTGTAGTAGGTATAGAAGTGAATGATATGGAATTTGCCTTACTGAGAATACTGTGATAAGCCTAAAAAAGACAAAGCATGGACAAACTAAACATGAACCTGAATAGCTTAAGTAACTCCTATTAAATAAATAAAAAGGTAACTGCACAGCAAAGGCCATTTGTAGTACGCTAAAGCAGGGTAGCCTTCTAAATTAGTCGCGTGAAGCAGGCGGCATGGCAACCCTAATGTAAATTGAGTTTCTAACCATAGCTGAATACTTTAATGTGGGCTGTGAGCATCCTCAATCACAAATGGATGAAATCAATATATATATACTGTAATATACTGGGCTATACTGTAATGTATACTGCAGTTGCAATACAAGCTAAATGTGATATTTTGTGCTAAACTGCTGCCTTAATTCCCCCTCTAAACACTCCCTCTAATCTTTTCATTGCCAATGATAATTGGAAACAGCAGATCTTTTTCAAAGTGTTTCATAGTTACATACTTTTATTTGTTTTTGGATCATCTCAACAATCATTGCAAAAAGATAAATTATTGCAAAGTGACTTTGTTATCCAATATTGTTCGAATATATGTCTCTCTTGGGAACGAGAGCATTTACAGCATGCAAAGAGCAGTACAGGCAAGATGGTTTACTCTATCTTAGAAGAACTGAGAGGAGTCTAAATTAGAATGAGTGATTTCTTGCCAATGCAAAAAGAGCATTGTCTTGTTTACAAGCACCCGCTCCCAGATAAAATGGCTGATCTAAGGAGAAGGTCCACCCACTCCGAGTCAATCAGACAAAAACCTGTGGTTTCCAACCTCTGAACCCAGAGCCATACAAAAGTTCTCTGTCTGGGTCCAAAGTATTGCATAACCCGGCCTGTACATTTCTATGGGTTATGTAAAATGTAAACTGTTCAATGGAAGGGGTATCACCAAGATTTGATCGTGTATTTATTGTATTCCAAAAGAGCAGAATATTCAGATGATATTGGTTTACTGTATGAAAATATATTTAATGACCTTTTAAAAATGTTTCATGTTTATATGCTGCTAATCCAGGAGCCAGTTTTGATTTCAGATTTCTGTAACAGCATCATTACCATCACCTACATGACCAATAACATATAGCAACATCAGCACACAATTCCCATAGTGGTGGGTCAAAATAGCCCTGTTTTTACCAATATTAATTCACAAATGCATTTTATTATATTTCGAGCCATTTCAAAATCACAATATGTATTGAAATAATCGCAATGCTAATATTTTGTCGGAAAAGCCAGTAGTGCACGGACTGAAGAATCTCAGTGAATGGTAGCTCAGCTTCTTGGCTTGGGTCCATTTTTTTTTAAAAGAAAGCATTTTACATGAATGTCTGGTAGTCTTTTGTGCTGAGGAATTTATCTCTGGGCACTAGCCCCACAATCAGGTTGCTGAGTTAATTTGCTAAATCAAGTCTCTTTCTCGGGGTCCTATAATAGACAGATTACCGCAATGTCAGATCCTTGCAGTAGAGCTTCAGGAGTCCTTGACAAGAAGTTGTTTGTCTGTGAACTTGTTGATGGTTTTCACATAAAGGGGGATTTTCCAGCACATTGAAGATGAGCTCATTTGCATGTGCTCGCCTAGTGGTAATAACAGCGCACCAAATGGCAAGTATTATCTTTATGTCACTTCAGACTGACTTAGCACTCAAGGGCAAAATTGCCAAATCCTTCCATTCTGCCAGTTTAAGCACCTTCAGAGCAGCCCAGATGATGAATAAGCCAACCATCTGCAAAGGCGCACAGGCGTTTCTCAGTAATTACACCACAGTTCACCAGTGCGTTAACCACAATTATGCAATCAGAGCCTTGCCGAGGCAAACAAACACCCCCAGGAATGCTCTTTTCTGAGCCCACCACAGCTCCTTAAATTGTGGCTTCGAGCCGATGCAAGGCTTGAACAGGGGAGAAGAAAAAGGAAGCTCTCAAGCTCTTGAAAAAGATTTGAGTGTGGCACTGTACCACAGGCCACATGGGCTTATGCAGATGTTTGGACGATGTAAAAAATAAACTGAACAGAATTGCACACTTGAATTTTTTCCATATGATTGGAAACAAGGACATTTCTATCAAAATTAGAATCAGAATCAGTAGGGCACACATATGGCATTTTTGGTATAAGATACTAAACAGACAATTTTGCAAGGCTACTCATATTCAAGACAAAACATGACATATGAACTAAATAAAAGAGAAAAAGAGATAAGAACAGACAAGCGTGCACATATAAAGAGACCAATAAAGTTGTTGTACAGGGCAAACTTTATTTCAAGAGTCACCCATTAATTATTTACAGATGCTCAAATGTTCTGATTCAGCTAAACAGTGTTACACATAAAGTTAGGTTAGTGGTAAGTCCAGCTCTAAGTTAAGGTGAGATTTCGGTTCAGTTTAAAGGCTAGATTTAACTGAACTTAACATTGAATTACATATATCTGCGGTCCAAAAAACAGAATTTTCAAAAATGGTAACATTACAGGAGTAGGCAAAACATGTCCATTACTTCTCATTTATGATGTCAAGAATTTTTATTCCAAGTCATTTTGGAGCATTTCTTTTGGTTCATTCATCGCAACAGTTTCGCACAGTGGAAAGGGCAGTTGACGTGTAATGTAGTAACAAAAGGAGAAAAAATGGAGGCATGTGGTTTTCATAGGAAAGCTCTCAAAATAAAGTCTTACCACAGTATTATTCACGATATATTTAAATGGTATGAGAAAAATGAACAGCTGTGCAGTGATGTTCGCATAAATGGGACGTTTTTTGCTACATCCCTCATCCCTCATCGCTCACACTGCACACAAACAGACATCTTTGCAAGTAACTCTACAGCTGACTGGCTGCATGATTGATCACTTGTACTTGTACTTGTACTTGTATTTAGCAAAGAAGAAATGACATGCTACCATGTGTTTACACTGTCACTGTCACCAAAAGAGAAAAATGTTTTTCTTCAGCTTCCCCATTAATGACAATGAAACCCATCATGACTCTGTTTCCTAAGGCAAAATAGTTCATCATATTGTAAAGCTATTGATTTACTCAATGACTTCTTTTTTCAGTAATGTCATTCCATCAAAACAACATTTGCATTTTGTATCTGCTATAGAGAATAACAGAGTAAAGTGGGCTTTATTGTCGTTCAAAAGTCATGTTTCATAGTGCGTTTTTTCCAGCGCGTGCACTGTAATTCAGCATGCCCCCATACCAAGGGCAATGACCTTGACCAGCCAGATGAAGCAAATGTGTTCTCACCTTCTTGCCTCATTTGCCTCTGTATAGATTTCCATGAAGATATTCCTTTTAAATGACAAAAGTCCATGGCTTAAGGCAGATGAAAATACAATGAGAGAGAAACATTACAAAAATGTATTATTACCCTGTATTACTCCTGAATAACAGGCCTGAAGCCGTCAGGAAGGTTTCTGCTTACACCGCTTGAGTAAAAAAAGTAGACATGAATATCATAAAAAGCATAAAATGTGCTCCCTGTCAAGGATTCACCTAACACCTACTTTGTGACACCGTAATCTAGATAACCATTGATATTTCAAGGCCGTGTTAGACAGCTAGTACACCACAGAGGATTCTGTGACATAGAAAAGCACACTTATCACCTACTACTCTTTTGTAGACGGAAATCCGATTTGCTTTTTTTCCCCTTATTTTTAAATTGTACACCTACGAAGGCTTCAGCATCAATCATGACACGATCATCAATCGTGTTACAAGAATTAGGCCAAAATGGTGTGAAATACATCTTTTCCTCTGCGTACTGAAAAGCATGATGCGCTGACTTTGTGACAGTATGTTTGTAATATTGTTTGTAATATATTTGTAATGTATTTCAGTCTTGAGGAAAAGACGCACACATTCAATTGTGAATCACTTTTTTTCAGTGTGCTTCAAACGTCTGGGTGTCTTTTAAAAGTTTGTGCGTTTTTCTTGGTACATCCATGACGTTCATTGGTACCAGGTATCACAGCACTCACAGCTAGTGCGAGTGCCCCACTGCTACCACGGTGGACCTGCTCCAAATCGGTTAGGCACACAGCCATGGTTACACAGAGCGGTGCCACCAGGCCTGTAAGCCTCCGCTCTATAACCGCATCAGCCAAAGCGACATGGCGGACTACGGCTTGCCACGGCTTGACCTGCATTTTCACATCAAGACTGCGACGGAGCAGAGGGGACAGGCCATGGTACCCGCCACTGAGCAGAGCCAGCGTTTGACCTTCTGCCTCATCCATAAACAAACCACTCTTGTTTCCCCCTCCGAGGCATACTCCCACACTCCCTCCCACCCACCAACCCACAAACATACACACACACACACACATACACACTACGCATACCCACAAAATGCCAGGAGAGATGGGAAAAGGACATCTTACATGCACTGCGCTGCTGAGAAAAAGGTGAGGCAGCCAAGCAGAGGTCTTCATGGGCCTTGCTTTTTCAGTACTGCATAATGACACTTTAGCTGACCCCAGAGCAGCTGGAACGTCTGAAACGTCTGAGTACAGCGATTGGCTGAGACTTCATGGGCTCTTACCTATATCTGTCTAGCTTAGGTAGTCTGTGAACAGACTGCCTGGATTCACATCAAATTTGAGAAAAGAGACAGTTAAGGTGGTATGTTATTGCTTGGTTGAAAAGAATGGTTATTCCATTCATCTCCTTCCTGATCTTACATGTTAAACTTTGCAATCTCATGAAGGTATATCAAGGGCACATACTGTGCACCACCCATTCACTGTGCCCAGGATTTAGACAGGATGACCACCGGTCTCTGTCCGAGCAAACGAATGAGGTCTGATGAGTAAAAAAAAAAAATTATTACAGTTTGACCTCGGCGTCACCCTTAAGCTAGACTCTAGTGCCATCTATTGAAGAGCACAACCATAAATCACTTGATCTCCTGCAACAATGAACTCATCTCCTCCTCCCCTCATTGTTAAATTCTTCATGCTGCTCGTGCGTAAAAGTCTATAAATCAAACAGGCTGCGTGGAGCGGTGCTTACACCCCCAAGCCCCCCCCCACCCCCTCCAAACTGCATCGTGTTCACATCATCCCGCCGTGATGCGTGGGCTGCTTTAAAGCATTCATTATGTCTGGCTGTATGATGATTTGTTCTGCACTACGCTTCGATTGCAGACGGGAAAGGCTCCCTTTCGCCACGGATACGGCTGTGAAGGCGCGAGGGAAAGTCCCTGGAGGCGCATCCCCGCAACTCTCCGCAATCAACGAGCAAAACTGCCACTGCAGGTGGGCACGACCCCCCACCTCGGCCACTGGGCACGACCACATTACCACACGCGTGCAAAAGTGGAAAAAAAGAAAATGAAAACAAGAGGGCTGAAGTGAGCCTACCTTCTTTAAGGAGGCGCGAGTGGAGCAGGAGCAGCAGCGCACAGCACAGCGCCGCTCCAGCCAGAGCCCAGGCGACCCTCAGGAGCTGCATGCTGGGGGTCCAGGCAGCTCAGTGGAGGGTGCGTCTTCTTCCCATGCAGGCGCCCGAGGACCGGTGGCAGGCGAGAACCAACACCATGCAAAAAAAAAGCCAAATCCGCTTCAGAACGTCCAGAAAAGAATCCCACCACCCAGGACCCCCGAGCTCTCCAGCCGCTCAGCCGCCGAACCGCTCGCGCCAAGCAGATGTTTCAGCACCCGACAACATGTTTCTCCTCTTCTTTCTGCCCCTCTCTCTCTTTTCTTGCAGCAGGCTGTCGCTTGGTCAGACAGACTGATGCACCATCACTGCTTTTCTTTCTTTCTTTTCTTTTCTTTCCTGTTTTTTATTAGTTGTTCACCCCCAAACTCTCCAGATCTCCAGCACTTATTTGCCCCCTTGCGCAACTTCACCCTGTGCCGTTATCGGCAACAAAAGACAGATATTTTGTAACAAAAAATGAAACAAATAAAAGAAAAGAAAAACCTCCGCGCTTCCAGTGCGTTTCACTAGGAGAAGCTCGCGCGATGCTGTCCGCGTGTGAGCCGCTCCTCCAAATGAAGAAGTTCAGTGTGTCTCTCCGCCTCCGTCCTCCAGCTCTTGCCCCTACCCGGAGCCCCCCTCCTCCCTCCTCCCTCCTCCCCTCCCTCTTCTTTTTCTCAGCAGCCGCAGAAACAGGCGACACTTTCTCTCCTTCGCTGACGTAACGCCCCCTCCTCCCCCCCCTAAAAGCACGCTTCTCCTCAGGCACCTGTTTTTTTTCCCCCACCCGTATTTAGGCAAGCCACGCCTCCTGAGCTTGGATTGGTTAGTCCATACAAGCTTTTATTACTCATTTTTTATTGCGGTATGCTGACCCCTCATCTGCCCCCTGTAATCACAGGAATGTCTGAAATAAATATAACAACATAGGGAATCCATGCATTCAAATCTATATTTATCTATATTCATTTCACACCTGCGAATGTATTCCATTTGTGAAGTACATCAGATAAAAAGGCCATAATATTACATTAGTGAGATTAATATGGGCACACATACTCAGCAGACTTGCATGGCAAGCTTTAGACTGGGCAACAAAAATCAAATTTGATAGTGCTCTTACCTATAAATGGCATCTGCTTTATTAGAAACGCCTACCTTGGATATATCGTCACTAGTCATTTTATTGAATCACTCAACCTGTACTTCCAGTAACTGGCCAGGTGATGAGGCCCACTTCCTTTGTCCATTATTGAGTGGTGTGAAAAAGTATTTGAAGAAATAGTTCTTTCTGTTTCTTCAAAATTAAAAGTCAGTTTTTATACGATCAGTCATTGAGGAGAAGAAAGTTAGTGAAACAAACTGGCCCTGGGTATAAAAGCAATTGCTTCTTCAGTTCATCAATCAACCAATTAACCACATTTATTAGATAATTGAAATCAATTACACTAGACGCATCCATTGATCCACTCCAGTTCTGTTAATCTAAACATCACTTAAACAGCACCCTTCTTCCTGTGAGGTAGGCTAAAAGGTCACAACAAGCAACACACTGTGCTTTGATTAAAGGAAATTCCAGATGAGATGAAAAAAGTTTAGAAATATACCCATTTGGAAAAGATTGCAACACAGTAAGACAGAAAGGCATTAATGAAGAAATCTGGTACAGTGGTGAATCTTCCCAGGGGTGGTCAGCCTACCAAAATTCCTCCAGGAATTCAGCCATGACTCATCTAGGAAGACACAAAAGAACCCAGATGAATGTCGAAGAAACTGCAGGCCCCACTCACCTCAGAAGGTCAGCATGAATGATTGCACCATTAGAATAAGAGTTGGCAAAAACAGTATTCATGGGAGGGGTTCTCTGGCACAAAATACTGCAAAGAAGAATGGGCCAGAATTCCTCCACAGTAAACTGAAAGATTGATCTTCATTTTTGGGAAGCGTCTAGTTGCAGTTATTGCTGCTGAAAGTAGCAGGGCCAGTTAGGTTTAGGGGGTGATTACTTGTTCACTGTATCAGATAGGTGTTGCAAAATCTTTTTCCTTATATGAATGAAATTCAATGACATTCTTTCTTTTGTTTTCCCTGTCTTATAATACATTTTGTATGGTAATCTGAAACCAGTTAGAGTGACAAAGATGCAAAAATGCAAACATACAAGAAATCAGGGAGGGGCAAATGCTTTTCTATCCCACTATATAAACAGACAGTCACCCATCTATTGTCATGCACAACTTGTCCTCCACATTCCACCTTGTTCATCACTGGTCAGTCTCAAACCACAAGGAAAAGGGTCATTCCGGAAGTTTACAGATCAGTGTCACTGCTATATTAACAGTGGTTAACCAAGATCAGCTCTGTGGTCAGACTGATAAATGACTACAGGCTGGTTAACACAAACTGTGAAAGGTTAATTTAGGCAGGTGTATACAATGTGTGTATATTTTTCTAGATTAGTTTTATGTATATAAATGCACTGTAAATGTTCACATTTGTGAATTGCAATTTAATAAAACTAATGCAACAAATACAATAAGATAAATATTTGCAACAACACAGTACAGCAGCAAAAGGGGCATATTCAATATGTGCAGTCAACACATTTTTCCAACCCGATCTCACAACTTTTCATGCAGCCATCACGATGTACAATGTAATCAAAATACGTGCTGCGATCACGCTTTAGGGCTTTTTTCCTGCTAGGACAACACTTCACTACCCCTATGTATTTGAATGTGCAGTGTCTAACACTGCCAGTATCTGTGCTTACAGGTGACTGTTAGGGTTAGTGTTAGTGTTAGGGTTAGGGTTAGGGTAGGTGTTAGTGTTAGGGTTAAGGTTAGTGTTAGTGTTAGGGTTAGGGTTAAGGTTAGGGTTAGGGTAAGGTTAGGGTTAGGTTAGGGTTAGGCTTAGGTTAGGGTTAGGGTTAGAGTTAGGGTTGGGGTTAGGTTTAGGGTTAGGTTAGGGTTAAGGTTAGGCTTAGGTTAGGGTTAGGGTTAAGGTTAGGGTTAGGGTTAGGGTTAGGGTTAGTGTTAGGGTTAGGTTAGGGTTAAGGTTAGGGTTAGGTTAGGGTTAGGGTTAAGGTTAGGTTAGGGT
>JBBIGA010000126.1:25922793-25940591 GCA_037576975.1 Alestes dentex
TAGGACTAAATGGAGACAGATGATTCGCTGTGGCGACCCCTGAAGGGTAAAGCCGAAAGAGAAAGAAGAAAGATATACACACACACACACACACACACACACACACACACACACACACACACACACACACACACATACATATATATATACATTACAAATGGCTGACATACATATACGTATATATATACATATACATATACGTATATATATACATATACATACATGCATATATATATATATGTCAGCCATTTGTAATTGTTCTGCCTCAGCCCCAGTTCTACCTTGGATCCACCCATTCATGATCTTTGTTTCTGTACTGATCTCTAGCATTCACATCTCAGTTTGGCTTTGTTTTTGTGACGCCTTGTTGTATTTCTGAGCCATTTCCTAATATGTTGGTCTTGGCTTTTAAAAAGTCTCAGGAAATGTTATCGGTTATTTGATTTTTTTCTTTTTGCAAATTTGTATCAAGCAAATTTCAGTTTTTCTCATTTTTTCATAATAAAAGAAGCAACACATGGACATTGTTTCAAGGGTTCACGCTCCATGGTAAACCATATGTGAATGCATGGAGCTTATACTCCAAAAATTTTGAACCCCATTTTGAAATGTTTTCTTACTGTGAGGGAATAGTAACAAAGCCAAAGTAACAAACCTTCATGTTTACTACTACTGCTAAAAGGTTCTGAACTGTAATTTTAATTGTTAGGTATAGACACTTGTCACTTGTGTTGTTCCCTTGATAGTACATCTTTAGTAAGTTTAGCTAACAAAAAACTGTAAGTTACACTTATAAGTTACATTTATGCTAGTGGCTAATCGGACAATGAAAGTAAATATAAAGCAAATTGCACAGTTTCTGAATTGCAGGTTTTTTAACTGAATTAATTAATTATTTTGAAAATGCATGTGGTTCTCAGTATCAACAAAATTAAAATGCCCATGAGATGAGTAGAATAGCATATGCTTTATTGTACATTCGGTTATACCCATACTATACCTTAGATAAGCTGCTATACACGTTCTCTTTTGCACAAACCCAGGAGTCTATGGATTTAAGCACGTACAGGTTTGTGCATGCTAAAATAAGCTCCCTGTTGTTCCAGAGTAAGAGAGTCAAATTACTATTGTGACTGCCGCTATTTTATCCCAGCATGTGGTCGACATTTCTTCCATTTTTTATATTTTATGATTCATGAATATTAAACTAATAGTCTTAACATCACGCAGCTCTGTACATAGGCTGCACCCTGATGTCCACTGAAAATTTTAATCACTTCATGCATCATTCAAGTATTTGATACTGGAGTGCATCTTTAAGCACATTTGTATGTACATTTTCAACTTTTGCACCTTAGGTTTACAAAGATGCACCTATGCTTTGCTCTTCTTCCAGACAGTCTAAGGCAGGACATTCACATCTGGTCCTGGTGGTCTGGTGCCCACCACAGTATGGTAGTTCCTACGCTGGACAGTGACCTACGCTGGACAGTGACCCTCTAGGACTGGGGTTCTACACCCCTGCCATAAGGGATACAGAGAGGTGGAAGTATAATAGTAAATATTGTAACTGTGTTGGTGCTGTACATGAAATGACACAAAAAGTCAAAGAAAAAGAATGCAGTACGTGCCCTACTTATGAGGCACATTATAGTGCTGGGTTGTTCAATACAGTCTCCACTAATATTAGTAATGCATAATATTGTTTACATTGGCTGCATATGATTGTGCAGACAAGGGCCTTGAGATGGGCCAATATATAGACGCTCCGTACAAGAGCACCGAGATAGGGGATTAAAGAGGGAAAAATCCATATTCTCTCCCTTGTGATAACCGCGCGCCTCCCGCTTGCATGCAAAACAGTTCATAGTGAGGCGAAGAGGAAGAGCAGGGGGAAACATTTAAACAAGACAAAAGAGCTAAAATATCACTATGTAAATCAGAGAAGGGGAAACATGGGGATTCGCTGATGTGCATGATAAGATGGCTCCCTGCCTGCTGCGCTAGCAAAGATGCGATAGGTTCTGCACGAGTGAAAGCATTCAAATGGCTTTCCTCAAGAGAGCCAAGCATGCAGCAACACATAGTATTACAGTCTGAGGAAAGATAAGGATTGGTCCCAAATACCTCATCTCTATACCCATACATTATGTATAGTGCTGCAGGCTATCGCTTAAGAATAGGGTGAAAAGTCATTTCAAAAATAATAAATAAATAAATAAATAAACAAATAAATAAATACAAACAAATTCGAAAAAATCTTACCCTTGTCTATCAACAAAGTGTACGGCGATGGAAGGAAAATAACATCATGAAAATGCAGCAGCGACAGGCTAACAAGGGATAAGAACTGGGAGCACTCCCGCTTCTTCCATTAGCATACCCTGCAGTCACCTCAACATATCTCTTGGTATAGTGGGGGGGGGGCGGGGGTCGTCCAGGTATTGAAGAAGCCTGATGATTAGATTCAGAAGCTCTATTCTCGCAAATGCCAACTGTTTACGTGAAGGCAGTGTGCCGGGCCAGGCTGGTTATACGCTTTGGATAACATGCTGTTGATTTGTAATTTCACAGCGACATCAGGCAGGCCATGGCGCTGTCACCGACTCCATCACCGGCCTCGGCTGATTGACAGCCACATTGAATTCATACCCGCATTGCTCAGTTTCAATTACTCAATAAACATGTTGCCTTCAGTTTAAGTTGTCAGGTCTTTGCTGAAGTGCCACTGATAAGCCATCTTCTCCCAGATGTTGGAGTCTGATGGGCCTCAGCGAATAGACCTGCAAAAAAAACATCCAAAATGGCTCAGGCTCCCTGAAGGGATAACTCAGAATGCAAAACAGGCCGGGCGCTTGCCTGCATATCCTGTGGGTCTATGTGCGTGAGAGAGAGTGAGAAAAATATAATAACATGAGGACCAAATCGCTGTAAGTCATGGTAAAAGTCATCCAGATTCCACTAGGTTATTCATAGTATTGTCCTTTGAGGAGTGCATAGGGGCAAAAACAGTCTCATAGATATTCTGATTAGTGGGGTGGGGGAATTTTTGTCAAACCCTGCAAGTACCTCTTGTCTCGTATCTTCTAGAGCGGATTTACAACTCAAATCTCAAGTCAGTAGCTCGCTGAATCAAGATGTCCAGAAGCTCCCAAGGTCACCCAACTCTGGCTACCAATGAAGTATCACTGAGAGTGGGTTTTCTAAAGATATTCATGGTGTTAGCCCCCTGCTGCCTGCATCATTCCTCTGGTATTCATTGCCCCAGTGGGACAAGGGCACAGATGTGTTTTCTTATCACAGAAGACTCGATGTGTGCCTCGTGTACCCTTAATGCACTCCACTACCCTTATTATACTGTAAACTGCCTGTGACGCTTAGCCAATGGGACGCCAGCTTGGCACATTAATAATGAAGCCTTTGGCTTCATCATCAAGTGGCCAGAGCCTACATTAGTCACATGCTTGCATCTAAAGCAGACAGGAGACCATTCCAGCACATTGCTTCTGTTTTCACAGAGCTACAGCAATTTACATATTCAGCACAGCAGTTTTCTTTTTTTCATGCTGCAAATGCACATCTTTTCTTTTTGGGCATATGTGTATTTATTGATTTATGTATTTATGAGATGGAACTGTAAAAAAAGAGGGAGAGACAGAGAGAGTGAGAGGCAGAGAGAGAGAGAGACAGAGAAATGTGCTGATGTGTGAACTTCTTTTTGAAAAGGACATTTTGTATGCATTATTGTCCTGGATGGCTTCAGAGCAATTGAAAGGTCTGGCAGGGGTGCAGCAGTGGCGCAGAGTGTCAGCTCCATCCGTGCTGGGACACAGGCACCTGATTGGCCAAACAGCACTGTTTCTAGACCCCCTGGAAATCCAGTGCAAAAAAAGGCACCTGTTCCACTTGTGGTCTAACTCTTGGACAATGAACTGACAACAAGGTCTCAGTAACAACAACTTCTTACAGGAGAAAATAAAACATTCTTAAACCCAAGCTAATTCCTATTATTGGCCCAAGACACCGTTACATGTGTCTTTCATATGTCTTTGATGTTTTCTTCTTTGAGAACAACCTCAGGCTGCAACTAACTACACGGTGGGAGATGTTTAACTTTAACATTTAGCTCAAGGGGCTAATGTTACCATGTTTATATTTTTTGTGCGTTGTGTATCTGCTCTTAAGTATGGCGTGCTGGTGCAGATTAGGAATAACCTCAGCCAATATATCGCCCACTATATTGCTCTTAGACATTTGCAATGAGTCATTTTTCTACTGCTTGTCTCAAACATAAAATAATTCCACACTGATGACATGTTGCTGTTTCAGTTAAGGTCCATTTACTGGCAGGCATGCACGTGTCACTTGGTAGCATCAGAAACTGAGTCATAGGATGAGTACTTTCTATCGCCAACAGAAATATTGAATTTTCAGTGCAACACTGGTCAAACCCTTACAAACTACTACACAGAGCTATGAAACAGATTTATGATTGGTGTTTGCACATGTAAAGTGCATCCAAGCTCATTTATTTGACACATGAGATGTAAAAAGATGTTTATTTGAACATAACGTGAAAGAAAAATAAGACCTCATGAACAGAAATGACCAAAACTGCTCTGAAACCTGGGAAATCCCACCCACACTTTCCTATATAACCTTCGCTCTCTTCTCACAAAACCAAGTACATAACATTTTCTACCAGATGCAAACAACTTGCCTGGGTTAAGTGATAAGATTAAACATCTGTAATGTGTATTAATTAAGTCCAAATAATATCAGGATGTTCTGTGCATTTGTTCTGAAATGTCCTCAGTATAAAGGGTAGCTTTGCATTCTCAAATTATGTGAAAAAAAAAGTTCAAGGTTTTTCCATATCAGCAGCGATATGCTAGAGTATACACCAATGAATGGATCCCCCACAGATCTTGCACTGTTGTTCCAGCACATCCCACAGATGCTCAATCGGATTTAGATCTAGGGAATTTGGAGACCATGCAACTCTTTGAACTCTTCATCACGTCCCTCAACCCACGCCAAACAATGTGCGCAATGCGCCAATGTGCATCATTCTGCTGAAAGAGATTGTTGTGACTGGGAAATATCATGATGCCATGAATAGGGTGTACCTGGCTTTCGATAATGTTTAGGTATTTGGCATGTCCCAAACTGACATCCACAAGAATCCCCAGACCTGGGTCTTCCCAACAGAACAGTGTTCAGTGCTTCACATTGCCTCTAGTGGCTTGTTATCTTCCCACAATACATTCTGGTAAACAACATGCACACACTTCTCAAAGTAAATAATGTGCATGTACCCAGCTGGGACTCATTGGACCTTCCAGCCTTCTTTCATTGCTGGAATATCCAGTTCCTCTGCTGGCATGCCCATTTTGATGCTGGGGCTGGGGTTTACACAGCCCCAAACTCAACATGGTGTAAAACATTTTTTGTTGTGACACATTCTGTAAGCAGCATCACAGTTTTGGTGACGCCTGCCACAGAAGGCCTTCTGTTGGTTTGGACCAGACAGGATAACCTGAGCATGTTCAGAGCTTATTGACTTGATTTGAATGGTAGACGGTGTCTCTTTCTTTGGACGAGCAGGAGGAAGAGCAGACCAGACACGGGAAGATGGCGGTGACCGCACGCCGGGACTCTGGCTCGGCTGGCTCTTAAGCTACACATGGGGGGGGAGGGGAACACGAACACCAATCACAACCCAGAGTCACTTAACTCCAAACTAGACTTAATTTAAGGACAGATTACACACAGGTGACTCTTAGCGGGCGATATGGCCGAACGACTCCCGGGCTGCAGGTGTGTTGCCCTGACGCCGCACCAAACATAAACAAACTGGAGACAGCGGGGCGTGATGAGGACTCCTCAATACTCAGGCGAGGGTTCTCGCTGGGGCCGTGGCGGAGGTGGCACAGACGTGACAGGTGGAGTCCATTATAACACATAATAGAGATAAGTAATGATATTGCCCAAGGTAAGATTATTGCACGTAATAATAAGATATTGCCCATAATGATTATGATTTAGCCCCCAATAAGAAATTACACATGACGCTGCGCATGGTAAGACTACTGTACATAATACGATATTGCATATAATGATGATGATTTAGCACCCAATAAGAAGTTGCACATCTGAGTAGCAGCAGGTTTTTGCCCGGATTATTGTGTGGATGTGTGTCAGAGAGTTATTTAGTCAATGGGGAGGAAGTATTTTTGTGGTGTTCAGTAGAGCACTTAATGCTGGGGAGCCTTTGGCTAAAAGCGCTTCTCACTTAAACCACAACAGTTTGGAGTAAGTGATCAGCATTGTCCATGATGGACTAAAGTCTGGACAATGTTCTCCTTGCAGTCACAGTCTCTAAGTTGTCGAGTTCCTCACCCAACACTGAGCCCGCTTTCCTGATAAGCTTGTTGGGTCTCTTGGTGTCTGCCAGCACATTACAACGTAGAAAATAGTGTTGGCCACTACAAACTAATGAAATATCAACAATATGGTGTTACAGACATTGTAGGAAGTACAGCTTTCTTATAGTACTTTTACACTACTTATAGTTGGCCAGGTAGTTCTTTGACTAGTACACTTGACTATGCTGACTATGAGAATGACTGTTCAGTTACCAAGCAATATATGCCTGATGTGCAGTTGTAAAGAAATGATCACCATTATTTACTTCTTCTGTGAGTGGTCATAATGGATTTGGATAACGGATTTTGGCTTATTGGTTTAAAGTGAAATATATAACAGCGTATTTGTCACGCTATTGTGAGATAAAGTAGAAAACACTGTATGAGCTTCAAAGGTATGGGGTAAATGTAGCTTGTCAGGCTGCATTACCAGACTATCAAGATCTCTGTAAACACAAACCAATTCCCGTCCCTAGGCAGATCAAATATGTGGACGAAGTGCTGAGATCTGCTTTGCCATTCAGTTCTTTCTTACTGCCTCAGGCATGTTTGGTTTTTTTTGTTTTTGTTTTTTTCTGATAACACTCTTACTAGACCCGTCTGTAAATATCATTGAATATAATTTATCCTGGCACTATGGTGGACTCTTTTGCTGGAAGAATATTTACACACGTGTTTAGCTCTGCTTCGTCTGCTTGTGCATAATTTGTGGACCATAGATACTGTTTTGTCTGAGATGCAGGAACATAGTTCTGGATTACTCCCCTCCCGCTTATTCTCTTCCACGACTGATCCACGCTTCCTTCCATCCTTACTCATAGCTGACGTAGTGCCACAGATCTGTGAACTCTCAAGCGCAGCTAGCAGGCTGAGAGAGTAAGGCACTCTACAGGTGCACAATAACAGCTTCAAAAAAGGTTCAAAATACATCACACAGCTAAAACCAACAGGAAAGGTCATCTTTGTTCATGTGTTGAGGTGCATTTCTAAGTTGGCATTGCACATTTTTTTTTGCCTTAATGTGACCTGGATCTGATGTATTCAGTGTTGTATGGACACCGATCTAATCTTTTCAAAAAAGACCTGAGCCACTTTCATATGTAGTCGTAAATCAGATACATGCTGGATTTGTTGTCATGTGAAGAATGGCCAGATGTTTTTTCCACTCCAAAAAAAAAAACATTTTATTGTCATAATCCAGTGTTGGCAGCATGACAGCAGTGACTAACTTGCAGCCTCTGCCAGCAAATACTGCAGAAGTATGAAAACATCTGCCCTTTTTTCACCTTCTCTCATAATCATAAGTTGAGAGCTGTTCAGAGCTAATGATTGAAGATTAGCGCCGCTGGCAGTGAGGTAGTTTTAATCCATTACAAAGTACTCATTACTCTTTATTTTTCTCAAACATCCAATATTCCAATGAGTCATTTCAATACTTTATTTAGAAAGAAATGGCTAGTCACAGTAAACATCAACTAAAAGTCAGTCACTAGCTTGCTTTTGAACAAGACATAGCCAGTTATTCTTAATACAAATGTTTAATTGCTAACAGTATTTGGAAAACTAGAAACAGTTCAAAAACAGCTGCCAAAATAAAATCACTGAACAAACTGTAAAGCTTGTTATAGTTTGCAAGTCTGGCCTGTTTAAGTGAGACTGGAACTTGCATGAGGATGTTTATTAAGCGGTTTCAAATTAGTATGATTAGATACTTTGACATATCTTAGACTATGTGCGCTGCACTGGTCACATTCAAGTCACACAGTCAGCTATCATAAGTAGCACATGCAAATTAATTTAGGTAGCACATGCAAATAAATTAAGAGAAATTCAGGTCTATATAGAAGAAATGTTATTAATTGCATGAAAATTAATGTAGTTCTCTTAGAGGCATACAAAACAGAAGTAACACATTTTTGTACATGCTATAACACAAGCTATAATGTAATAACAAGAAATTAAACTGTAATGTTAGACCAATTCCTTATTTTAAAAACGTACTTTGCACCACGTCATTTATAACATTTGCCACCAGTTTGTTGTTGCTGTTTATGGTTCGTGTGGATCATTCTGATGATGTTCTTGACTGGAAGTGGGCATGTCGGTCAAGGGTGTGGAATTGGGTAGGGACAGTAGTGACATGTCTCTACCAGTATCAGGTGACTACCTAACTGTCCCTAGCAATAATGTTCAACAAAACAATAAAAAAATAAAATAAAACCACAGGTGTCCATCATTTAGCAGTATTCAGATAGAAAACACATTTCTAGATTATTGGTTTGAAAAGGTAACAGTATCAAGGGTCCAATCAGGTGACAAATTAAAATAAAGAATTGTTTGTGTTCTTTGATTTCAGTACTTCATTACTTGTTACGTGGACGACAGGACCAGCCTGTAGGTGCTCCTCATACTGTGATGTTAATGTTTGAAAGATGTTAGCGATTGCACTATGGCTGGAGTCATTAGTGTTTTTGTGTCCCTATCAGTGTCAAAATCAAACTTATGCCCTTGATGTGAGTAATTTCAGAGCACAGATTTGTTAATACTATGAATAAGAAGAATGCATACGAATAAGGTTTGAGCAGAAAATCAGAATTAAGCAATAAAGCTTATAATTTAAACAAAGCATTTATTTTATAAATCTGCAATTTGAATCAAATCAGTGTTGATTTAGGTATGCAATTTGCATTATGCTAATTGTTAAGAAATACATTTTCATTACTTTTTAGCCTAACAGCTTGAGTATAAAAAGAAATTTATATCTGGAGTAAGGGGAAATATTTGTTAATCTAAACTATTCCTTTCAAATTAGGCATCAGACATATTTCAGATAAATCCCAGGGCTGAAGGGATGACAGAAGGGATTTGTAAAAGAGCCTTGGATGATGTTTCATCCGCAAGCAGCCTCTCTCTCTCTCCCTCCTTGCATTGCATGCCTCTCTCTGTCAGTCCAGCATCCTCCTTGGTCTGCATGAAAGCTTCTCGGCTGCTGCAGTATCCAGGGGATGAAGGCTGATGCTGGCAGGTGAGTTAATCGATGTGCGGTAACTCCTTCAATATCACTCCTGCAGGAGCTCCCAAGAGTTGAGATGATGAAGCAGATCGCAATCAAGGGGGGGTTGGGGGCTGAAGCGAATGACTTTGATGAAGTTCCTGTGGCAGGTCGGGGATGGGCTTGAAGGATTTGACCAAAAGCCCAGGCCTTCTCTCTGCTCTCAGCTGGACTCAAAAGAGCGTGTAATCAATCCTACCGGTCTAATTTTGGAGGAGCTTGGAGGGGGTCGACTGAAGCCCATCCTTTAAGGGAAGGGTCTGGAACTGACGGGACACATCAAGGCTGCATCCGGGCCTGCCAGGCTGGCCGTATTTACTCAATGTCATCGGCTTTTCTGTTATAGCCCTTCTTCCGCAGCATGGTGAGATATCCCGCGTGGTCCTTTATCAACACAAGGCCAGGTGCATCCTGGGAGGCTCACGCAGGGCCTTTATCAGGGCTGGGGCAGTGGCATCCAGGGCCAAAGGATCAGAGGCACCCCGGAGAAGGGAACCAGCCTGGCCATCCGCAGGGACGCTGCAGTCTGTCCACATCAAAGGATTGCGAAGGCCAAGGTACCAGGCTGCAAACGTGAAATCTTGTCAAGAGGAAAACTCTAATAGACCAAGTCTGGCACAGCATGACTTTGGGAGGCAGTGCAGTCATCCTGGTACATTCAGTGCAGTTGTAATGACATTGTGGACATCCGTGGGAGAGGGCAGTCATTAGTGTGCAGGAAAGAGCTGCATACCAGGGGTTCAGGGAAATAACGTAGATGTGCTGTTGAAGAGCAAAGATGTTTTTGCCTCAGGGCAAGACACTGATTAACTAAGAGCTAGTCCATTTCATTGTATGCTGTCCGACTGATCTACAGTGTGAGAGCGATACTGCTCAGACAGAATGAACAGCGATCTGGTTACAAAAGAACTTGGAATAGCAATCTAAGTATAAATAACAAGACATGCAATTTTTGGTGATGTCTAAAAATTTTATTGCGCAAGGGGTCAAATGGGAAATATCTTTCTGTTCCAACTTAAACACAGCTCTTTCATCTATCTTTCTGACATCCATATGCAAAACACATCAGGGAATTCTCTAGACAAGCCATAAACCCTGGATCCCTGTGGCACTGGCAAAGCAAGAGAATGATCTCTGAAGGTTTTAAGCTCTGCCACTCAGCACAAAAATGAAAGGGAAGATCATAATTGAGCCCTGGCGCCCATTTCCCTCTCTATTCCAGGCGCATCAGAATCTGTCTTTTGACGGCAGGTGATTTTTGTGATGGCAATTAGTGTGGATGTTTAAGCTGCTCTACTGGCTGCGTTAGTCTGGGACCCAATTGGTGCCAGAAATTCTCCGGATGTGGTGCTGTTAAACGTGGTGCCTCTTTCTTTGTGGATGGCGGTAAATCATTATGAAGAGAAGAGTAAGGCAAAGAGGATTATGTGTGGCATGTGAACCTGCTGCCCAGCTGGCATAACTGTTCTTCTAATAGAATCCCATGGCTAATACCTTAGACTAAAGCCTCCTGTGCTAAAATTAGGCGCTGTAGAGGGACAAGCTTTGTGAAGATGCTCACACTGTTTAGGTTAAGGCCTCTGTCTGTAATCAGCATCGTGGCACAGCAGGGTAGCTCTGCTGCAGACAGCATTTTTAGAGACGTAGTACTGTGGAAATGTAGGCTAATGGTGATGACTGTTGTCGGTAATGTTTCCAACGTTTAGTGCTGTTATTATTGCTAGTACTGTAGTATTTAGACTTTCCTTATATATTTCACATAGTCACATGAGAAATTGTCCACAAGGAGTAACCAGCTGGGGCAACTGATGGCCTAGCGGTTAAGGATCCGCCCCTGCGATTGGAAGGCCATGGGTTCAAATCCCAGGACTGCCAGTGGCACCACTGAGATACCCTTGAGCAAGGTTCCATCTAAACCCGCTCCTCCCTGGGTGCCGAGTTACCGGCAGCCCACTGCTTCAGTTGGTTAATGGGTTAAATGCAGAGAAACAATTTCACAGTGTGTGCTGTGCTGTGCTGTGTTCCCACATGACTATAAGGGGCCACTTTAAGACAGATGCTACTTTGAGCTATAAATTGTTCCAGTGGATCTTTTTCCAGAACCCTTTTGGAGGTTGCTAAATGCATAGCAGCGTTACATGTAATGAAAAGGAATTATCACAGACTCGCATAAAAAGCTCCATATTGACTTGAGCATAATCCTCTATGGTGAACTGTTTGGGCAGACTTAAGTTTCACATCCCAGTGGTGTACAAACAAGATCTCAGGCTACTCGCCTCCAGCAGACAGAGAGCTTATCTGAAAATGTAAACTGAATGAGGAAATAGTAGATATAGCCTGAGAATTGAGAAATGATGACAAGTTTTACAAGAGGTCAAGTCCCCAGTGACCTAAAGTTTGCCCTGACCATAATAGAATTAGAGAAGCACACAAGTACACAGTCTTATCTGTTCTTTGGTTATGCAACGGAGGTTTTTTTGGATGCATTCTTTGAATTACTGCATCCAGATAGCAGGTTGCTCCAACATGCCAAAGGAGCAATTTCGTTACATTATTCAGCAGCTGCAAGATTCCACTTTGGCACGCTTTAGAACGTACAATCTAACTCGATTATGCCAGGCAAGGAGAGTGAGATAGAACAGGGGGGCAACAAAATTGGGCTTGCAGCTTCACAAGAATCCTATTGCTGCAGGAAGAAATAAAATCAGTGGCAGAGATGCCTCCTTCCTCAAATCCCCAGTAGATTGAAACCACACAGCTTTTTCAGCAATGGCTGCCTACACAGAGTTGGAATTGCATGCACAATGCACATACAAGGACACATACACAAGGGCCCACTCCAGCATACATGCCAGTGTGCATGCATTCGGCTGTTTTCTTGTTGGAGGCTGCCTTACCCTTGAGCTGATGTAAGGTATTTTCGGTAATATCCTCTGTACTTCTCCCCAGCTCCCACTTTACAAGAACCAATGCTGTTAAATAAAAAGCTACGGAGACCCACAGGACCAGAATGGTAAAAGAGTGTGAGCATTTGATTCCAGCTGAATTATCCCAAGGAGGGTGCTTACTGTGGAAAATGTATGGGGACTGTTTCGAGCGTGTGACGTCAGAGTAGCTTGCTCCTTTTGACGAGGAGCAATTGAAGAGAAGGACAACGTCGCTGAGCAGTCGGAAGGAGACAGTGATTTCATCTCTGTGGTGATTTTTTTCTTTTTATGACCTACCGTCTTCGGCGAAAGCGCTGTCACTCGCCACCGTCTACACTCCTGTAATTGGATTGGCGAGGGAGCATTGCTCTATTCCAGAATGTCCTTGAAATGTGGGGTCGTCCGGCCGGCCCCAGAGATGACCTGCCACCCAGTCAGTCAATTAACAGCCCAACTTTGCTCAGCAAGGGCCGCCTAAACTTTCCTGCTCTGACTGCTCCACACCCCACAGGAGCACGCCGGCCAGTCCACAGAAAAAAAAAAAGCCAGGCTAAAACTGCCCATTTCTTACAGTGTTTTCCCAAGGTGATGCACTTAGGATTCCCACTGGCACGCCCTGTGCACAAAGTGCAAAGCAGAAAATTGTAGCATAATTTTGGCGCAGCGTTCCCTTCATCCCTTTCAAAAGAAGTGGCATGACAAAGAGGAGAGAGAGCCGAGGAAAAAAAAATGCTGCTGCTCAGCTCCTTGCTTTTAAAAATAACAGGCAGTTTGGTTAAGTGGACTGTGCGGGAGAACCAGTGATGTATAACCAAGACCTTGCATTTAATTAAACTGGCCTCCTCCACTTTTTCTGCAAGCGTGCATAATCATTTCATACACTGTGATATCATCTGCTTAATGCACTATTTTACCATACTGTTAAACCTGGGCGATAAATCTCACGGAGCTTTCCTTTAATAGATGCAGGCTGAATAATGTGTGCATTAGATTAGTGGCTCAACCCCCTTTTTTATTTATTTGTTTATTTATTTATTTGTTTATTTATTTATTAGTTTATTTATTTATTTAGGTTGTTTTTTTCATCACGTAGAGAAAATACTTTAGTGTTATCAGGCCGTCCACTCCCACAAGAGAGCATCTTTATGCCCCTGTGGTGCTTCTGGATGATTGTTTGTTTCAGCTCATTTTGCATCAGATGATGCATTCGATTCACTTCATACATCTACGTGTGCTGCATTGCCTCCGCCCCTCACAACGCCCACCCACAGGAGTGGGCCTTGCCCACAGATGCTTTCCTCACAAATAGATTAAAAGGAAAGATCAGTCAAAAATTCAAATTTGGCTATTGAAGGTTAGCAGGATCATGCTAACTGACGACCTTTGTTTACTGTTAGTCATTTTAGCTTTCAGGACATTTTATGACTCCCATACATTTAAAACAGAGCAATGGTGGGGTTTTTTGTCCAAAATATATAAGTCAAAGAGCGCTCGGTTCTTCACTTCACCTTGCAAATATGCACTGAACATCCTTCACCTTGTTATGGAAATCACAAATCAGACACAAAAGGCTGTCAGTGGCAGCTATCAAGCCCAGAAATTCTATTTCCGCCTCTCTCAAGGTCCCTGTTCATTATTTGGTTGCTCTCTCTCTTCTTTTTTTCTTTTTTTTTTTTTTTGCCTGACATGACTTTACATATTAAGCAGGGCTGCAGATACAATGCTGTTCAGTCCTGCACAGAGAATCTTAAGATATTCCGCAACAGTGCCGGAGGATTTGTTAATTACCATTTTGACATCTGTCCTCTGTGTAGGAAGGGATTAGCAGAGAATAACAGCCATATTCTGATCTCCACCCAACTCACACTGATGACAACAGATGTCAAAACAGACCCTATTAATATTAACGACTTTGGAGGCCTTGCATGTTCTTTTTAACTGCTTCTCCGTCCACATTTTGCCAACAGTTTACAGCTCTTTGCCATATGAAACATACTGTTTGTGTGTAAAATTCTGCTGAGTGTTTTAAAAGACGCAGAATCCACTGATCTTGGGGGTTGCTTATCCACTGAATGCTGGCTACAGGTGCTGTGATACACCAAGAAGTCAAAAAAATTGGGTTGACAATTTCAGTGACAAGATGTTAGTCACAGAAATTTAACTGGACAATGCCAACAGTACACACACTGGGCACTTCATTAGAAACGCCATCCATTTAGGCCCACTGTGCCAATGTACAGTTTATGTAGCCAGAATGTAACTGGAACTCTCTTAAACCTGTACAAACCCTGTTAACCTCGTTCCACCCTGAAAGGAAATGCCTTATTTCCATGTTGTACAACCATTTGCATGGAAACAAATGAAACTAAAACAAATGCAGTTTTATCATAGCAATGTTTTTTTCACAGCTAACGCTAAATCTGATCACATGGCCTGTTTGTGAGATAAGATATTGTGAGACTTCCTGTTTCCCTTCCAGAATCAGAAGCTTTGAAGAAAACTGCAGTGAAAAAAGGCAATGAAACCACTTTGGTGAGATTCTGTTGAACTGGGGATGTTGTATTAATTTTCCCGGCTGTGTCATAAAACATGTTTTAACAAGATCCCTGTTGTTGTGGTATAATGAGTATTTCCACCACAAAGTGCCCCTCGTATAATTCACATGCTACTGTCACCAGAGTGCTTTATCACTCGTGCTTTGGGAAGAGGAAGAAAGGAGAGGGAAAACAGAAGGAAAAGAGAGGGAGAGGGAACGAGGGAAAGAGAAGGGGGAGATTTAGCTTTACAAAAAGCTGCCAGCCAGGCTTAACAAAGCTATGTTTCACATGTATAAATGTATCAGCTGGAATTACACTGCTCCAGCTGAATAAATACCTTCAGGGTTCATTTCCGGCAGCTTCTCTTACAATGAGCTCATATGATTTACCTCTTTATCTCTCACCCACTCCTTTCTTATCTCTCTCTCTCTCTCTCTCTCTCTCTCTCTCTCTCTCTCTCTCTCGCCTCTCTTTTCTTACTCTCATTTCTCTCATGCCTGAGACATGGCTCTTTCTGTCTTTATCTACTGGTCTTCTCTTCCTGTCTTCCATCTTTCCTTCTTTTCTGTCTCTTTCTGTCCATAATGCTGTGTCACACATATTTTGCTCTCTTTTTTGCTCTTTTCTGCCGGAGGTAGTCTTTTTTTATCTCACTACCTCCGGCACGTCTCTTTCTCTCTGTATCCCTCTGTCTTCTCTTTCTATCTTTCTTCCTCTTCACTTCTTTGTTCATCTCTCTCGCTCTCTCTCTTTCTCTCCCTAAACTCTTTCAAGTACCATATTCTCCACTCTCCTCCTGTGTGAGTAGGTGTGTGTGTGTGTGTGTGTGTGTGTGTGTGTGTGTATGTGTGTGTATGTGTGTGTATGTGTGTGTGTGTGTGTGTATGTGTGTGTGAGTAGGTGTGCGTGTGTGTGTGTGAGTAGGCGTGAGTGTGTGTGTGTGTGTGTGTGTGTGTATGTATTGGTCACTGTAGGCTATGTGGGGTAGCTGATGAGTTCAATGTACCACATTAGACATCCATCACATCATCTGTCCAAACGCAAGCCCAGCACACATGCATCACTGTGACACAACCCTCAATCACTCACTCACTGACACAGAGCATACAGCGCTGCTCAATTGCCCAATCTTTACTCTGAGTGTGTGTGTGTGTGTGTGTGTGTGTGTGGAGGACTCAAAAGACAAAAGTCAAAAAGTGCTAGGTCAGAGCATCCCCTTATCTCTGCAAAACTGTACAAAACAACAAAAACACACTGTCGTGTGGTTGCCAGATCCTCCAGGGAACAATCAGGAACAATATCACTGTGAAGGGAGGTCATAAAAATATACATTAAGGTCAATATCATATTCAGACATATGAATCAATACAGTAAAGTGTAAAATATAATAAACATATAATAAACCTCTCAAAATGAATAAATATTTAAGTGTGATTTTAATGTACTTAGTTTTAAAAGAGGTTATTCTGCTCATATCCCAATCCATAAAACTAATATTTGATTAATACGCAGTTTGAAGTCCAGATTGACTTGCTCAGGCAAAACCTGCTTCAAAAGAAGTTTTACACTTCCATTTCATATGTGCAGCGTTGATAGTTATTATTCACTTCATGCTTTATTCCCTCTCTGAAATACCACCAGGTCATTAAAATTTAGTGCGGATTTTCTCAATATCGTGTCCTGCATCTTAACTTGCACTTTCTGTGCCGGCACAGGGCAGTCTCAATTAAGATCACAAATATCCTTACTTTAAAACTACATGAACAAATGAGAGTTTCAGGTAAGAGATATGTAGCCCTGTTAGTGCAGCTCCACCTCATAAACTCCATTCTTAGAAAGGTGAAACTAAGTAATAAAACAGTAATAAATGTGAAGCGTACAGATTATAGGGTTATTAAGAATTCAGGACATCAGACAAATAATGTGTGCCGGAGTTCAAAGAGCAATGCATGCTGAGAAAAAGTAGGACAGCTTTTTACCTTCCTTAAGATACCCAGCATCAATTCAACAAGCTTCTCACACTACACAAACTTTCCTCTTCTTGTTGTTGTTGTTATCTTCTTAAAGCAGCATTTGGCAGACGCCCATATCCAGAGCGATTTTTAAGTGTTTTGCTCAAGGACACAATGATAGAAAGCGGGGGTTCAAACCAGATACTTTGTGGTTATCGGGTGCACAGGCAAGTGTTTTACCCACTAGGCTACTACTAACCTGTGGGTCATCTTCTTCTCCGTCATCTTTATCTTCTTCTTCTTCATTTTTTTATGATTAGAAATTTGAATGAATAGCTCACTTCGACTGTTTTAGCCCTCTAGGCTTACCGTAGGTATATCACGTGTGAAACCATATATGTCTATGCGGGAAACAACCGAAAATAAACTAAAAAATGCGAAATAAACTAAAAAATACGAATAAACAAATAAATGATCATAAAAAACCCCAATAAATACATAAATAAAGGGACTTAGAGATTCTTGTCAAGATCACGTTTCTCTACCAAGCTGCTCAGTCTGAAAGCATTCTTGCTCTCCATCAGCTGAAGAACGATCTTTGTGGAAAATGTAGAAGTTTGGTAGAGCTTGTCACCATCTACTCTTAAGGGGGAAAAAAAAATCCTAAGAATGGTGAACGTGAAGAGACAGTGGCGGCATGTTGGATAAGGAACTAAAGTGTGAACAGAAAAAGAACTGAGGTCCCATCTGAGCTGAAGTGGAGCAGAAAGAGAACCGAGTCCCCTTTCAAACGAACTCTCTCTGTGAACAGAAAAAGAACTGAGACCCCTTTCTGTTGGTCCACTTTTTGGACCACTTCTAGAGGACTGAGTTCGGTTCCTCCACTTTGTTCATGCACTTCG
>JBBIGA010000126.1:25942589-25954668 GCA_037576975.1 Alestes dentex
AGAGAGACAGAGAGAGAGAGAGACAGAGAGAGAGAGAGAGAGAGAGAGACAGAGAGAGAGAGACAGAGAGAGAGAGAGAGAGGGAGGGAGAGACAGAGAGAGAGAGACAGAGAAAGGCGTAAAGTTCTCGCTCAGACACTTCGGTGTTCCGTCGTGTTCTGTTTTCTTTCAGTCTGTCTCTGGCCGTCTCACTACGGGAATCAAGGCCGTTGAAACGTTTCTATAGGAGATTAAAATATCCGGAGCTGTTTAGGTTAAAGGCACAACATGTCCAGCAGGTGCTGATCGAGCTGGAAATCTGTGCCAGGCTTTAAAATCCTGTCAGCTTTGAATCGGGTCAAATATCGGTTCAGCTAGAACTGTAGTCGGACCCATTTTGGTCCTAACCCACAGCCTAAGATCCAGCTGGGTCCGAACCGACCCGAACCCAACCACAGCAGACTACACCCCCGCAGGGTGAGGCTAAAACTGATCAGCTACACAAAACTGTGTGTGTGTGTGTGTGTGTGTGTGTGTGTGAGAGAGAGAGAGAGTGTGTGTGTAAGAGAGTGTGTGTGTGTGTAAGAGTGTGTGTGTGTGTGTGTGTGTGTGTCACTTACCTAAGGAACGTAGGGCACCAGTATGCAATAAAGCACTATAGGAAAAGCTAGTGGAGGCAGTATTATGTTTTGAACAATGTTCTACTGGAAACCTTGTATGCTGGTGTTCATGTGGATGTGACTTTAAGATGTACCACCTAGCTAAACATTGCTACAGACCAAGTACACCCTCTCATGCCGATTCCCTAATGGCAGTGGCCTCTTTCAGCAGGATGATGTCCTCCGCCACTCTGTGTTTTTTTCAGGAATGCTTGAGGAACACAACAAACAGTCCAAGGTGTTGACTTGACCTCCAAATTCCCCAGACACTTAAGCTTAACCTGAGTAACAAAAACAGAATTTTGCTCTTTTGGGTTTTACCTTTTCAATTTTAAACATTGAAACCTTTTTAAAATATTGTAAGCCTTTCTTGTGCATCTTCGGTTGTGACATATTTGTCATTGATGAAAGCACACATGCTCACACACACACACACACACACACACACACACACACACACACACACATGTATATGGATTGATTACAATTCACAGCATTACTCCTATGTGAGCCAGGAGTGAACCCAGATTGTTAGTGACTTCCAGGTCCCTACAAAGACAGAACCCCTTGTGTGAAATGTCAATAGTCATTTATTATGCATGCCACTTGTTGGCCATTAAAAATCATACTGAATTCAAATGAGACCATGATGTGGCATCCGGCGTTTAAGCAGCAATTAGCGACCAAATGTATGACGGCCTCAAGGAGGCTTCCGCTAATTATCTACACATTAATAAGCAGTAGGCCTATAGTTTGTCCTGCCTCATCAGTGAAAACCTGCGGTTTCTCCTACAATAGGCCAAACTCCCTGTCAGTGCTAAAGCAAGCCACACCTAATGAACAATGCCAAACTAGCTTAGACCACACAATTTAGAGAAAATCAAGAAAGTCGCTGCGGTCTCCACCTAATCCACTGCTACTGCACTTAACAGACCCCGATGAAGCTTTTAAAACTTTAACAGAGTGCAAATGAGCAGCACCCGTGGGAACTCTAGAGCAGCACTGGCTCAGAATGCCCAAGTGCCACTCTGGCTGAGTGGAGGAAAGCCTCCGGACCTCCCTTTCCCTACTGCAGTATTGCCATTATTTTTGCTCCAATCACATTTAATTTGAGCATGAACTGATTTGCAATTGTAATTAGGAGTGACTTAGCTGTGTTAGTCTTCCTATACCACAGGCCAAAATACAGATTCCGTATTTAGCATGGGCTCCTAAATCTCAAAAGTAGTGCTTGGTTTGTGTTTCTCTGTTATTTTTCTACTAAGAAAATGGCTGTTTTGTTACGACAAACCTGGTATTTTGTGAAATAATGTTGTGACAGTGCTGTTTTCCAAACTTCGGTTTAAAGATGATGCTGAAAGTCTTTTGGCCCAAAGGTAGCTTAAGCACATGAAAGGTTTTAAGTGCTAACGAGTGCTGACATACAAGAGGATAAAATGTACCGCCTTTAGCTTTGCTCCCAAGCTAGCATGTGTGAAATTTTCCTTAAAAATAAACCTGCTTAGTTGTAATATGTTTAGTTACTGCAAACTCATAAATAAAACATGCTCCTTATGAACATTTTGAAAAAGAATTTGGCATCAGGCATTTGACCAATTCTGTATGTTAAGTAATATTATGGCCTGCTGTGTTTAACAGATGTTAGTGCATGGCTAAACGTGTGCCACAGCCAGACGTCATTCCTGCTTTTTGCAGAACATAGGCTTTCTAAAGTACTGTTGCACCAGCATGTGCAATATCCAAATTCCCCAAACAAACTTCAGGCTATTTAAAGACAGTAAGCGTCTGTCGTTTTTCTTTTGCGATCCTGTCCCCCGTGGATGGACTTTGGATGGACCGTTGGCTGCTCGCTTTCATTAGACGTCTCCCGGGCGCAAACGAATCCCGCTGACAGATGGAGAAACAAACGTAAGACAGCAAAAAAACATTTCGTCTGTGATAATTGAATTCCACCTCTGCTAAAGACTTATGGCCTTCAGATTGCTTTGCAACCACAGCATCAATGGTTATTGTGACATGCAAGCTGGTGACGAGCTTTGTAGTCTTGTCAGACAATACGCAATAATGAATGCAAGATCACTGATTGTGTACACTCTTAAAAAACAAAGGTGTCAGATGAAACCAAAAAAAGCCAAAATGTGTGAGTGTGAAGAGATTTGATCATTTTAAGAACCTCGACAGCTGAATTCCACCCACAAAAACGATCTTTTGCAAAAACTGCTGCATCTATTGTTGAAAATTGCATTCAGTTTACCAAGAAACCGTATCAAAATATGGACATTTGGAGTGTCATCCATTTAAAAAAGAAAAAGCATTTTAATGTGAGAGGGGTCACACTAGTAGGATAGATTTGCTAGTGCCACTGTGGCTTTTAACTGAGCTCATTTTGTGGGAGCAAATTTGCTGTCATTTCCAACCCGTTTAGGTATGTTCAGATAGGTTTGTTCAAAACCACAGTCCATCTCAGTAGAGTAGCATTTTTAAACTGGAAACCTAAGATTTTATCTGTAATATTATAATCTAAACTTCAGCTTAAATATATTAATGCTTCCTCCTGTACCTTAATTCTAAACATTAATCAGGTAAGTGTGTGGTATAATCTCCAAAAAAGCAGGTATTTATTTTGAAGAACATCAAAGTGAGGTACAGTAGAATAAACTGCACTGAAACGTCAAACAGGTTCTATGTATTAAACTGATAAGCATGTGCTCTTACGCTTAAAAAAACTCTTACGCTAAAAAAAAAAGATTTGGTACCAAGACAGTCTAACTGAATTATACTGAGATGCCCGTTATGGTCCACTGATAAGGCCAATAAAAGACATAGTAACATATCTGATCTCCTGATCTCCTTCTGCATAAAATGGTAGTAAGTTTCAACAAACATTACATTTCACTGCAGTAGTAAATCATAAAAATCCCTGATTAAATAATAAGGACCCAGTACAATCATAGTGTTGCTTTCCTTATACTCTTGTTCAGTTTTTCCATTGGTAATAGATGAGTACCACATAGGATATACTATAGTATGATAATGTAGCCTTGCTGCATCCCTGAGGAAAATATTATTTGCTCAAATACTGATCTTTCCTGGCTCCTTGGTGATTCTCCTAAAAGTCTTTATGGGAAATAGCTTTAGATAAACAGAAGGCACAAGATACTCCTGACCCAGATCGAAAATAATAATAGTTGGATGGGTTGTTTTCATGCTGAGATTTCTGCTTTTAGATCAGTTGCAGGTAAATACAAGCATTATCATCTTGGCAAAACTGAGCACAATGTGTGACCTTTTAAAATCTCTACTAAATCTCCACAAGATACACATGAGATTATGATATACCGCCATGTCATTTTTTTCTTTTTTTAATAGCTACCTCCTAGATCCCAAAATAATCACCCAATACTTTTGAGTGTGTATCTCACTCTTACCTGGGTAACATAGTAAACGCGGTGGGCGGGTTACGGTTGGGGAGGGGGGCGTTGTTGGTACTCTGTACTGCTTCAACTAAAAAAAAAGGCATTTGTGGATGGAGTGTAGATCATTTAAGGTTTCCCCTGAAATCATATGTCATTGGATCTATTCAAAAACCATTCAAGAAGCAAGTTTAGAAACCTTTTTAGAGTAAGGGCATGGATGTTTGTACGTTTGATGAACTTCAAAGTGACTAAGCTTGGCTCTGGTATATTCTGGTGTAATCTAGTACATGAGCCCAAGCATTCTGAACAGCATTTCTATAATAATCAATATTTTATAAGTCTCACCACTCATAATCATCTGCCTGTAGTCTCTGGCCCATCTGTGATGCACCCAGCTTGCTATGAAGCATTTTCTGACCCTTAAAAAGTGACATCTGTTGTCGTAAAATGTGGTAAGTTCCTCCAAAGATATTGAAATATTCATTCACAGTGCTACTTCAATCTCCGTAAAAAGGCTCATCGTGCCCTCCTTAGCTTGAGTTGAAAAAAAAAAAAAAAACAAGTTCAGTGGGTGTTGAATCCACCTTCTGGCCCCCTTTGATGCAGACAGTTGTTCGGTGGCTTATTCTGAGCTAGTAGCCTGTGGGCTGCAACGCAAATAGGCAGGAATATTCTAATGGGCGTCTGCTCACCTACAAGAGCAGTCCTGTTCTGAGGCATCTGGGTTTTTGCTGTGATTTGAGAAGAGAACCTCCAAAAAATGGTGGGGAAGAGTAAAAAAGCAAGAGTAAATGGTGTCTCTGGATCTCCAGGCTGTTGCAAGGTTTTGATTACCAAACAACACAAATGTGGCTCCTCCCTACTGCCCCACAGCTACACTTTTTTGTCTCTGTCTGTCTGTCTGTCTGTCTCTCTCTCTCTCTCTCTCTCTCTCTCTCTCTGTTTCTCCTCCTCTGTGCTTGAATCCCTTATTGATTCTGCAAGTTCATACAAAGCAGTGGCACCAGGCATGTTTATGTGTGTGTGTAGTGTGTGTGTGCATATTTGAGGGAAAAACACATTCCATGAAGTAGAGATTTATTGTAAAAGAAAGATTGGTGTGTGTGTGTGTGTGTGTGTGTGTGTGTGTGTGTGAGCTCGAGCATGTGTGGTGCTGTAGGCAGAGCTCTGCCAGTGTAGGTTAGAGCTGCAGCAGGTCTGATTCATCTGGGTCTGTAATTTACCCTTTGTGTGTGTGTGCGCGAGCACGAGTGCGTGTGTGTGCGTGTATGTGTGTGTGTGTGCACATCTGTGTGTGTATGTGTGTGTGTGAGTGAGCGCAAATGTGTGTGAGAGTACTTGCAAGTCTTCTTCATCAGTGCCTTTTTTTTCCTCCCTTATCCTCATCCCTCCTTTCCTCAGTCTTTTCCAGTCTGTCTTCTACAGCCTACATGAGTACAGTGAGTAGCCATGCCCCCCCACCCCACTCACACACGAAGAGCTGTTCGCAGTATGACTAAGACTACAGCCATAATCAGTGGGATCTTTGCGTGTTTGCTGATAAATCAGTCTGTAATGTATACCTAGCTCTCTATGTTTACCGTATATTTACACAAGCTCAATACAGTGTTCAATACAGGTCGACACACTGTTAGCAAGCACTGCAGGTTTATGCTTTAAAGGAACACTGAGGCTCTTTTCAGCCTAATCCCTATCTGTTACATCTGTATAACACCATCGATTAACATGCACACACACTGAACACATTAAAACAAACTAATAATCATTCAGCACCTGCACATTGAGTTGAACTGAACTGAATTTTTTAAAAACTAAATTATTTTACTAAAAACAGGGAAATGTGTTGATCCACACTAATCAGTCCTATGTTACACATCCTACTGATATACATAAGTAGACAAAAGCAGTACTTTTCCTTGAAACACCTTTGCATCTCCACATATTCTAAATTTATTTTGTATTTTATTTGTCTTCTCCTGAGATCTACTTATAACATTTGCATGGTTTATGCATTAAAGTAGTTATAATTCATTTTTGCATCAATCCCTTCATCTCTTAAACAGTTTTTTCTGTTGCTGTTCCTTTAAGACTGTTACATGTAAATGAGCTCTATTCTGACTGGCTGCCCTGTACTGTGTCTCAATCAAAAAGCAGTTCAGACTGAAATGCTAGTTTTAGTGTATGTGAAAGGGTGAAACTAAACTGATAAATTAGCTGCAAAATGTGGAAATCCACTGATTGCACTACATCAAGTAGATGCATGACATCACAAAAACAATGAACATGCTGATTTCATAGTATATCTTTCATGTATAGACCTTAAGGGCTGTGGAGTAAAAGTTACAATTAACCATATTTACTTATTACATCAGTTTTATTTTAAAGGTTTTTTATCCTGTTAGTCACATGAACCAGGAAAAGCCATTTGAAATGATTGAGATACAATAAGAAGGAGGAATCTGGATCTTTCCGTGAGGCTGTGCCGGATCAGTTAAAAATACACCTGTGGCTATTTTTCTTCTGGGGGTCTTTTCTTCATAAGGCGACCTTGTATGAGCACACAAAACACAGCGTGTGTTAAATACAGGTTAGAGCAATTGAACAGGACTGTGCTGAAACCCCCCTGCCACTACCCAGTAACTTCCTCGTGTTTACTTTCCCACATCCATGAAACAGGGCCCTGTTTTCTTCACTGCTGCTGAAGGTCACTATGCCCACGGCATGCAGGGCCAGGGTTAGAACTGTTGCATATCAAGTAGCAACCAGAGGAGGGAGCCAATGCTCAGAATAAACCTCATCAACACCTTCTTTCACTAAATAATCCTCAAAATCAGCAGCTTTTGTTTTTCTTCAGATAAACCAAAGCTGTGATGTAACACCAGGAGCGATCCTCAAGTTCTAGCCAGAGCCGTCAATCATCTCCCTTCCTCTCTCTTCCTTTCTGGCAGTTTACTGTACACACACACAATACTCAATGCTCCCTGATGGGGCTATGATGATATATTTATGCAGTGGGATGCTAATGTCAAGAGGCAGCTAGCATATGAGTCATGACTGAAAATGCTGACCTCATTTATATATTTGCTTCTTGCTTAGATTGCTGGTGAGCCAGCGTGCATGCATGTGTGTGTGTGTGTGTGTGTGTGTGTTTGTGTGTGTGTGGGTGGGTGGGTGTGTGTATGTGTGTGTGTGTGTGTGTGTGTGTAGGCGTATGTATAAAGATATATGTGCATGCGCACAGGCATGTATGCATGTGTGTGTGTGTTTGTGTGTATATGTGTGTGTGTGTGTGTGTGTGTATGTGTGTGTTTGTGCGTGTTTGTGTGTGTTTGTGAGCGTGATCAGTATTCCGCATGACTTGGAATAAAATGTTTTTACCTTATCTTCCGTAATTCTGTTTGTCTTCTTGACTTTTGCAAGGCTTTTTGTAGATAAAAGTTTCTTTTTGATAGTACCAATAATTAAAGTGCAGTGAGCATAAGGTTAAAACTGCGATCATACAAATATTCCACATTACTTATCAGACTTCCAGAACCCCATACAACGCTAGGTGGAGGTAGTTTTAGGAAACGTACTGAACTCTGGCTGTGTGTGCATGTACATGTCTACTTGTATTCATTACTTAGTAGGGATCAAATGTCTGCATAAAGATAGCTGGCCCTCACAGGAAAATGTTTCAGTTTTCCTTGGTGCAAAAACAAAAGAGCAGAAAGATTGCCTTTTGTTTATGGAACTTTATGGAACATAAGGTTCAGGTATAATATTACTCAGCTATAGCAGTCAAAAGAATATCCTCACAAATCAGGTAATACTGAACTGTGTGTGTGTGTGTGTGTGTGTGTGTATGACTGTGTGTGTGCAGTTATTGCTATAGTGGGGTGTGTGCACTTTTAGTGGTATACTGGTCTGTGTGTGTGCGCGTGTGTGTGTGTGTGTGTGTGTGTGTGTGTGTGTGTTGTGTGTGGTGTTCCTTCCTATATTGTGCACCCCTAGTCTGATTAAAACAGGATGCAGCGAATAGGTCATGGCAAATCTCTGGGAGCTGATTGGCTCAGAGCAACAGGCGGAGGAAGCAGAGACAAGACCCCAAATAAAAACACCCGGAGAGGAATGTGAGAGAATGGCCAAACAGCGCAGGGAGTGTGTGTGTACGCCTCAGACTGCTGACCAGAGCAAACAGCCTGACCATTGATTGGACACAAGCAGAGGATCAATCATCCGCTGAGAGGAGGGAAGAAGCGCGGGCAGATGGAACGCTGAACAATCAGATAGAAGGATAGAGAGAGAGAGAGAGAGAGAGAGAGAGAGAGAGACTCCCTGTGACATAGGCTCATGCAGGCAGAAGTAGAACTAATAACGAGGAAGGATATTCCTTTTACCATACCCTTTTTCATTCCAGGTGTGTGTGTGTGTGTGTGTGTGTGTGTGTGTGTGTGTGTGTGTGTGTGTTTAAAGAACTACTTTAATACTTTTACCTAAACTTTTAATAGGATTTTGATTGGCCTTTCAATGTCTTCATTTGCAGTTTTTCATGGCTGGATGAAATGGTTTCCATCTTTTTTAATGGTCTTGGGTATATTTAAGTGGTCTGTTTCATAGAAAACTCTCAGTGACAGCATCCAGAGATGATTTTAACCCCCTAACTGCCCTGCAGGTGTTATTTCTATTGTCTTCTTTGCACTGTATGTCTAGTTTTGTGTCTGCTTAACTCTTTGAGAGAACAAAATGTACCCAGGATGATGAAGGTTATTTGGCAACATGGGTACATTTGTCTCCTCGACAAAAAGTAAAATATCTTTCTAACAAAACTACAGAATTTATGGCAAAAAAAAGGTTGAAGCTGATCTTTTGGTCTTTTGGTTGATGCAGTTAAGATTAGGACTGGGTTAGGTATGTGTGTGTGTGTGCATGTGGGTGTAGATAGATAGATAGATAGATAGATAGATAGATAGATAGATAGATAGATAGATAGATAGATAGATAGATAGATAGAAAGAAAGAAAGAAAGAAAGATAGAAAGAAAGAAAGAAAGAAATACAAACTAGAGAGGATGAGAGCTTACACTGCCCTAAAATTTGCCGTATTGTCCTCTATGGCTTCTATTAACCTAAACAGTGACAATGTGCCACACACACACACACACACACACACGTGGATCGCCGCTGTAAGCTCACCGCAGTAAACAATCAGCAGGGTGATTAGCAGCAGCACAGCCCAGAAAGTTGCGGACATCCTCGGCCAGGCCGCTGCGTCCTTCCGCCGGCTGGGTCTGGGTGCCGGAGCCATGGAGGAGACTTTACCGAGAGGCTGGAGAGGAGGGAGGTTCAGCAGTCCTCTCTGTCTGGGACTGGACGCCTCTCCCCGCGGCTAATTCCCAAAAAACTCATGCTGAGCGAGAAGAGCGCGGCAGGAGCTACAATAGCAAACCAAAAACCCGAAAAGTCTGCGAGCCCTGCGAGTGGAGATGTGACGTATCCCGTTGGAGACGCGTGTAAATCCAGCGCGTGTGTGAGATGTTGGGAGCAGATATGGACCTCGCGCAGGTTTTCCCTCCTTCAAGCGCGCGCACACTGTACAAAATAAGAAGATCTTCTGTCCCCCAACCTAAAACATGTAAAGAACCAGTTTCACTGCATTTGTTCTCCACTCCAGATTTGGTAAACACTTCTGCCCTTTTCCATTTTACAGTGTAGAGGAAACAGAGGGGGGCTTCATGTTCGCCCTAAACGTGAAACCAAAGGTGCCGCAGCGCCACTGAAGCACCTGAGCCAGAGGAAGAAAGGCTGTGGATGGAGTTTTCTGCCTTTTCCACTCTGTTCCTCTCTTCTCCCTTCTCTATGAGAACGCTGTAAAAGGAAATATCCGAAGGAGAGGTCCTGAAAGCGAACGACGAGGAGCAACAGGATCACGGCTCCAGGAGGAGAGTCAGAGTGGTTTTGGGGCGCGACGCGGCTGCACGAGCTGTTAATGCGCACACGGACAGAGGCAGAGTTGAAAAAAAAAGAAAGTTACTTCCTTTCTATCCCTCACTCTGTTGCACCTTTTCATTCTGGAGCATTTTAAGCGTTTGACGCAGCTCCCGCCTACAATTTTCCGACCAGCTACTGACAGGTGGTAGTGGTGTGGGTGGCTCGGTGTGTGAGTGGTGAGTGTGCGTGTGTGTGTGTGTGTGTGTGTGTGTGTGTATGTGCTGGTGTGTGTGCGTGAGAGCTCGTATATCAGTATACCTTTCACGTTTTATAAAACGTGCTAAAATTGAGCAGCGCGTGGTTTTTGTATGTTCGCCGATGTATTAAAATAGAATGAATGAAGTTGTACAACAGAGGCGAACCAAAGGCTTCAATGGAGCGTTTCAGCACCACAGCCAGTGCACAGCTCTCAGAGCATTCACCCACAGGCAACGCCAGTCCTGATCCTTCAGCTACACCTGTACTGCACAGACAGACAGACAAAAGGATAGATAGATAGATATATAGACAGATATATAGACAGACAGATAGACATATAGATAGATAGATTGACAGATAGATAGACATATAGATAGATAGATAGATTGATTGACAGATAGAAGTCCCCTTGAGCAAGGTGCCGTCCCCACACACTGCTGCCCGGGCGCTCACACTGTTTGGTGTATGACTATAAGGGGTCACTTTTAGATAGATAGATAGATAGATAGATAGATGGATAGATAGATAGCTAGATAGATAGATAGATAGATAGATAGATAGATAGACAGATAGATAGATAGATAGATAGATAGATAGACAGACAGACAGATGGATATATGGGTAGAAAGACAAATAGATAGATAGATAGATAGATAGACAGACAGACAGATGGATATATGGGTAGAAAGACAGATAGATAGATAGATAGATAGATAGATAGATAGATAGATAGATAGATAGATAGATAGATAGATAGATAGAAATACACCTAATAATACATACTGCATTTGTACACATGCACGGTGCAACAAAATGAGGCAGAGAATAACACATTCACATTCTGCGGCATGTGGCATATGAGGCATTATGGTTTAATGTTTGTGTCATTATGCATTATCATTGACATGCTTATGAGGTTATTTACATAGACAATTGTCCTGTTGTGCCCTGTTATTCATTCCCACCATGTTAGTTTATCTGAAGATAGGGAGTAGGCTGGGAGGCATTGATGGCAGTTGAGTTAAGATTTCTTCTTGCTCTAATCCACCCATTTTAACTTTGATAAAGAGCTTTGTTAATGAGGTGCTGAGTTAAGTTAGGTGTGAAAGAGTAGGGAAACACTGAAGTGCACAGCACAGCAAGACTCCAGGAGCAAGAACACTGGGGAACACTGCCCTGATGCAGTGAAAATTTTCAGCACAGCTGGTGAACAGCTGGTGCACTGTTTGTCAGAAGAAGCACTTGCATCTTAGCTGATGAGCTGAGTTATTGAATTGAATTGAATTAAATTGAACTTAATTGAATCGAACTGAATTGAATTGCTAGGAAAATGTTTTAATGTACAGTGTAGCAGGGTGTACTAAGAGCAAAGAAATTTTACATCTGTCCTCCTTTACAATAAAACCTGAAACCAAAAGCCAAGCTAATGTTATTTTTAAACATTTTTTGTGAGCTGCCCCGTTCATATTTCTACAAGCAGACTGTCTGCTCCTCTGAAAATGTCTCTGATGCAGTATAAGAACCATGATGTTGCATTTCACCACCCCAGCAGGAGGACAGCTCCTAGATCATTAAACTAAACTAACTGTTCTCCGGACCCTGTAATTCAGCACCACAGTGGTGGACAGCTCCCAGATCATTCACACACACACACACACACTCACACTCTTGCTCTTCTCAGGATGCTGTGATTCAGGACCACAGCGAGTGGACAGCTCCTGGATCACATACCCCACTTTCTTCTCAGGACTGCAACACTCTTGGATGCTTGACCATAATAAAATTCAGTTCTTTCCACCATGTCGTAATTCAGAACCACATAAAATATATATATATATATATATGTATGTATATATAT
>JBBIGA010000126.1:25983197-25997642 GCA_037576975.1 Alestes dentex
ATATATATATATATATATGTGTGTGTGTGTGTGTGTGTGTGTGTGTGTGTGTGTGTGTGTGTGTGTGTGTGTGTGTGGTTGTTGTGTATTTGATCCACAACCTTTAAAAACAGAATTAACACATGGTGGCACAAAAGGCCAGATATGAATAAATATATAAATTCCAACTTTGTGCTTTTACTCTTTTCCTATGAATATTTATAACTTTGAAAGGGCTTTGCCAACATTTCCATGACCTCAAAGAAAAGAAGTGCAGCATGTCATTCTGTGTAGATATCCTCTCTTGATATGGAAAATTTGCAGCCTGGCCTTTAACCCTACAGATATATAATAACTCTGCAAAACTCTGAGGCTGATCTGTCACCAGTGACATTCATATCTGACAACAACAGATACGATGGCTGAGAAGGAACAATAGGAACAGCTCACTCAGGAAGTTGGCATCTTTGAAATCCGCCTAGCCTGCGAGCTTCCCTCATCTTCCAGTGGTCTGCGCCATAGCAGAGTCAGGGAGCGTGCAAGAGGGAGCCAACGGAAGGGCCTGATCAAGGCCTCGGTAATAAATGAAATTAGAGCAGCTTTAATAAACGGGGGATGAGGCAATAAGGAATCCCGTCGAGAAATTACTCTTTCATCTGTTGGACAAAATGAAGGCTGGCCACTGAGCTTAGCCCACAGCCATGATTAAAATAGCAGAATGGTTTCAAATCCACTCCTACTGCACAGAGTGCCATCTACATCACTGATGGTGCAGCCTTTGTTAAGATTGCCTCCATGCACATTTGTATAGAACCCTATATTCAAATTATATTCTTGCTATAAGGAAGCCTATATTAACACACTCAGACTTTAATGCTACAGTAATGGAACTCTAGGCCCTCTGGATAACTACAGCATTGTAATGTCCTCTCTTTTTCCACACTGATCTTAGAGCAGGGTCCTCTACTCACATCCCAGTACCTAATCCCTCGTGACAGACACCGCGGAACGGACCTGAGGTTGGAATTAAGGGCGGCGCCCGCTGATGTAGCACTTTGTGGCTCAGTGCATTGCACTATATTTGCAGAATAATCCTCCAGCAGAGTGCTCTCGAACTGCCTGATTTAGCGAGTATGTGATCAGAGCGGGCCTGGAGTGGGCGGTGATGGGAAGGCAGCACCAGGCTGGGGAAATGTCACTGTGCTCTCTGCCCTTTTCCTCTGCCTGGATGTTGAGCAGTCTGGGCAGAAGGCTTCTCCAGCTCCAGACGAGGCTCCTCTCTTTCCAGACACAGCTGTCTAGGTAACAACGGTAACTTTTCTTTAACGCATCGGGTGAAGCAGACGCCACTGATTAGAGTAAACATGACAGGCCCAAAGTATGCACCAAAGTACTGAAACACTAAACGTATATGTACATTTTAGCATAATTTCCACATGAGTAAATTACATCAACACAATTTCCAGACATAAGTAAACTCTAAGGTAAATCGGTAACTTGAACCCTGCAAAAGAACATTGACATGACCATGCCATTAGCCTTTATTATAACAATAATGGAAATTGTTGTGACAGATGCTGCAGTGTTTGATGTCATGGTATAAACTGTTCTAATTTCAGACACTCTAGCACCTGTCAAAGCAGTTACTGGTTAGTGATTAACGGTAACATGACACTGTTATATAAATGGACATAATCTGTAAGGACGTAAACGTCATGGCTGATGTCATAGGCTGTCATGATGCAGGAGAGTTCACATAAAGTGCTACTGATCACTAAATTAGGACAACTGATTCTGTTTTTCAGGAGCGTCTGAATGTGGAAATAGGTTGAATATAATAAGCAGTGCTTTAACACTTAGGTTGAAAATCTACAGGAACTAGGCTGTAGAGCTTAAATTGTCACTGCATACATTCAGTCAAGTCATTTTATATTAAAAAATGTATCACAATCCATTATTTATTGTATTTTTTGCCTACAAAGCTGTCACTTCTCAGATCTTGACCTGTGTGCATGTTGATAGATATACATGACAATTCTGGAAGGTGTTTTTGCCTTTGAGATCACACTGTGCTGTGCATGATGTTCTCTGTCATGCGTAAATCCTGTTCAAAAAAGGCTAGTGGTCTGGTGATCTGTCCAAGCACTGGAACAAATGTCTTCGCCCTCAATTAGCCCGAACTTAACCATGTTCATAAACACTATGGTGAATATGAAGGTGACATTGCTCTAAGTCTGCAATTTATTTTCATAAACGTATTAGATGGACATGGCGGTCCTGAAAAAAGCCTCAGCATCTGCTCCTTCAGATCAACTGCACTCGTTCAACAAATTTGCTTGTGTCACTCTAAACCAGCAGGGTGATTCTTCTGCCTTTGAAAAGGCAATTGAATTTGCCCTGGGTTTCTATAGCCCAGACAGCAGTAAGACTTCGAATGAGCTTTGCCTGGGGTCAGTAGATGAATGGTGGTGGTGGTGGGGTAACATGAAATACCCTTCAGGCCTGCCACTTCCAACACAGCTGGAGTCAGTGACCACCAGCTTCTCCTTTATCTACCAATGTGCTCAGTGGCATGCCTGCTTGGTGCCCTGAGTTCCCCCTAACCTTTAAAGCGAAGGGGAAACATCCGGCCTCTGGCTGTCATAGTTGGGTGCCAGGAGAGGGAATGATAGCTAATGTCTCTACTAGCTCTCTCTCTCTCTCTCACTCTCTCTTTTTCTCTCTCTCTGTCTCTCTCTCTCTCAAGATTCTTTATTTGTCACATGCAAAGTCATACAAGTATAACACACAGTGAAATGTGTCCTGAACCGCTCCTTTTTAACTGTGCAAACATTATAACAATTATAACAATAACAAGTACATTTCAAATAAAAAAATCTGAAATTTTATGAAACACAAATAAAAATAAAGAAATGAGTACTAGTAAAGTAAGTATAAATGTAAGTACAATGTAAACACAAATCTAAAAGTAAATAACAAACAAGGAACACCACACGTTAGAGATAAAATTTGTATGCTAAAAATATTGAGGTTTTAATATGTATTTATATAAATGTAGCAGCAATATGTACAATGTGCAAATTGAATGTCAAAGTGCATTGTGCCATATTAGCACACCAATGGAAAACAGAGCAATGCAAGCAGAGTAATATAAACAGAGTCATTTAACAGAGTGACCAGAGTAATGTAGTGTAATGTAAACACAGTGACCAGAGTAATGTAAACAGTAATGTAAAACAGTGACCAGAGTAATGTGAACAGAGTGACCAGAGTAATGTAAACAGTAATGTAAAACAGTGACCAGAGTAATGTGAACAGAGTGACCAGAGTAATGTAAACAGTAGTGTTGCAGCACGTACAGTGTAGCGGCGTGTGATGTAATAATAAATCAGATATGACATGAAATATGACAGTGAATGTCCTGAAATACGACAACGAATATGATATGAGGTCCTGTTTCAGTCCCTTATGGTAATGCTATGAGGGGAGTGGAGGCATGATCTGATTTAGGACTCAAATGGCCTGAGGAAAGAAGCTCCTCTTGAATCTCTCTGTTTTGACCCTGATGGTGCGGAACCTTCTGCCTGATTGCAGAAGTTGAAACAGTCTGTTACTGGGGTGGGACGAGTCCATTAATATCCGAACTGCTCTGGACCAACATCCCCTGGTGTAAATGACCTGTAGGGAAGGGAGAGCAGACCTGCAGCAGCGTTCTGCTGCACGGATGACTCTCTGAAGAGCTTTTCGGTCCATACCAGGATGTGATGTTCTGTGAGAGGATGCTTTCCATAGCACCTGAATAGAAAGTCCTGAGACCCTGAACTTCCTCAGTTGTCGGAGATGGTACAGGCGCTGCCTAGCCTTTTTGGACTGGACCTGAATGTGAGGAGTCCATGTCAGATCTGAGGAGATGTGGACACCGAGATACTTGAAGGACAGCTCCCTCTCTAATGGAGCTTCGTTGATGATGAGGGACTTGTAGTCTCGCTGCTGTCTCCTTCTGAAGTCCACCACCAGCTCCTAGGTCTTGCAGACGTTCAGCGGGAGGTGGCTGTCCTGAAACCATGATGCCAGGTTCTTCAACTCGTCCATGCAGGCCGTCTCATCATTGTTGGAGATGAGGCCCAACATCTCAAACTTCACAATGGTGTTGGAGCCATGAGTGGCCACACAGTCAGAAGTGTAGAGGGAGTACAGCAGAGGCGAGAGTACGCACCCCTGATGCTGTCAGAGACACACCTACCCACCCTCACCACCTGAGATCTACCAGTGAGGAAGTCCAGCACCCATGCACACAGACGGCTGTTGAGTCCTAGATCCCTCAGCTTTGTGAACAGTCTACCTGGCTCTATTGTGTTGAATGCTGAACTGTAGTCTACAAACAGCAATCTCACATAGTTACCCTATTTCTTGTCCACGTGGCGAGAGTGGTGTGCAGGACGTGGGACATGGCGTCCTCTGTGGACGTGGGAGATGCCGTCCTCTCTCGTTCAGTTCTTTGCCGTAGTCCTGTTGAAATGTAATTTTTTATTTACATCATGGTTAGGTACTGAATTACTTTTACAATCCTGAAAAATTGCATTCTGAATCATCAGCCCGCAAGTCTTTACTTTTAATTTATTTCATTTTCTTCCATTGATAAACACGAATGTGGCAAGAACTGAAAGTTTAGATGAATTTGTCGGCTTGTTACAAATAAGAAATGAGTAATAGAAAATTACTGCTTCTACAACTGAATAATAATTCAGCTTTGTTTTATGAATTACTTTAGAAGTGTTTGTGTCCTTCAAACATTTATGTGTGAATTTCTAAGAGTTTTGCAGGAGCTGCATAATGAGATATAATGAATGAAAATGAACATTATAGAGCAGTGTGAAAAAGAGGTGGACATTCTAGAACAGTGAGAATGGAGAACCTTCTAGGACATGGCAATGATAAAGAACATTGTAGAAGACTATGAAAGTGCATGTACATATTCTAGAACAGTGTTAATAGGGTTTTAAAACAGGAACCTTCTGGTGTACTGTGAATGGGCAACAGCATAAATGAGGGCAATTCTAGAAAAATGTGAATGATGGTTTATGGATCAGTCTACTACAGTATTCTGTTTTAAGAGCCTCATAATGTTCAGTTTTATAGCAATTGTGGCATTTTTGAGTTTAAGTTTTGAATCTGCAGTTTCGGATGAATTTGTCTGCTTGCTACAAGTAAGAAATGAGCAGCAGAAAAATTACATTTTCAAAGGCAGAATAATTCAGTTTTTATGAAATGACTGGAGAAATGTATTGTGCTCACAAAACAGTTATGTGTGAATCTCTGCGAGTTTCACTGGAACTACTGAGTGTGACTTAACTGGGATTCTGGGAGCAGTCATTCATCCACAGTGTGTCAGAAACTGGCTCTGTAACTGTCTCTGTTTCTCCAAAATCTCCTCTCTTACTCTGTACCAGCACCCAGAGGTATAAACAAATCAAATTGTTTCTAAGTTTGTGCCCTTACAATTTTGTGTCCATTCTCATCTGACGCCTCGCTGCTTGCTGGCAGCACTGGCTCCAGTGTGTGACAGCACATGTACACATGAGCGCTACGAATAGTCACCGTGGTGTCAGGTCCAGCTAGACAACATCACTGTGATAACCTGGGATGGTTCACTATTGTTCAGTCTCCAGTGGCTTTTACTGTGTGATAGTGGGAGAACGACATCTTGGCTTGAGAGAAGTGGCATTTCTAAATGAGCGCTGACACAGTGCTGGAACTTCAGAGTGAGTCTCTCACACTGTGGTTTTCTCTCACATCTTAAAAAATATAGGTGCCAAAAAGCACTCTTCATAAAAGAATCTTGTTTTGTTCCCTGAAAAAACTCTCAGTGGGTGGCTCTTTAAGAGTGTGTGCCTATGGTTAGATTAAACAGAAGGATGTCAGTGAAGAGTTTACTCTTAGTAAATGGTGCCTGGTCAGGGGACGACCTGACATAGGCTTGTGGAAACGGGACGTCCCAGAGGAACTCTCCGTCACCCCAGGAGACGTCAGCATCATCCCTCATTGTGTCAGAGCGAGAAGAATAAAAGCAGCTTTTTACTGCGTTTGTCCAGAAAGACAGCGGCTTAGTTGTTATGATTTCCCAGAGGAGAAATCCATGCGGGTGTGTGTGTGTGTGTGTGTGTGTGTGTGTGTGTGTGTGTGTGTGTGTGTGTGTGGGAGAGTATGTAAGACAGAAATCCATTTATTCTTGTGGAACACCACTAACATCACAAAACATCTGAACAAAGCATCGACAGTTCCGGTGTCGAGAATCAAACAACCACAATCAAACTCAATATCTGCACTCTTAACAAGAAGGGCTGCCAAATGGTTCCTGGATGTACGTTTTAATAAAGTGAACTTTTGAGTCAGTAAACAACTTTGACATTGTGTGGAGGGTCTTTAAATTTTAAAGGCCAGAGCACACCAGCCCAACACCGCAGGTTCTCCTCTGGTCATTTCGTTATAGAGGCCCCTTCACCCCATTCACACAATCATTGATATTGTTCTAGAATGTTCTTCCCCATTCACAATGTTTTAGAAAGTTTTTTTCCTATTCATACTGTAACTAGCAACTAAAATTTGTCTAAGCAAGACGCGGCCTGACCATTGTGTGCACATCACCACATTGACAAGCCCTAAAGCATGGCAGAAAATATTTGAGAACAGACCACTGACAGATATTCGAAGAATCTCACTTGTGTTAACATGAACAACCAAAAATGAATGTGAAAAAGAAGAGACGTGTGTCTGCGAAGTAAGATTGAGGTTGTTTACAGAAGGGGAACCACCTCGCTTGGTGGCGGCTGGAGGTCTGGTGGTTAGGGAGTTGCCCTGGCTATCAGAATGCTGTGGGTTTGAATTGCAGGACCACTCCCTGGGTGAAACTGTTGAGTGCCCACTGCTCCACTCAGGTGAATGGGTTAAATGCAGAGGACGCAAGAGGACTCAAGAGGTCTCAAGATCTCTCCGGGATCAATATAGTACATAAAACAGATTCAATTAGTTTACATTAGTTTTCAACTTTTAAATCGAATAATAATGTAGTTTAGTACATAGGGGCAGGGTACATATGCTTTGAAAAAAGTTCCTATGTTTAAGTTACTTTAAAGTGGCATACATAAGGGAACCAAAAGTGGTTCTTCTGTGGTATCACTCCAAAGATTTATTTAACGTTTTTGAAAGACTGTTGCAGCTAAGCCTTTTTAGTTCAGTTAAACATAATCAAATGTGTACTTCCGGTCTCTTTTCCTTTTCTTTTCTTTTCTTTTCTTTTCATTTCATTTTTTAACACTGACGGTGCGACCCATTGGTTATTTATGCGCCATGAAAAATTAAGCAGCACAACTGTTCCATGGTATTACGATTATTTATGTATGAGAGGAAATAAAAGAAACCTAAACAATAAACTATTTATGGTGCGGCTTCCATGCACGATGCATTGTGGTAAGTAATGACCTGAGGCGGACCTGAGGCGGCCTAATAAACATTATCTGTGGTGGGAAACCTTCAAAAGGCGTCCAGACTTCAAGGTGCATTAATTAGGCAGAAGCTCATCTTGTAACAAATCATATATGGTGCCCTCAAACACTACACTATCAAGAAATTGCATGTTCAGTCTACTAAAAAACGGCAATGCTTTTGAGTCATTTTGCATTTGTCATAATCATGACCTGCAGTAAATACATAACCTGCACGGGTCATCATTTCTGCTGTCAAGCACAGTGGTTCACGGCAGTTTAATCTCTCTCGGCTAAATGAATTCACTCTGATTAACAGAACAGGAAGATTAACAGAACAAGAAGTCAACATACTTCGATGAAATGAGAGGAGAAATAGAAACCATATTTAATAACTACAACCTGAACTACAACATATTTATTGTTGACTTTAGCCTACGCATTGTGTGGAATATATAACATTTACACAAGTGATGAAAAAGTACATTAAGCACTAGACCTGAAGGGATTTGCTACTCTATTTTAATTTTTATTTCTTCTCTTCTGTTGTGCTGGTGGAGTGAACATGAGACGCCTTGATAAACTCCTCATGGAGAAAGGCAATATTTAGCAAAATCATGTCCCTTCATGAAAATGATGAAAATGCACTCACACACACACCAGTAAATACACAAATCACACACACACACACACACACACACACACACACACACACGCATAGTATAGCAGGTTAGAAAGCTTGTGGTCATATCCCTTAGGATTCCTATCGCAATTGGTTTACAGCATTGGTTCCAGCCCACTGCTGCCTGTATGCATTAAGATAATAAAATGCCCCACAGTTTGCGCTTAGGGAGGAGGCAAACTGTCAAGATAGGGCAGGGCCATAACGTTTCCCGTAGTATTTTGCAACCCGAGCTGGAAGACAGTGAATATGAGCGAGGATAGAAAGGGAAAATGGACCACACTTCTTCACCCATTTATTCCCTCTGTACTAACCCTGCCCCAGCAGATAGCAGCGCTTCTATACAACACCCTGCGTCACCTGAAGTGATAAAAAAAAATGGTTCCGGGCAGGCTGTTAGACGGCGTGCACTTTTCCATAGCTAAATAGTGTAAATGGGAAAGAACAGTAGCAACAGTGTGAAAGGGAGGTGAACATTCTAGAACAGTGTCAATGGAGAAGAACATTTTTGTATAATGCAAACGATAATGAACATTGAAGAATGGGTTGTGAACATTCTAGAACAGTGTTGATGGGGGGTTTTTTTAAGAAACAAATGATTAGAATGTTTCGCAACAGCGCAAATGGGGGAAAACTGTAGAACTGTGTGAACAGCGTCAGTAGGAGGTGAACAGTATAAGAGGGTGGTAAGCATTCAAGAACAATTTGAATAAGGAAGAACATTCTAGAACAGCGTGAACAGGAGGTGTATGTTCTAGAACAGTGAAAATGGAATATAAGGTTTCTAAAAAGTGAATTAGGAGAATATTTCACAAGACTGCAAATGGGAAAAACTTTCTAGAACAGTATGAACAGTGTCAGTGAACACTTTAGAACAGAATGAATCATTCTAGTGCAGTGTAAATGAGGAACAGCATAAATGAGGGGAATTCTAGAAAAGTGTGCATGATGGAGAATGGGTTTTGGTGTTTTTCAGTGTTTTTGGGTCAGTTTGCTCCAGTCTTGTGTTTTAAGACCTTCACAATGTTTAGGTTCTGTAGAAATGAAAGGGTTTTAAAGAGCCATATGTCTAAATTATCATTTAGGTACCTTTGTTTTTAAATGTGTACACAGATAAAAGTACATATTGTACCTTGTGCAACACACACAAACGCATACACACACACACACACACACACACACACACACACACACACACACACACACACACGAGCGCACATTTCTTCCCACAGTCTTATGGCAGGCTTTAACTGTGCCATTTGAAAATGAAGTCATTACTGTGAATAATGAAGTGCTACAGGTGCATGGGGTAAGCTGATTATAGCGCCTTTACTCACCTTGGCTCAGTTATCCCTCCGCCGTGGAAGAGCAAGGCAACAAAAAAAAAAAAAAAAAAAAAGAGAAGAAGAGGGAGACAGAAGGAGCGATCCAATTACAAGCCCACTGCCGAAAGCCCTGGCACGGCGGGTAAGCGTACAGGGGCTGCGCGGACACTTTGAAACGCCACACTGCCAGGCTTATGGGGTCAGAGTGCATGAGTGGTCAAAGGCGCCTCCGAAACACCATCTCTTTAGAGGATGAAAAGTGTCACAGCGGCCAACGATACATTTTTAATCTTGTTAGCACCCGTGCGAGGTGACCTTTACTGTGGCTGGCTACTTTGCAACCTGAGTCCTTTAGTGCTTTTTCTTTGCTAAGAATGGGGTGGCTTCTGAAAGATATAGCCACACTGCTACTATATTTAACCCCAAGATGGACACTGACATACTGACTTTTAAAGTTAAAGGGATACTGTGGGACACTTTATATAAAGGGTGCAGTGTAGATGACTCTAAAAGTAGTCAGCAAATGACTAATCATCACCTTAAATTAGGGATCTCTGTAATGATGTAAAGGTCGAGGCACACAGGACGTAATCGCAGGATCTAAAAGGTTTAATGCTAAAGAACAAGTAACAAAAACGAGGTACATGAAAACACAAGAAACTACAAAAACACAAGATGGTCCAATGGATAACACGAACAGAAGCACCGCAGAAACAAAGGAAACCTACACAAAAACACAAGAAAACCTACACAATTAGAAATGACCATAACAGAGTTTCTAAATAAAGTTTACACAGAGCAGAGTGAGGTTTTAGAGGTTTTACCAAGAGGTTTTACAGAAAATCCACAAACGCATACTGAAATACAAGGGGTATTTATACTGCTTAAGGAAATAAGAACAGCTGGGCAGGGGCAAAGACAGGAACTAGACAAAGGTAAATGGGATAACAAGGAAGCAGGACTAAAGACGGGCCTAAGACCCAAACAATACTCATAGGGAACAGACACATAAACCTAGGTACATGGAGACTGTAAACAACAACAGACCAGAAAACAGGGAGAAGACGGAACATTACAAAGAGCCAAAAAACAGGGAAAGGACAGGGAGAGCATTACAATATCCAGCTTTGCACCTGGGACTACCTGGGACTCCTGCTAAGGTCAGTTTGAACTAATTGAATGCACCTGGCCCAAAGATGCAGATGCTTTAGAAGATGCTTAAAAGCTGAAGCAGGTGTCAAATGAAGACTGACAAAATGACATGTAAAACAATAAAGTTGTGTTGTTGTGACAAATCATTGTCTCCCAGTAAAATTTACAGTCACCAAAACTGTCATTTTTTTAATTTAACTGTATTATTTATGTGGTAATTCATGTCATTTTTTACTTTAAAAGTTGACAAGGACACCCTCTGAGCATGCCTTGGAAGTGCAGACAAGTAGATCCCCTGCCACAGGGCTAACAGCCCAGTTTTTATCTCTTGGTACTCAGGCTCTGTATACTGGGAGAAACATACACTGCACAATTTAGCACTGAACCTGTTGCCTGCTAATTAGTTCATGATCTGGATTTATTTTAATATAAAGAACCTGAACTTCTCGGTTTAAGGATATTTTTGGACCGGGAATGAAGAAAACCACCCCCTTGCGCAGCCTCGGTGCTTAATTAAAATCTAATCTTATAGCTTTGATCTACATTTTATGAATCCATTTATTACATGTTTCTCAGGTAAGTGAGAATTAGTACCCCCCCCTACCTTGTAGCTCTTGTGCAGTTAAAGTTCATCTGTTGATTCAGCCACTTTCTTGCATTTTATCAGTGGACAGACCACACTTACTTGTAAAACCTCAGGAAGAAGTGAGTGAATCTTAGCTAGCATTCATATAGCAAACCACAGTTTATGTATAAGATCATCATTACTGACAAGATTAGTCTTACTGACAAAAAAATAGATCTGCATATGCTAATGTTTCATTTTTTCTAGCTGGTGTGTGGTTTAAGTGCCACCTTATCTGAGTGTTTCTAATCAGTCGATGCCCATGTGTAGTTTACAAAAGGATTAGAAAGTCCATTTGCTACAGATTAGGCAAAATCAAGGAAAACAGGTAAGAAAGGATCCGTTTTTTCAGAACTCTGCCAAAACGACAGAACTGATTGTGTGATTTTGGATTGTGAATATCAACAATGGGGCATTAAGGCGGGGAGAAAAAAAGAACTTTCCACAGCTGACTCCACCAGCAATCTGCCAAATCATCTAATCCTGCTAATATGAAACTTATGGAAGAAATATCCTGTGCCAAAGAAGTGTGAGTCCCAGCCTCATCTCAGCAGACACGATTTTTATTTCAAAACAGCTCTATAAGCATAACAGTTTTTGTTTAGAGGCAGCTGTTTTAAACATTTCTGGGTGTTCATTAAGCATCAGCCATTCATTTTGTTAAACTGTCTTTCTTGTTCCATGGTATAGATTTTGGCATGTCTTTTAAATGATGTTTACTGTGACTGGCTATTTCTTTCTAAATCTACTATTGAATTAACATTTCATTTTCTCTTGTCCGTTTTTGTTGTGCATGAGTTTTAGGAATTAAAACTTAAGGTAATAAGTAGTGGGAATACTTTTTCCAGTATGAACAGTACAATATGGCAATTCCATCATGGTTTAAGAGATGTAAGTAGTAATTTACAATGGATTCCTTTTTTAGGTAGGTATTCCAGCACTGCTTAAGATAGGTGTCCATAGTCGAGTTGTTTTCCTCTACAAATAAAAAGTAAATGTGAGCTTCAAGCTCATCCCCTGTCTCTACTCTTGCTTGTGGTTACTTTTAACAGAAGCAAAGTGAGAGAAATCATGTGACCACCACACAACCTACCATCACAGTTCTGTTGTGCGATTTCAAAAGAAACTCAAATGGAACGTAGATAGTATCAAGCTACCAAGCAAGTAATGCATGTCAAGAAAAGCACTTTTGTTTCAGTAAAGAGCATTTCAGTTGATGGTTATTGATGAGGTGTAAAGAATTTAAAAGTTTTTAAAGTTGAAATAAGTTCAATATTAGGTAAAGGTTCAATAACAGGACATGTTTTGTCCTCTTACTGAACACCCAAACCAAGAACCATTTAGGAGCCTTTGTGTTTACACTCACACTCTCTAATTTTACCTTGCTAGACAAAATCTATTATGATTCGCTGTGGCGACCCCTGAAGGGTAAAGCCGAAAGAGAAAGAAGAGGAGACAAAATCTATTGTGATGTTTAACTTTAACTGAACCTTATAGTTAAATATGCTTAAAACCATAAAAGCCCTGCCCTGTAAACGGTTTTGATTTATTTTATTTCATCTTTGCCTTTTCCATTCTGCACGTTGAAAAGAAGAGGGAAGATAACCACCTTAGAAGCCCCTAAGAAAAAGTAGAGAGGTTCATATTATCTGTTCAGCTTCTGTCTGATCACACCTCCCACTCCACAGTGCCTTCTTGACCTCTCAGCTCTACCTGATCAGAGTGGGCAATCTCCCTGGCCCCCGTCTCTCTCACACATAGTCCCTACTGGGATACTGAGCCTCTTTTAGTGACTTCTTTGTCCTATGTATCTACGTATCTATGTATCTATGTATCTATGTATCTATGTATCTATCTATCTATGTATCTATGTATCTATCTATCTATGTATCTATGTATCTATCTATCTATGTATCTATCTATCTATGTATCTATCTCTCTATCTATCTATCTACATATCTCTGTCTCTCTGTCTCTGTCTCTGTCTCTCTCTCTCTCTCTCTCTTCCCTCATCTCACTCACACATATTCCCCAGAGGGCTATTGAGCCTCTCTTAGTGAGCTCTCTGAGGCGTTTGCTGTCCCCCTCAATGCTGAGCTTGTCCCTGCTCTCACGGTGCACTACATCACACAAGCACCTGTCACAGGAATCTAGCTCTGCATGCAGCACCGCACAGAAAAAAAAAAAATCACGGCGCAGATGCAAAAAAGGGCCTCGTACCATTCTAAAAGATTATTTATTATATTACAAGTTTCGATAATTACTATATAGTAACAACATACACAATATAAAGTAAAAAGTGTAAAGCAAGCATCTATTTCTATTTATGAGATCAGGCACTGATATTGGACCAGAAGGCCTGGCTCGCACTCTCTGTTGTAGTTCATCCCAAAGGTTGAGATCAGGGCTCTGTGCAATCCAGTCAAGTTCTTCTGCAATGTTGAAACATGAGGCATTCTGGTTGTAAAATGTGATATAACTTCAGTCTCAATGCTCTGTATAACAACAGGATTATCTGTTTATTGGACACTCATGGACATTCCTTCCCTAAAGCTTCCTATTAAGTATCTGAAGCTTGTGAAGGTGCACCGGATTAACAGATTCTAAATATGTTATGCATTCGCTGTCACTGCAACTTGTTTGACTGAATGTCAAGAGCACAGAACACTTACATAAGGTTGCTGTTTGCAGACTGGAGCATGTATGGAAGCACGACATGGGATTTCAATGGAGAAATGACATATTGCAGTGTTTCACAACCTGCCTTTATGTTTAACAAGAATAACCCACATGTTCACTTAACAAAACACCTGCTGGGTTAAACTGAAAATCCGGCAACATACAGGCTAAGCCAATACTTAGAATCCAGCACACCCCCAGATGCTCTCCCATCAAAAAAAAATTGAACTTTTTTTTTGTATTTTTAATGAGAATATAAAAAAAATGATGATAAGTCTCCAAACACTTACCCAGATACACTGATGTTTTATTCATGGTGGCAATTCCCTCTGTTGTTTGGGGAAGTGGGAGAGAAGGGGTGGGAGGCGGATGCCTGAAGAGCATCTTTAAAAAGAGAATTAAACTTCTTCAAACAGCATTTTGTTCTCGCTCTCTCTCTCTCACCCTCTCTCTCTCTCTCTCTCTCTCTCTCTCTCTCTCTTTCTCTCTCGCTCTCTCTCTCTCTCTCTCTCTCTCTCTCTC
>JBBIGA010000126.1:25998767-26019202 GCA_037576975.1 Alestes dentex
CTCTCTCTCTCTCTCTCTCTCTCTCTCTCTCTCTCTCTTTCTCTCTCGCTCTCTCTCTCTCTCTCTCTCTCTCTCTCCCTCTATCTCTTATGAATGAGAAACTGGAGGGATCTTGAGGACCATACAAATATTTTGAAAGTAGATATTGGCATGCTTCTGCTTTCAATATGATGGCTGGGTTAACAGGCTGTGACTGAAGCATTTGATTGGATCATAGCAGAGTAAACAGAGAGAGGCCTGTGTCGGGAGGTTGAGGAAAACACGGTGAGTTTTCATTGTTTTAACTTCTTTCTTTTTTTAAGGGACCAATATTTTACATTTTTCGTGCGTGTGTGTATGTGTGCATTTAGTCAACTTACAATGTTTGTTTGGGTATATTGTATTTCACCATACACCTTTACAATTAACAGTTACTCTCCCTATATTACTGATAATATTTAAACAACCTCTATTTTGCTTGGCTGCCCTAACATGGTGCCTCATTCAAAAATCTCTCTTTATAATGTCAGTGTGAATGGATAGGGACCAGCTGCTGTAGTCTTAATTCCATTATGTGGACACAGGTCTTATTCATGCACTGGCTTGGGCCCAGGGACGCTTTACTCAGCTTCAGAAGAGTCTGACTTTTTCTGCCTTTCATTCTTCCCATCTTTCTGTTTCCTACATCAAAGAGATTGTATGTTTTGTGTGTGCATGCGTGTGCAAGCATGCGTGTGTGTGTCTGGTGTGTGTGTGTGTGTGTATGGCTGTTTGTGTCGGCTTTATATTCTCAATTAGAGCACCTCATCTCCCCATCACTCTTTCTCTAGCTAATTAAAAGCCCCAAGCTTGTTCATTTCCTGAGCTATCGACGACCAGCAGCAGCTTAAGAACTGTGCCGTGGACTCATTGTGTAGGGGTGAAAATGGACCTCAGAATGTTCACAGCTCTGGTGTATTTAAAGTTCCCGACACCAAAATAAAGGTTCATGCCCATTACCGGCTCCCGCTGGAAATTGCCTCGCTAGTGGCAGCTATCCGGGCTCCAAATAAATGGCGGTCAGTCTCGGCTGCACCTGAAAAATAAAGCCTTGTTTGGCTCGGCTATGGGGATGTAGCTTTTTCCATGGTCATTCACATGTGTCCTCAATCATGACTTGACTTCACATCCATTCTCTTTCCTTTCTCCTCCGCAAGGTGCTTAGTCTTGTGATGGATTACATGATTTCTTTGTTCTCAGGACAGAAGCAATACATTCCTGATAGTCACATTTAAAGAGACTAGAATACTTTGTCAACCCTTTAGACTAAAGCAGTAGTCCTCTATATGTGAACAGTTTAAGAGTCATCCTGTTACAGTAATAACTGACAGAATGGGAAACACATTATATTGCTATTTTTAAATAGATGTTTCTGTAGTACAATCATTGTTTATGCCATTAAAGGAGTAGTTTATTCAATTTTCTCCCCATCCTAAACCTACATGACAAATGTACTCACACTGTATACATTTTTTTTTATTCTAGAAGGTTTTACTTTTGTCTCTTTATCTGCTGAAAGACAAGCTACAAGCTAAAATCAAAATTAAATGGCAAATGTATCTAAAATTAAATCTCACAGTAGTGAGAAATATCATACTTACGTTATCCATTTTTGAAACCTGGTTTCCGAGGTTTGCTTCTTTAGTTTTGCACTGAAGCTATGATGCTATATTCTACACGTCTGTTGCATTCAAAAGGTTTCTGTGTGGTTTAAGTACTATTTGGATGTTATTTTACATGAAGAGGTAGAGTAATGCAATGTGTTGTTAGCATTATTACCCTAAATTCAATAGTTAACACCACAACATCAAAAAATGCATGTGGTTTTACATAATTTACACGGAAAGTAGGACAATATACACTAGCTCGATGTTAGCAAGACAGAATACAAGTAAGGGCCTTGCCAAACTGAAGAAAAACTGTGAAAACACTCCTTTTCAACCGAGCATGATGTAATATTTGCCAATATGGCAGTTTGCACGGAATTCATTCAACCCGAGGTCATTTCTATGGCTCGTTTTATAGAAGTTGAAATGTGCCCCAATCTTTACTGACATGTATGGAAGTAAAATCACTGAGAAACCAGTAATAATATTATCCCATATCCCCATGTAAAACATGCAACGTCCTGCTATATATTTTATATTACCCATGTGGCTCCACTGCAGAACTAAAGAACAAACTTCAGACACAAACCATATTGCCAGTCAATTGCATTTAAAATAAATGGAGAAATGATACTAATTGAACTATTCAGTGAACCATTCAATGAACCATTTTTTAATGGCAAAGCAAAACAGAGGCCTTTTCTCCTTTTTAATCCCTTTTTCATCATTACTTTCCCAATGCTGTTGCCATACTCATTTTGATGTAAAGTACCAAATAAAACAAAGACAGGAAATCAGATTCATAGCACAAACTGTCATTCTGAGCAAGTAAACACAAGCAAATGTACTTCACACTTGACTTGCTTTTCATTGTGCTTCTGATGAAACAAATTAATAATAAACCGTTCACCTTCTGAATTACATTTTAAATGTCTGAGCATGCTCTCTCAGAAACTTTCATAGTGAATTCAGCAATACACACAGCATGTACGTTCTATGTAGTGATAGTTTTATCAGCTATGAAGATGATAAATTTGATAAGATTTTTCATCCTAAAAAGGCACTATAAGTGTAAGACTATTTTCTTTACATTACATGACCTTATTCGAATGCACAAAATGCAGTGATTAGCAACTACCAAAAGTGGTCCAAGGAAGGACAATTGGTGAACCAGCAATGGGGTCATGGGCGCCCAAGGCTCATAGATGCACATGGGGAATGACGGACAGCGCATCTTGTCTGATCCCACAAAAGAGCTACTGTGGTACAAATTGCTAAATGGCTGCATAGCCATGGAACAATGGAAGAAGATAGCCAGGTGTGTATGCATCATTTAACTGAGGAAAAGATGACACCAGGATCCACTATGGATAGAAGACAAGCCGGTGGAGGCAGTGTGATGCTCTGGGCAATGTTCTGCTAGGTATCTTTAAGTCCTGGTAATTATTGTTTAGGAATGGTTTGAGGAACACAATAATGAGCTCTAGACATGGTCTCCAAAATCCCCAAATCTGTGTCCAATCAAGAATCTGTAGGATATGTTGGACAGTCTAGCACAATCTATAGGTAAAGGTACATGTGGCTGATGCTCATATCTAGAGCAACTTACAATTATTAGTTACAGGGACAGTCCCCCTGGAGCAACTAAGTTATGAGTCTTCCTCAAGGACACAATGGTAGAAGTGAGGGTCGAACCTGCAACTTTGTGGTCATCAGGTTCAAAGGAAACTGTTTTACAGCACACCTTCAGAACTCTTGTAGAGTTCATGAGTTGACAGGTCAGAATGGCATGGAGGACCTACACAATATTAAGATAACCCTTTATTAGTCCCACAACTGGGAAATTTGCATTGCATTGTTATGGCAGCAAGTGTCACATGCACCAGTCACGTGACACACACGAGGTCCCAGAACGTGTGTGGCTCGGTATAGGTATATATAAACAGGAAGTAGGCAACACTCTGCACTCAGTCATTGAGTTCCATGTCAGCTCAATGCCAGCCCATCTCTACTGGTACTGTAAGGACTCGGGTTTCTATCTCTTCATTTATATACCTACAGAGTGTGTGTGAGAACATTTCTCGGTGGGAAGCTTAACTCTCTAGTGGAGCATTCTCAGATCAAGGTGCGTAGTTTACCGACTCTTTCGTGTGTATCCGCAATCGGGCTAACTGTGGTTCAGGTACATTCTTGTCTTCCTCCGTGATAGAATGACTGTGATATAAAGTCCCAAATAGTGAATCCAGCGGACTTTGCCACCCTGGTAGACATAGTAAATTGGCAGGCAGTCGAGATTGTTAACCTGAAGCAGAAAGTAGTGGGTCTGCATCAGCAGCTTCCAAACCTGCAGAAGGCATATCTTGACTTGGTTGCCGTGAAACCAGTGTCCTGGGAGGTGGTCCAAATCTCTTCACTGGTCCAAACCCCTTCATCTTCCTGTGTTGTACCTAAAATGTCACTTCCCAAAAAATGGAACAATGCAGATGGGAAGTGCGATGCGTTTTTGACTAACCTCTCCTTGCTCTTCGAGTTGCAGCCCAAGCACTATCCCTCAGACAGGAGTCGCATTGCACTTCTCATCTCCTTCCTCAAAGGGCAGCAGAGTGGGCTACCGAGGCCCTGAGGTCTGACACGGATGCCGGCTACTCCTACCCGGTATTCACCCACCAGCTCAGGGCCGTGTTCCAACATCCTGATAGTGAGACTTTTTTGTAAAGAAGAAAGACGGGGGTCTCCACCTCTTCATCGACTATTGGGGGCTCAACAAAATCACAATCAAGATCTGTCATCCACTCCCTTTGACCAACACCGCCCTGGACGCTCTCTTTGCTGCCACCATCTTCACTAAGTTGGACTTACGGAGCGCCTACAACCTTGTCCGCATCAGAGAGGGCGACAATTGGAAGACGGCCTTCATATCTCCCACCGGCCACTATGAGACCCTGGTTATGCCATTTGGATTTGGCAATAGTCCAGCGGTTTTTCAGCAATTCATCAATGATATTCTCCGTGACATGCTGGGTAGATGGTGCTTTGCTTATCTGGATGATATTCTCATCTACTCCAAGACCGCTGAAAAACATACCCAGCATGTCAGGGAAGTCCTTAAGAGTTTGCTGGCCCATCAGTTGTTCTGTACGTTGGAGAATTGCGCTTTCCACCAGCTCTCCACCAGTTTCCTGGGGTTTTCTAACTTTTACTGACACTTTATCCGGGGCTTCAGTTCAACTGTGGCACCTCTTACTGCCCTCATCAAACCCTCCAGGACACCTTTCACCCTCAGCACCGAAGCCATGGTCTGGATGGACCACCAGAACCTTATGACAATCCAGCAGGCCAAGCAGCTCAACCCCAGATAGGTGCAATGGGCTCTGTTCTTTGAACAGCTCAAATTCACACTATCTTGGAGAAGCAGTTCAGCGATGGTGAGGACTGTGTCCTTCCCTTCACAGTCCGGCAGGCCGGTGACAAAGTCCAGCACAATGTGTGACCAGGGACGGCGAGGCACACAGAGTGGTTGGAGATCCCCTGGAGTGGGCTGACTAGTTGACTTGGCCCTGGCGCACACCGCGCATGCCTGGACGAATTCCTTGGTGTCAGCAGCCATGCTTTGCCACCAGAAGGCACATTGGAGGAGAGTGAGGGTTCTTGAAGTGCCAGGGTGGCCAGCGATGGTGGATCAGTGGGCCCACTGGAGAGTGTCCAAGCGAAGGCCAGTGAGAACGTAGAGATGTCCAGGTGGGGTGCCTACCGGTGGAGGCTCCAAGGCCTGCCCCTGGCGAACTCTATCTTCTAACTCCTAACAGAGAGGAGACAGGATGAGATGAGGTGGCAGAACAGGCGCGGGGTCCGTCTGGGGCTCTCCAACTGGTGTTGACAGGAGAGGGCATCAGCCTTGGTGTTTTTCGACCCCAGGCAGTAAGACAGTGTGAAGTTGAACTGTTCACCTGCTGGCTCTTTCCGGACTCCCCACTGCCAAGACAACTGCCGAGTTGGTGCTAGAGTACGTAATCCAATTGCTTGGGTTCCCCAGTGAACTGAGGCCTCTCGGACAGAGGGCCTCAGTTCACTGCCAAGTTCTGGAAGGCCTTCTGCCGTCTGATCAATGCCACCACAAGTCTGTCATCTGGATACCACCCTCAGACTAATGGTCAGACGGAGTGGACAAACAGCTTGAGCGCTTCCTGAGATGCTTCGCCGCAGATCGTCAGCGCTCCTGGGCCCGCTATCTCATTTGGGCTGAGTTGTCCCACAACCTCCTCACCTCGTCTGCCACCGGACTCAGTCATTCTGTCACAGAGGAAGACCAGAACGTACCTGAACCACAGTTAGCCCAGTGTAGCGTAGTGAAAGTACCCAATTGCGGATACACACGAGAGAGTCAATAAACCACACACCTTGATCTGAGAACATTCCACTAGAGAGTTAAGCTTCGCCCGGGAAACAACATTCTCACACACACTCAGTAGGTATATAAATGAGGAGACAGAAACCGGAGTACTCACGGTACCAGTAGAGATGGGCTTGTATTGAGCTAACACGGAACTCAATGACCGAGTGCAGAGTGTTACCTAATTCCTGTTTATATACCCCGCGATGAGCGTCACTTCCGGGACCACATGCGCGTCACGTGACTGGTGCGTGTGACAGCAAGTGGACAGTACAAATTAAGAGCAGCATAAACAGTAGACTAAAATCTATACAACACAACAGTATAATATATAAAGTACACTATACAAATAATACAAATATATAAGTATACAAGTTTGTGTGTGTTAGACAGGTGATGTTATAATTCATTAATTAGTTAGTGCATATAGTTAGTAGATCTTATAATATTTGGTTCTGATATTAATTTGTTATTAATTAATCTCTCCCATTCACTTCAAGACTTTTGAGATACACTCATCATTCATAGCAAAAACATAAAAAATGGGAAATAAGTATCAAAGATTCTGTTTCCATACACAATAATACAATTCAAGGACTCAGTATGAGTCTGTTTCTCTCATTCTAGTCCTATAGAAATACTCTATTATTAGTAACTTGCCACTCAGTTTGAGAATTAAAAACAATAAAGTAAAGTGGCTAAGTAAATGCTGCTAACTCTTTTGACAGAGTTTCTTTGTTTTGTTTTGTTTTTTGTTTGTTTGTTTCTGTTTAATGTAAGACTTATTATAATCTTATGTCTCACTGAGTTCTTTAACAAAACTAAAATCTCTTTCTAAAACTAGCCTGTTAGCAGCAATGATTCTCACTGATGCAATTTATACAGGGAGTGTGTATCTTCTCTCTCTAGTACTTTATGAACTCACAGCAGACCACAAATCCAAGGAGTGATAAAACAACAGTTGCTCTATTTACTCGGCATAACAAGACTATGAGAGACAATGAGAAAGTCGGGTGGTTTCTTATGACAAAGCCGTTAAGGCAATACGTTTCCTGTGGGCTTCATCAGATTGATGATCATTGCTTACATGAGATTCATGTGATTAATAGGCTGATTAGAAAGGAGAGGTGCTAGAAGAATGCTGCCATTCTGGCAGTAATAAATCTGCTTCCGCATCTCTGCAGAAGAGAAAATTAGCTTCCTAAAACCCTTCTAATGCAGTTGTGCTGCCCCTGCAGGCAAGCCCTTCTACCGGACATGGAAAAAACTTTGCGGAGAAAATGAAGAATTACAGGTAGTCGAGATTTTAAAGCCCATGGACCATGAAGGAGGAGGTCAAGGTCATAAAATGTGATCCGGGGCCACTGATTATAGTCCCAGCCAATATGACTTTGCGGTGGGAGAAATATTTCTGCCGTTTTGTTAAGTTGGGCCCAGGGGAGCTGTGGAGCGATAGGAATCAGTACAACGTCAGACTGTGCTATACTTAGAGTGTCTAGACACCGAGGATAACTTAAGCTATGGTGTCTTCGTGGTATGGTAGAAAACACACACATACACAGACACATGGACAAACACACACAGACACACAGACACACACACACACAACAGTCAAACCACTATTTAAAGTCTCTGCAGCTGATTTAATCTTTGTTAATATTACATTGTCTTGCCTTAGGGCTTACCACATACTTCTTCACTTTGAAAAATGTGTGCAATAACGCTAAACAAGCACTTACATATAGACCTTTTATCTTCTTAACTGCATGTACTATATTTCTTGCTTTTATTACCTGTGATTTAGAACAGATTTAAGGAAGAATATAAAGAAATTATAGTTTCTGTTCTAAAACCAGATTGGCTGAGCCACATTTGAGGCCACTGTAAAAGATATGACCCCATTTCATAAGGTGTAGTAGCACATTAACAATGCATGGAATAACAAACTTCTGGTGATGTATTCACTGATAAAGATGGATTTTTAATGGGGCAGATTATGTGAATCAACTTTTTTTTCTATTATTTCTGTCTTTACATACAGCAATGTCACACAGCAGTGTTACGCTGTTATTCGCTTTGCTAATGTTCTTGTCCTTGTCATTGTGTTGCACTATAGTTATTGTCTATGGTTATTTTTGTCTATCTTATAATTTTTATTATCTTTTCATCTTTTCATCTTTCTTGTTGCACTGAGAATGCAACAAGATAAATAAATCTTACAATCTTTTCTTATTTACAGCTGTAAATTACAGATTGATATCAGTCTGTGTGATTTTATCAGAATATCATGTTCCAACACAAATACTCCACGGGACGTTACCCTGTAAAATAGGTGGACAGTTCCTGAGTACTTCTTATGTAGATTCAGTAAAATTGCAGCTTGTTGACCCAGACACTGCTGTTTGGGTAGTATAATAGAACATATACATTTAATTTATTACATTAAAGTGAAATACTTTGGAGACTTTAGTTGTTGACATGTCAGTACTATAACTTTACAGTATAGTCTAAACTTTCATTACTTTAACACTACATGTACAATAATACCACTAACTAAATGTTGGCACGTTCTATGCAGATGTAAGTATTCTTATTATGTAAGTATTCACATAAAGCGTGTTTTTGACTATCAGAAAAAAACTACATAGGAGAAAAAACACTGTTGCAACTACAACTGGTATAACCATGTACTTAATTACAGGCTTAGAAACCGAAATTGATCAATTGCACTGCTGCAATTTATCTGTAACTGTGAGCACATCACCTTTGGGCAGCTGGCTGGTACCGTCCCCACACACTGCTCCCTGGCTTCACTTTGCCCACTGCTTCACTTGGTGAATGGGTTGAAATGCAGAGAAAGAATTTCACACTGTGCTGTGGTGTGTTCACACGTGGCTATAAGGGTTAACTAACTTTTTTGTAAATGACACTGCATGCACTGTAATGTGTGACTACATAGCTGTTAGAGACTCTTAAAGTTGGATTTGAAGTGGGACCAAATATTGATATACATAGATGCAAATTGATTTCTATATTCTTGAATAATTAAATATTATGTTGCTTGGCATCCATAGTCTACAATTTACAAACAATAAGCTATAGCCTTAGAGGTAAAACATTATTACTATATCTTAATTATGAATAAATAATCATTGTTAAAAGCAATAAGCTGCATGAGACCCTCCATCACAGTGCTTTTACTATAGCTAAAAGATGATGTCAGGCATAACATAGAGCTTGTGTGGCGTATTGCTTTAATTAGCAATGGAATTAACAGCAGCAGTGAAAAACATAATATTAGGGGCCTGTTAATCAACACTGATTTGTATAAAAAAGCATTGATCAGTGTTACAGTGAAATATGTTTTAGTTTGTATTGGACAAGAACAGGATGTTAGATTGGAGGCAGCGGGTGAAAAGGTAATTTTTGTGACGTTTTGTAGCAGCTGTGTGTCCCTAAAGCCATGTCCTTCTTCTTTTTCTTCACAAAAGCTGATTGAGTCATTACTATGATGCAACGGTTCGATGTCAGTTGTGCATACGTGCAAAAAACTCTGAATCACTTTGGAAATATGTTGCCTTGTTATCAGCTCCTGTTTAAAAAAAAAAAATTCAGGCATCTGCAGCACATTTTTAGCCGATTTTTAATTTGCGGTACTTGAGCAAATTTGAAGCGCTGTGCTACATTTATTGGTTTCTTGCCGTCAGAAGAATGGCACTCCATCCTCTATCACTGTGTAATTAACAACAATTCAGCAAAGACGCAAAGCATGCAGAAGCAGCTGGTTCTTAATAAGAAACTCATGGTTCTATACATTACGCTTTTCTGCCACTTGAGCCAATTAGGCTTTGAAGGGCTTGCGAAGAAAATTCCACAAAAACAAAGTAATGTGGCATAGAAAATGATGGTATTTGATGCTTTTGATGATTTTATATTGCTCACTTATTTTGAAAGGAAAAGTTCACATATGTTGGGTGCAATCACCATCACCTTATGAGAAACATAAGCTTTAAATCTAAACATATGCATAAAACATGTGCTCATTATATGCGTCATTCACTTTATTAGAAATTCCTACTTTGGCTCCACTTACACTGTATTTCCACACTATAGGTGTAGAATTACAGACTGCAGCTCAGATGTTGTCAACATCTATCCTATTTATCACTAGTCATGTCTGACAACAGGAATGCTGACCAGATATTATTTGAGTGGTGAACCAGTCTCAGAACAGCAGTTACACTGATGCGTAGAGTATGTGTAGCACTGGTATAAACGTATCAGTAACAGCAGTGTTGCTGGGGATACACAAGTGTCTCTGGTACGTTGAGAGGAAAAATATCCAGCTAAGAACAGCTCTATGTGGTGCTTTTCCATTGGCACAAGGAACCATGCCATACCATAAACAAATATTTTTTCAACTAATGCTCAAGCCGCACCTGTGCAATCATGGTCCTGCTCAATGGCTGGGCCAAAAGCGGGCCGCAGACGAGCTGACTGCATCACTGCTGTTTGAGTGGTCAAACTGTCATCACAGTATGGACAGAGGCCACTGATTTGCTTAACTGTCTGCCCAAAAACTGTTCGAGTTGAAGATACATTTCTATGACGCTAAGAAATCTTTAACGCTGTGAGAAATGCAAAGGTGAACCAGGTCATCACTAACAAGTTAGCTGGGTTAGGTATTTGTTGCAGGGCTAAAGAATGCTGAGAAAAAAATTAAAAACTCAAACAAGACTATAAATAATAAAAGACCACAATAACAAAAGCAGCTTTGACAGAAACACTCTCCGCTCGTACAACTGCCTGGATGCAGACGATTGGCCATAAACTGGGTGGAGAGAGTTGCATCAGAAACACTGTCACCGGGCTGAGATACAATGGAAAATCAAAGTGTGCTGCAAGTTTCATACCATCGCAGTGCGGTTTAGGTACAGCACGGTTCCTGTATACTATGGAAAAGGGCCCATGGTCAGAAAATGATCACTGTTGGAGGACTAGAGGATGACTAACACGAATTATACATCAACAGATGGACTCTAGTCTGTAATTGTACACCAGCAAGATGGTTCTGTATGATAGGTGTTTCCAGTAAATAAGCCAGTGGGAGTAGCTATTGTAGATTACCCTCAGTTTTGTTTTCTCCTCATCGGCTTTCGTATCTGTGGTATGGATTCAGGCTTCATGCTCCCTGTGCTAAAATGTTTCTAGTGACAGTTCTTCCTAACATGATTTACTACTCAATGTGTAGCGCCTGTACCAAGCAAACGGAGATCCTTGCTGCAGTCACGCTTCGGAATCAGACATTAGCGTCCAGTCTTCTTCTGTCTCCCTTCTTCTGTCCTGTGGATGCTTATAGGATCTGTGCCTGCTTGGCAGAGAGAGGGGAAATAAGAGGAGGTGGGGGTATAGAAAGATGTCTCTTAGAAAAAGAGTAATGTTTGCTGTGAGGATCATAAGAGACAGAGTGACAGACACACACACACACACACACACACACACAGACACACACACACAGTTGGATTCCCCACGGTCTTGTCAACAGCAGGATTAGACCCTCACTTCGTCTGCCAAGCATTTCATGAAACTTCTCAGGGGGTGAGGGACAAGAAACAAGACAGGGAAAGAGAGGGAGAGCTGAAGGAAAAGGCAACAGAGGGAGGACAGAGAAAGAGATATGGAGCGAGGGAAGCAGACAGAAACAGAGCGAGTGGAGCAGACGAACAGCAGTGGTTTGAAATGCTGGTCCTGGAGCAGGCACATGCACAGATGGATTCCACAGGGGGGCATGAGCCCTCGCCCTTCTGCCATCACACTGTCCAAGTGCCCTCTTGGTCAGCCTGTATGATAATGGTCTTTCATGTGGCCATTGTTCAAGACCTTTTTTAGCAGGAACTGTTTGTGGGTCAGTTTGGGTGTATGGCTTTTGGGCACCCCCTCTGGAGCAGCACACCCACCTGTGGAGATTTTGGCTCAGAAACTGTAGCCTGTTACAAATGTTCATCCTGCCAATGAAGCCCAGATAATAGCTCTTAAAAAGGAGAGTTTCCTCAGACATAATTCCATTGATCTAACTGATCCGTAAAGATGGATATAAAGTTGTTTAGAACAGTTTAATGTGCCATTATTGAGAAATGTGGGTATTCAGAATTGTGCGCAGCAGTAGTGAGAGTAACCAGACGTCTGAAGCATTTAGCTTGGTGAAAAGTACAGTAAAAGGTTAAGGACGTGACCCCTGAAGCTTGAGACATTCTTTTATGATACGATTTTGGATTAAAAACGTTGCATCCCACATCACTCTGTGGTTGGTTATCTTGAGTGTTAAACAAATGGCGTTCCCTTTAAAGGCAGTTCTTAAACATGTCAAGTAAAACAACACACCAGACTTCTGACAGTAGGTAAAGGTCTGGTTTGCTCAGGTGAATGACAAAATAAATAAAGAGCTTCCCATCCTCATATAGAGTCAATCAGGAGGGCCTCCTTCTCAGCTGCCCAACAGACCACCCATTGTTTGCTCCTCTGTATCTTATTACCCTCTGTTTGACAACAACATTGTTTGGTGTGATAATGTGGTACATTATCAGCATTTTAATGGGTTTCCTGAAACTTGTTTCATAGGAATGACAGTTGGAACAACAGTAGCTCCATACCAAGTGTGCCAAAGAGGGTTATTTGAAGCTTAACTTAAATACTTTGATTTATACATACAGTTTAAAAAAGAGATGTGCAATAAATCAGGAGAACCTTATTTTAAAGTTAAGAGAACTTGCATAAAATTCATAAGATATAGTTTTATACCAGTTAAAGGTTTCCCTGCAACTGCACAGCAGAGTCACGAATTTATGGACCGATGTTTTATACATTGTGGGGCATGAGAAGCACTAAAATATGCAAGATAAAGGCCAGACTGGGAATCACTCCAGTAGCGAGGTGTTCCTGATCCTCTTTGGATGGCTTCAGAAACTGGTTTGTGACTCTTTTGTGGCCGGCCATCGGGGGACACCCATCTCTCAATGGCATGACGACACCTAGGCCACACACAATCTGATCCTGTTCTGTGTAATTGGCTGTCACCCACAACCTCCCAATGGCCCAGTTGCTCTCTTTCTCTCCCTCTGTCTCCCACTACATCATTCCCTTTCTTCCTTCATCCTTTTCCCTCTATCTACATTTTTGGGCCTCAGACACTTTATCCCCGTCAATTTGAATGGGACCTATCAAGCCATGACATGTGGTGAGACCACGTTCACAAAGAAAGAGAGAAAGAGAGGGAAGAAAGAAAAGGATGGCGGGCTACTTGAAAGCGAAGGTCAGGGCAACCTTCAAGACAGGCTTTTTCAGAGCACAGCTACACGAGGAATGAGATGCGGCTATGCCTTCCTACGAGTAAGGTCTCTCTCCATCTGCCTGTCTATAATGGATCACAAAGCACCATATGCGGCCCCAAGGTCTAGCGCAACACAGATTGCTGTGGGGCAAAAGCTTATTTTTGTGCTACTGCCAAGACACGTCAGAGCCAGCTAAACAAAGACAAAGCTGAAACGATGATGCATGTGTACAGATATGGCGAATTTCAAGCCGTCCGAGGAAAAAATGGTTTCTCTAATATTGACTCAGTGATGACAAGGGAATAAAGCCAGGAAATGTTCTGCATCTGGATTACAAAGTGTTGCTTCGATGTAATTCAGTGTAACTTTTGTTCAGTGTAACACTGGCATGTCCATACAAATCTACATGTACACCCACTCAAACATGCTGCACACCACTGCTCCATCTGTCTTAGATAATATGATCTATCGCTCCATGCACACTGCGTTGCGCGCACGCAATCCATATCATCAAAGGCTAAAGCCCCTTGTAACATTTGCAAATTCATTTCAGAGTATGTATGCACTCTAGTTGCTCTTGTACATGCCTTGAGGTCCACATTAATGTGATTATGGAATGATTATGCAATATTTCAGACTTGGTCTACTTTGGTTTGTAGTGAATTAGCTTCTACAGGCAAACAGATGGGGAGATATAATAAACAAAGAGCAAACAATTGTTTTTGTCAATTGTTTTTACATACTTAAAAATATAAAGTTAAAATAGAATATTAACATGAATTTCTGAAATTCTTCGCATTTGGTGCATCTCACTTTGCCTTTGATCAAAGGCACTCCAGCTGACATGGACTCCACACATTTGAGCAAAAGCCTTGAGTAGATCAGATCCACCTGAGAGTGGTCTGAACATATACTTCAATAACAATCAATACATTCCAAATCTTTACCTATTTTTTCACACAAGCAACCAAGCAAAAAAAGAGAGAATATATATACTATGCATTTACCGTTTTTTTTAATATATATAATGCAGAAATAAAGACAGTCCATTATGCAATATCTCAGTCCTGTATGTGCTTTCATGTGAATTAGCTTCCACATACAGCAACAAACATAAATAATAAGGAAATAAATAAACAAACAAACAGATAGATTGTTGGTTTTAATAGCTCTCCTACCAAAATATGACTATGTTAACTGAAATGCTAATGCAGGACTTCAGGATGAACGCCACCATCTGCTGGGAAAAGAAAAACAGCTATTGATTACGGGTATTAAGAGAAACAACATACGGCTTAAAATTGCAATTAGAGCCCAGTGCCTTATGGGTTAGAACGTGCAGATGTTTTCTCACTTGTCTGATCTGAGCCGTATGCGCAACATGACTGTGTCTGTTTTTCTGCACTGAGGGAGAGAGTTTTGAATGGCTGGAGCTGGAGAGTTCACCATGAAATCAGAAGAAATGATAAAAAAAAACAGCCATGAATAAAACATACTCATACTAGCTGCAAACTGCAAATTAGATCTATATGTGAAGGAGGCTTATAGACTAGAACCCAAAGCGAACCTGGATTGTCATATTCATGGATATATTTCATTGCATGAAACTTTTATAATTAAATATTTTTTCTCACATACTTTACTGGCCTCTAGTCTATGAACCCACTGCATGGATGCATCTAATTTAGAATTTGTACATACTGTGGTGTGTAAAACTTTTAACAACCCCAACCAAATTGCATTTTGTTGGTTTTTGAAGTAAAAAAAAAAGTTCACATCCAGAAAACCAAAAGCTAGAATATTTAGTGTAAAATTCATTTAAAATTCAATTCCATTTATTAAAAAAACACACACAATTTAAAATGTCCTATACATTTTTTGTTCCACCCAATATTTTAGTTCTTTGGTTGTCCCCCCATGCAAATTTGGAAGGTAAAACAGAATTAGAAAGTAAAAATTAATATAACTGATTTTGGGCACAGATTCACACAAATACACTTTGATGTTTCTCAAAAAATCTTTAGATATCTCAAGGTAAAATTTTGAAACCCCTATATGTAAAATTTTGAAAACCCTATAAATGCTAGAATCATGTTCAAACGCTCCACTGTATTCCATCAGTGTGGTGTTTTATCAGGGGGCTGCAGAGCCCAGTTTAAGAGCTTTCAATTTGTTATTTATGAACCTCTTTAACACCTACAGACACTCATATTAACATCGCTTGTCCTACAGTGTAATAATTCAGTTACTTGTTACTGTGACGGTTGGCGGCTGCTAGAGGCCGTCCTTTTCTGTTTTGTTTTGTTAATTTGTTGGGACTTTTATTATGGTACTGAGCACACCGGTCTTAGTTTTGTTTAGATAATGTGTTTCAGCTGGCCGGTGTGCTCAGATATTGATAAGTTTGTTGGGTGATGGTGTTTTACATTTAAGTTTGTTTGGGGTGGACCTTAGTGCCGGTCCACCGTCATATTTGTGTGGTTTATGTTCCAGTATCCTGAAGTCCTGGTTTTGTGTCCTGTTAGGCCCGTGCGCCTGTTTCTTTTGTTTGAGTTATCATAATAAAGTTCTAAAATGGAAGTCTGCGTATGCGCCTGCCTTCACTGCCAGGAGAGAGAGGGTAACCGTGACAGTTACACGGTAAACATTGTTAAAGTTTCAAAACATTCCACTTCACAATGAATAAAAACTAAGATCTGAAACTTGTCAGAGAATTGTTTTGAATTCAGTGTTTTTTGTGATGTCACAAAAAACAACAAATGTACATGCTGTGTTGCCTAAATAGCTGGCAGTGTTCCAGCTCAGACTGCTTTTTTGAATGAGGCTGGGTAGCTAATCAGAACTGAGAACATTTACACATATTCAGTGATCATAATGTTAGCACCTATCAGTATCTCACGCAGTGTAGCATAACATTGCAAAAGCCAATTCCTAAACACAACTACAAATGTTCATGTTGTAAGCTCCAAATGCCGTCTAGCATTCCCGCACCAGAACACTTTTTCGAGTGTTCTCATGTTTTTCGTTTTGTTCTTCTTAAAGCCCTGTATTTTTATTACTGTATTTTTATTACTGTAAATTAATCTAAATTGTTACTGTATTTAACCTGCTTATACCACAGAAAATGACAGTGCATACCAAAGAAAACGCGTGTGCATGAATTAAAGTACGGTATCTATAGGGGTAAAATCGGCATTTTACATTCTAGCACTGCGGGAGACAGCAGTTCAGTGTACACTGTACAGTACGGACACAGGTTTACCTTTACGTTTTTTTTAAGGGTAATGCATTAAGTTGAGTTTTAAATTATGTTAAAGTTATTTTTGGGCCTTTTTTTGCCACATCACAAATTCGCGTTTTTTCACAATTCGCGGGTGCTCTTGGAACACAACCCCGTGAATTTCAGAGGGTTTACTGTATACACATTTGGCCAACACAATGATGCCGCCAGCTGAGCTGTGTATCAATGCACGTCATTAAAAACCATAGCAAGTTATTAAAAACCACGGAGTTGTTCACGCAAAAAAAAAATGCCTGACAGTCATAGCCCAAAATTACATAGAACTGAACAATTTGGGATATTTCAAGAGAGTAACATCTGATTAATTGCATAGAACACATTTTCATCTCACTTATACTAGTGGATATTTATTCATGATATACCACGGATATTTCTTCTGTGTGTAAAGCCCTCCTCAATGTGTGTCATGAAAAATGTTGTCTACAAATCTCTTTTGGAATGAAACCACTTTTAAGTCTTTATTTGATGTTTATTAATAATCCATCATTGTATTGTATATCACAGTGTATTTTGCTGCCCTTTATGAGAGCAGTAAGTCACCCAAGGTTGTGTGGTAAAGTGATTATCTCGCAGTTAAGGGCATTTTACGCCATGTTATGTCTAACATGGGTAAAATCGCTGCATTGCACACTCTTAATAAGCCTTCTTCCATCTAGCTTGTGTCGTGTATATTTACCTATATTGCAAGGTCTTACCGATTACAGTGCAAATACAGCAAGTTTGTGTATTGTCATATTTGGTTCACTCATATGATATCACATCATCATAAAAAAAAGAACTGTGACATTATGAAGTTTTTTTCCTCTTCTGCACAGAATAGACCATAAAGTAAATACTCTCCCACACTCCTTAAATGGGTCAGAGAAATATTGTTGCATGAAGTCTCTTGGCTATGAAAATCTAAAGCCAATAAAGTGAACAGTAACATCATAACAGAAGACGGCTTTGCTAACAGAGCCGTGGGCTGATAGGAGAGTCTGGCAGAGTTGATGAAGGCCAGTGTTGGAGACACTGAGAGCTGCTTAGGCTGCAGGCCAGCCCACACAGGCCTACCCTGGAATGGACCACCGCTCTGCCCCACCATTCTCAACCTGCTGCCAAAGACCTGCTGCAGAGGGTGGACACATGCTCTTTCCTCTCCTCCTCTCCCCTTGTATCCTCATTAACCCCCTGTGGTCCAGTATTGTATCAAAGCCTAGAAAAAGGCTTATTTTATGTTGGTGTTGTGTATCTTCTATTCTGTAATATTTCAATTTTTTGGTAAGATGTAATAGGCAGGTTAAACATTCACCTAGGTACAAAGTCACTTGCAGCATTTGCATATTCCAGGCAAACTAGCGGCATCATCATGTCATAGGCAAAGTTGGACATAATGAGGGCTGGGTAAAAGGGAATATCTTTTACATATCATTAACCCCTTAAAGTCACATATTAAGGCTCATTTCACTGAATGGAACACTTATATATAAGTAACAGAAGTGTGTAAGAAATGTTTGAGCCTAGTGGCAGGTCTCGGCCATTTTGTTTATGTCTTCCTGCACTTTACAACTTCTGAATAACATTTTGCCAAACTGTCAGACTGTGCACTGATGGCAATTAATGGTACTCTCATTGTCAAATATGAATATGATTGGCCTTCAATTCCCGTGAAATGTGTATGGCACCTATTTCCCCTGCAGCATAGCAACTGTCACTAGCTCAGATCAGGTAAAAACACCAAAGACGATACATAATCGATGTTATTTACAGGGTGCCGGAATGCTGTTCTGGATTGTTTAACCCCAGCTAAATACAAAATCAGTGATGGACATCATGGAGTTACACTATTCATCCATTAAGTCATCCATTCATCCATCCAGACTGACTGTATTAGTCCACCCCTCCTTCCCTCTCTACCCATTCCTCCACCTCTCAATTCACATAGGCCCTTATTGGAAGCTTCTCAGGGATAGAGTAAGAGCATGCCATTAGCACCATGCTGACACACTCTCTGTCTCGGCTGCAACAGCTTGTGTTTGGCTCAAACACAACCTGCCTCTCTCGACTGATTGCAAAGCTTGGGACAGACCAGTCTCGAGATTCTGATTCTAGAAAATGGTGTTGAATTTGACACTAGCATGCAAAAGCAGAGGTTTTCAGGGCATTTACTTTTCCATGATCTGTAAACACATTATTGATTTTTGTGGTCAGGGAAGAAAACATTATTGCTTTCACATTTAGTGGAAAGGAAAAGTTTCAGTGTTTGAGTGAGAACGAGTGAGAAAATCTGATTTTAGGGAATAATCCATTCAACACATGTACAATGAAATTTGAGTCATTAAGTAATCAGATTTCTGTCTTTCTCTTGGTTAAAATGGTTAAAAAGCATGGGAAATGATGAAAATGTCAAGTTCTTGACACGAATATCTTAAAACATAGAACCCCTTTACTTGGTGAGTGAATATGACTCAGATTGTGCCATCATTTCTCTCAATTTCCCAGCTGTAGCATTTAATATTTTCTGTTTCCCAGGCAGGACGTTTATGGGAGTTGACGCTAAAAGAGTTAACCTTCAATTATGATGCACCTAGGGGTCTTCTAATGGCCTGTGAATCCGAGAGCAGACTCTTCACTTCATCTTTTCACTATATCATCTGTAATATGTCTAATAATTCTATGTTCTTTTTTTGACAGCCTCTTTTATCCAAGGCGACTTGCAATTTTTGCGTATCACAGCTGTAGGTAAATTTAGTGTTTGGAGTCTTGCTCCAGGACTCTTTTTGGTGAAGTGTCGCCCAGGTTAGGAACCAAAACACTTCTGCTTTGAAGGCAGTGATGTTATCCACTACAATAATTAACCACTCACACAGAACACACTCTGTCCTGCATTTTAGTATTTTTTCTGCCCTGTTCTTTCCTGCACTTTTGTGATTATCATAGTCCCAGTTAGAAAATATAAATTTATTTACTGTTTATTATTTATTATTATTTGTATTATTAATTTATTTTATTTATATGTATGTATTATGTCATACTGGTACAATGACAGTCAGAAACTGAATTAAGCTAAAATTAAATGAACTGAATTGATTGAATTGAATTGGGATCAATCAAATTGTATCAAATTAAATCAGATCACACTGAATGAAATAAATCGAACATTCTGGAGATTCTGTAGCCATGGTTCCCTCTCATCTGCCTATAATTTCCGTATGGCTTTCTAGCATTAAGCGAATGTATAAATGTTCTTGTTGTGTGGGGGGTTATTTGCTGGTTAGCGCGGGTGGGAGAGAATCGATGGCTTCTGGCTGAACTCGATGTCCTAAATGGTCTCTGCTAGATTCTCGGCACAGCTGATGAACTTGGATGGCCAGTTTGTGAAGGGTATTGACAGGCAGCGTGATGTTTTTAATGGTGTCTGAGGCTAATGAAAAGCACAGTCAGTGGGCTTCTTAGCAGGCAGTGGGAGGAGGAAGGGGGGGGGGTTCCTCACAGTGACCCAGAAGCCTCGGGCAGCCCTCGCCTTTCATCAGCAGTTCAAACATGTTCGGCTCCTGCTCGCAGATCAAACCGCCCGGATCAGTCTCATTGGATCAATGTCACACCTGTGTGCACCTTCTCCTCGTCCTCTCTTTCTCTCTCTCTCTTCTCTCTATCGCCCTCTCTCTTTCTCTCTCTTTCTCTCTCTCTCTCTCTTCTCTCTATCGCTCTCTCTCTTTCTCTCTCTCCTCTCAATCTCTCTCTCTCTCTCTCTCTCTCTCTCTCTCCTCTCAATCTCTCTCTCTCTCTCTTTTTCTCTCTCTCTCTCTCTC
>JBBIGA010000126.1:26024789-26041642 GCA_037576975.1 Alestes dentex
TCTCTCTGTCTGTCTGTCTGTCTGTCTGTCTGTCTCTCTCTCTCTCTCTCTCTGTGTGTCTCTCTCTCTCTCTCTATTTGTCTGTCTCTCTCTCTCTCTCTCTCTCTCTCTCTCCATCTCTCTCTCAGTTATATTCTTTAACGCAAGTATTCTGCATAGAGCGTTGCCAAAGCACACTAAACTTTAACTGTTTAGAGCTGTGAATATTCATTCTCCCTGGTAGGCCACTGAGGATCACTGTTTGCACATTAGCTGAGGCAGAGGGTGGGTGGGTGGTTGGTGGGGGGACAGAGGCTGCACCAGGTGAATTAATCTGGGATGGCATTTAGAGCAGGGCCAGACCGTGGGCACATCTGGAACCAGCCTGGCACTGGCGCGTGTGTTTGTGTGAGTTGTTGTGTGCGCTGTGTCTCTACTGGGTATAGAAAACAGACCAGGGGTGTTAGTGTAATCTCTATTTTCCACCTTACAGTATTACTATTTCCATATTCTATATTTTATTGCAATGCGGCCCCCATGCCAATGGCTTTTTTTGTATCAGAGGCTGATTTTAGCACCTATGACATTGACATATTTGCTAAGAAAGCCTGCTTTTTTTCATGCTTTTTCCTTTCATCCTTTTGCTGTGACCAGCTGGCCCATGTTGGGGCTTAGCTGCGGTGGTGCCAGCTGAAACGTGTTGATGCCAGTCGGAGCCGTCTGCACAGTTTGAGGAAGGGTTTTGTCGCCATGAGGCATACACACACACACAAACACACACACACACACACACACACACACACACACACACACACACACACACTCACACTGAAGGTGGTACAGTAAACCAGGGCTCAGAATGGCAGCTATCTCCTCTGCACACCAGCTGCTCATCACATAGGTTTGTTTTTGTTTTGTTGTTTGTTTATTTGTGTTTTCTTCCACTTTTTACTTTCTTCCACCAGCAGCTGAAGCCGAGGCCTGAGACATGATGGATATTCTAGGTGTCTTTAGCCTCCAGTCTCAAGATTATTCGTATGTTTGTTATAGGAACTGACAAGCTAAGTTGACACCTCCTTGAATTGTACTACTGAGACAGCCACTACTGTTCAGAGCTGTCAGACACTTCAAGGGGCTCATCTTCTACTTTTTTTCCTGTTTCATAAGTTCACTTGTTTGTGTGCATTTATGTGTCAAAAGTAGCCATAATTCATTTGGATATGACAGTTTTCCAACCTCTCTTTATCCCTGTGGATTTAACAGGCTCTTGTTGTTACTGTACCTTTAAGCTCGATGTATGTAAATAATAATTTTGCTCTGACTGGCCTCACTGTGTGTCTTGTTTAAAAAAGCAGTTCAGGTTGAAATGCACAAAAACAAGAGTTCATTTCATGAATGAATACGCCGTTGGCTGAATTGGTAGTTGTTGGAACTGGCTGGGAGGTGTCGGGAGGAAGAGGTTGCTTATTACCAGTTAAAAAATGTAATCTGTAATCAGGCCGGGCACCATGAGGGGGTGTTCCTTAACAAGATTTTCCAGCCCCCTCAGTTTTGAACAGAATGATTTTGGACATTTTAGTTTACATGTGCCATTACAAATCACAAAACTCCTAAATAGGTTTGTTTTTATGTTTTTATTTGTCAGTGGTTGAGTACATTGGTATATATTGGTTTATATCACAGCTTCCTTGTTAAGGGCTTCCTTGTCAGAATGGTTTGACCACATGATCTCAATGCACAAGTGAGGTACTCTCTCCAGCTTGTGAAACTATTTCATCCAAGAATCACAAAAACTTTACACATCACACACTTTATTTACAGAATTTTACACATTCCCTAAACTGAGGAATAGGAAGGGTGTGGGATCTAGATCAAACTGCGTCATCCATAAAATCTGGCAAAATTCCAAGATCACCAAGCGGAGTGGGTTTAGTGTGTTTTGTTATTGTATGCTCTTGGTGTAGGCCTGTATGGTGATGCGCTGACACTGTAACATCTCTTGGATTGTGTTATTTCACTCAGGTCATTGGGTAGATGCATGTTTTGCTCCCACCCTCAACAGAATGTCATGCCTCACCCTTATTCATTCTGCATATATCCATTTAAAATGCCATTAAAAATTCTGATGGAGTTGATCAGGCATTCGAATAAGGCATGCAAAGCTTGGAAAACAAATGTACATTCATCAGCCACAACCTTAAAACTATTGACAAGAGAAGTGAATAATATTGATTATCTGACATATCACTACTTATGTCAGCATTACTTATATATTACTAATTTTTCTGTTATGTGTAGTAACAGACTCCTAACTACCATTTGTGTTACAGGTAACTCACTTAACTGTAAGTTACTTATCTATAGTATTTATACCCTGAATTTGTGGATATAGCATAGTGTATTTCATACTGAGTATTTTTCGCAGAGATTTCATTTAGACTTTAAATTTTATATTGGTCTTCTTTCTGTGCCTCTGTGTGTCTGTGCAGTCAAAACGTAAGCAACGTCCTCCGGGATCTATAAAGTTTTCTGATTTTCATTCTGATTCTATCTTGTTGTATCTGTCAAGGTGGGATTTATTAGGCAGCTAGTGAACAGTTAGTTCCAATCCTGGAAGCAGGATTTTTTTTGTATCAGAAAGACTTATACTGCAAAAGTGTTTACAATGAGCATCAAAACTAGACCAACGGAAGAAGGTTGTGTGATCTGGCAGAGCAAGCTCACACAACCTAGACAATGTTAGGCAAGTGGTTTTAATGGCTGATAAGTGTAAACATTGTAACATTGTACCCTCTTAGCTTTACATTCCAATTTTGTCTTACAAGATGCACCCTTGAGAATGATGCGGATTTCCCAGCTGAGCAAGTTATGGGTCATTTATACATATTTCAGTTGGGGATATTTACTTATCTTAACAAACAGGTCATTTGACCAAGGGTGCCTAAACTTTTGCATATGGCTGTGTTGACAAAACATGAAATACATGAAATGCATGAGAAGTACAAAACTAATTCGTTATTAGGCAGCATGTAAAAGTGTTGTGATGCAAAAGAAGGAACTTGAAATGGAGTAAGGGATGTCATGGAGATTTTGCTAAAGTCTAGTCTGAATCGTGGAGAATGAGCAGAACAGATTTGATAGACATTAAGGTATGAGCAGAGGTACAGGCCCTTTGATGGTCATATATGATTATACTCTTATGCTGTAAAGTACATGTGATGCCATGAATTTAGTAACTAATTGATTTGCTATTGCAAAGCGGCAACAGCTTCAACATTTCTTGAATAGCTATACTGAGACCAAAGGCAAACACAATGTCCATTACAGGACTGGATTCGCAACAGGCCAGTGCCAGCCGAGCATTCAATATTTCCCTCTGCGACCTCTGTTTTATAACCATGCCTACTTCGAGTCTTTGTTAGTTTCATGAATCATTGATGAATTTGAGGGAGGGTGCTGTCGCCTCCATTGCACTCATACTTTAGAGGATCTTTCCGTGCTTCAAGAATTCCTATGTTTGACTCAATGTAATTCATTTAGATGTAACTAATACAGTTTGAATAATGAATTACAACAGTGGTAAATAATGAAATGAGGTCTGCCTCGGGACACCGAGGATTACAGTAAAATGCTAGTCCTCAGGTCTCGAGGAACAAAAGATGTCAGGAGGGATGGATTCCAGCGATCAAAACAACTGATGCTCTTTTAAACAGTGAGCTGATCTTTCATGTAAGTGTGTCAGTCTAATTGTATAATTTGGGATCCTGCAATTCGGGTGAAACTTCACAAACTTCCACTGCTACTTTTAGGTAAATGCACATTCTGGTGTTATCTGATGTCATGGTTCTCAAAAAGAGTGACCTCGTATGGATCACATATCGGCACGTATGACTGAAGTCCTTTCTAATTGTACTGATTTTGGTGAAGGAAAGCCACAGCATTGCTACATGTGTGATAAATGACTAATTGACTTGATGAATGGGTTTGATGCTGGGAATCCATCAGGCCGCTGATTAAACGCACCAGGTTATTGATTAAACCACAGGAAGGCCTCATTAGAATACAAACCAAAATCTGCAATGTTAATACCTATCAACGCCCACTAGTAATCACTCTGATTGTTCCTGTACTACGGCCCGCGGTAGTAAATGCAGGATACCAAGGCTAATGTGCTCTGTGGATATGACTGTTTACATGAGAAATCACTGCTTGTCTTTATATATTGTTTAAAGGATTGTTACATCTTCCTCCAAACAAGACATAGTTAAAGTGTGGGTGGGTGTAAAAAGCGAGAATGAGAAAGCAAAGAAATATGGTATGTAGTTAAAGGACACAGGCCCTCATCAATCAGGCTTAACCCGAGTGAAACCTGAATCTTTCCAGCTGGAAATGACTCATGTCATACCGTGTGCTTTTAGTGACAACCATAAAACACCACAGCTGTGAAATATCTGAACTACTGAGCTTTATACGTCTGCTACAGTTGGTTTTATACTCTGTTTTAATATCTTATAATGGTCTTTTTAGTCCCCACACTGTAAAAATTTATTTTATCTCATTTATTTCATTTTGAGATGATCATAAAAATAACAAAACATTGCTTCACTTCACTCTTAAAGTTCCCGTTTCATGGGAAATTTCCTAAACCAAACAATATTAAAATTTCAAACTAAACTGAGATCAGCAGGTAAATCATGCCCTTTAAGGCTATAAAATACTGTGATGTATTTTTCAATAGTCATTGGAGTCTTCAGGTGTCTGAGTCCTTTGTACATCATTCAGACTTGGAAACTTCCTATAGAAACTCTGTATAGTTTCCATAGGGTACAGTGTGTATCTCGAATCACTCTGAAAGACCAGTGGTCCTAAGGGCCCCTCTGCACTGTCCATTTTTAAATTCGTCCTAGTCTAAAACACACACACTTCAAATCAGAAGAGGCTCGTTAATTCGCAAGTTTGTTGGATCAGGTGTGTTAAGAGTAGAGAAAAGTCTAAAACTGCCCAAAAACCACATTTGATATTTTAAGTCTTTCAAGACTAACTGGAAATTGCACAAAACCCACATAAATTGCTATGCTGAAATGTATACAACTGCACATGATAGATAGCAGTTCATGATCTCCAACAAATGGATTTAAATGCTTATTTCTGGGCAATTTAGGAAGCTGAGCTGATCACAGCTAGAACTCTACAATCGCACTGACAGCCTTGTTTTAATTGTCCTGTTTGTTCTTTTGCCCCTGAGAGCTGTTTTCATCTCAGTTAAAGAATGTTCCTGTGGAAACTGCGCCATGTGTGAGTGCTATTACAATCATGAGTGCATTCAGACTTGCTGATTTGTGCTGTGGCCTGAGTTTTATGTAAAGGTGTTTTTGAAGGGTTTTTTTTTTTTTTACACGTAAGTGGTTTATGCCCGTGAACAGCATGAGTCCTTAAGAAATGTGTGACAGCCTCCTTTGCTTTGTTTTGTTCAACAGGGGTCAGGGCTTCATTTCTCGAGCTGCTTGATTCAGCAACTACTGTTGTTCTGTTGTATTAAAGCTCCCATCATGGAAAAGCATATTTCCCTTTCCTTTTTAAAATAAAAGTTGGATGTCACATGGAAACATTACATATCATTACAAATATGAAAACTAAGCAACAAAAACAGTCTATTTGAATATTTTCATAGTAAAACAATGCATTTACACAATACGTATGTAATAATGCTTCCCCTGTTTAAATAAAATGCTATGTAATCATTTTAACTTTATATATTGTTTATATAATATATATATAGTTTATGTACACATTCATATGATTGCAGAAAATTGTATATAAATGATAATAATAATTAATAGGAAGATGGTTTGTTAGATGTGTCCAATATGATGGGCAGGACTGGAGATCATTCTGAAATAACTTCATAAAATTATAGTGATATGGCAAAAAAGATTCTATAAATGGATAATTACAGTATATAATGAATCATTTAGTGACTTTTAGTTGTCAAACTTGAAATTCAGATACGTATTACCACATGCAAATTATATGTAATTTAATTTAAAGTCGTATTGTTTATATACCCAATCAGAAAAGAGCTTGTTTACATATATTGGTCTTGACATATATTTACATATAATGGGTTATTTCATGAGTTAAAAGATTCTTCTTTCTCAGGAAAATAGTTGTGAGTAAGCTTCAGAAAACAGACAAATTATGTAGACTACAGTCCCTTTAAGCTCAAGTCTATTGCACATCAAACCCAGGACAGACCACTTAGACCTGGCAGCTCTTGATCTTTGCCTGAACGTTTCCTGGGTAATGTCCTACAAATCACCCTGACCTCTCATTAGCAGTCAGCTATCCATTCTGCTGCCCCCTGTGGACCCATAGGGCCATAACACCTGTCATCAAAAGACGTCCCTCAACCTCTATCCTCTCGCACACATTGACCCGCTATGCATCTCGCTCCAGAGGGAGCAATACAGTGCAATCTCTTCATTTCCCCCAAGTCTGACCTTTGTTAGTGATCACCGTGGTCATGGCACAGGATGAGCCCAGTCCTGCAGGTGGGCCACGCAAAGCACTGCAAGGGTTAGTATTGTTAGCCTCTTAAACCTTAATCTTATTTTTCATTGTAATTATTTATTACTGTAACAAATCATCTTGATTATTCTGCTGTTTTGCATAAGAGTAAAGAAAAACACATATAAAAACATATGTAATATAAAATACGTTGTTTCCGCTTTTTCTGGATTGCTCCCAGTAGAAAATCTGCAGATGTTTAAAACGTTTGAAAGCTTTTTCCAAGCAGTATATGGGTTAGAGTAAAGATTAGGGCCAGGTATAGGGTTAGTGAAAATTCAATAGACAACTAGTTAAATGTACATTAAATGCAAGTCAATCATTGACAGTGGACTATCCACTCTGTGCTTCTCCTGTCTTTAATACTGGCAATGTTCTTCCATCTAAAAAGTAGAAGTGGCTTCTAAACTGACCGCTGTTGTTACTTACCCACAAGTGCTCAGCAGGATTATGTAGTTAGTGTGAAAAAAATTGGGCTATTATTGGCTACCTGGGTAGAATGTTTTTCAACAAAATCAGACTTCTGCGTATTCAGTTTTTAAAAGAACTGTCAGAACTGCAGTGTGAACCGAACCGTGACCTTTCTGTACCGTTACACCCCTATTACAATTATTATTCATAATAAATTATTTATTTCATTACCATTTTATAAAAGCCGTCACTTGAGTTTGGGAGCTTAAATGAATAATGGCTGTAAGTAATAGAAAGGAGAAAAAAAGTCAGGAGCAATTAGTATGTAAAGTACTAAAGAAATGCGGAATGACAGCAGTTTGCTGATGGCTTGTTCCCCATAAGGAACACAACGCCTACATAAGCAAGAACAGCGGGGACGCAACTGATGCAACTAATTACTTTTGTGTGGAAAGGCTTGATTTAATGGATTGTCATGAGTTATGTAGCTGCTTGTATGTACAGTGCTGACTGAGTGTGTTCCAGCGGTAGGTCATGGTCATTGTGGGATGTCCTCAAGCAGCACTGGTTCCATCAACACTGGATTTAGACTCAAAATGCCTCACCTATTATTTTCATACGGCAGGCCGAACCATGTTGAACAACTAAATCAAATATTTGCATCAAACAGCATGGTGGAGCAATGCTATTTGTTACTCTGTTTAATATTTATCAGCTGTTCTGTTTGATCGAAGAAAAATAAAGTAAAAAAATAAGTTCAGATGAAGCAAGGTTTCAAAAAACAAAAAGGTTAGATAGGACTTAGATAAGAAATGCCTGCTGTCCTCAGATGACTAGAGAATGGAGTTAAAGCTCTTTGAATGTCAGTTCATCTCAGTACATGGCAGTTGTGAGGTTCAGAATGAACCTGGGCATTTAGAGTCAGTCTGTGTCCTGAAGCTGCGGTTGCGTTATAAAATAAATTTAAAAAAAAAACTTCAGTAAATTATGTATACATGGAAATCATATTCAGATGAAAAAAATGCAATGAGGTCTCCACTGTCAGGGATAAATCAGGTCAAAGCTGGTTTCAACCCATAAATACAGCGGCGATACTTTTCTGCCGAAGCCCTTGAATGTTTGTTGGTTGGTGATAATGACTACATTCCACCAGGACCCCATGTAAATGTATTCTCATCTGAATGGGGCTTATGTGGAGTTCAAAATGCTAAGCTACCAAGCTGATGTTGCAGCTAATTAAAACTTGTCAGGCTGGAAAGGACAATGCACTTGCCACCATCCTAATGTTAGCTCAATACAGCAATATGAAACATTACCTGCAGTCTATTCTAAGAATGTGACCTTTCATATACATAAAGAATAAGTACAATTTTAAAATAATTACACACTCTTGAGGGGAGGTAAGTGCTTTTCCACTGACTGGAGCAGCAGGACCGCTAACTTGTACAGAAGCAAGACTGATTTTTCTCTTTATTTAGGTATATGCCCATCTCCACCAATGTGATCTTGTGAAACATGTGTACAATCCATCCTGTAAGTTTACATACACGTCCCACTTTTATGTCACACTCCTGTATGATGACAATAAAGAAAACTCACACCTTGAACCTTGAAGTGCACTGGACACCATAGAAGAGTGGTCAACAACCCTCCTCGTGGAGATCTATTGTCCTGCTGGTTACCTCCAACCTGCATCTAACATGTTGGCCCCTTATCCTTACAAAACACTCCAGCCAGTTAGGGACCTCTGAAAAAGTCAGAGAAGGTATTGCAGGTTGTGGCTGGAAAAAGACTTCCTAGGAAGGCAGATTTCCAGGACCAGGGCTGGTGACCACTACTATTTAAGATTATTTTGCTTTTTTTTTTGCTTTTTTTTTTGATGAGCAGTGTTTCTTTTAGCAGTGGATACTTGATGTAAGCAGCCGTTAAGAAATGAGAGACACTATGAAAAAAATTGTTTGTGCATAGTCCTGGTGCTTGCTCCCCTATCTTTGAAAACATGCTTAGTTTAGTTTACATTACATTACATTCACTTGGCAGACACGTTTATCCTAAATTGAGAATACACTCAAGCTTGAGGACAGTGAGATTCATATGTGAGTTCTAAGTGCTAAGTTTAGTCTTCTGTATGCACTCTGATGTTGTTACTGTTCAGGTATATTCATTTTACAAAGTTGGTCCCCTGAAAGATCATTTGCCATTTGGGATGCAAGGAATCTTTTCTTTTTTTTCAAATCCTACCCATGACATGAGTCCCAGCAGTAGTAAATCTGACCAAAGAAAAGGCTCTTTTGGGTCTTTTACATTCACAAAATGTTCCTCCTGGTGATGAGGACATGGATTTTAAGATGTAAAATCAGTGAACTATCCTTAAGGATCTGTTTTAATTTTTAGATGTGAACACCACATGCTCCAGCATGGTTTACATGGTGCACAAGTTTGATAAATGAGGCCCCTGGTCTGCTCTTGTCAGAAAATACCATCTGAAAGTCTTAGCCTGGCAGAGCATGCAGATGGCACTGACTTCAAAGCAGAGCCAGGCGCCACAAATAAGTGCCACGGTGGTGATTTCAGTGGCCTGATTATCATTACAGTGTATTCGCTTTCACGGTAAAGCCCGAGAAAGGGTTGCTCATGGTACAGCGAGTCATGGCATAGGACGCTGAGCTGTGGAATGTTTTGCAGTCCCAATTGCTGAATTATGCATTTGTACTCAGGGCGCAATATAGCAGATCAACATAGTGACTTTGATATTTGCATCACACACTTTGGATGCAAGAAATGGACAGAGTTCACACAAATGCATCCATATTTTCTCTCTTACTCGCTCGTTCAGCTTCTCTCTCTCTCTCTCTCTCTCTCTCTCTCTCTCTCTCTCTCTCTCTCTCTCTCTCTCTCCCTCTCTCTCTTCCTCTTTCTCTCTCTCTCTCTCTCTCTCTCTTCCGCTCTCTCTCTCTCCCTCTCACTTTCTCTGTGGGCTGAGTGCCAGATTTCCCCAGATTGTCAATGCCAACGGCATGTGATCTGAAACAGTATGTTTTTACTCTGCTCCACAGCTGGCCTCATATGGAAATCTAGTCAATGTTGAACGATATTATTTACAAAAGAGTCCCTCAGTGGCAAACTGCAGCAAATGGAAGGAGCGGCTGGGGGAATGGCTGCGTAGAATTGGGAGAGGTCTTAGTAGTCCCAGGATGGTGAACATATTGTTTTTGCAAGGAATGAAATTGTGGGCACACATGTAATGTCGGTAACAGGGGGTGGGGGTGGGGAAGGAGGGGTTGGTTTGATGGTATGGTAGGTACTCGTTATCTTTTACTGTGTAAAGTTCAGATGTATCATGCATGTCTAGCTATATAACCACCTGTACTTTACATTGTGTGAACTTCTCTCAAACTGCATCTAGCACTTCATTAGCATGGACTTATCAATGTGGTTTTGAATTTGGCTTTCCATCGCCCTCATAGTGGTGACTGTTGAAGTAACCCCATCTTGATGCTCTCTGTGGCCCTCAGTGACACATAATCTACTGTCTAGAACAAGTGCCCTTGCTGTTCAGCCTCATAGTGAAGCTCTGTTCATTTTTAGAGCTCACAGTGAGTCATGGATCCTAATAATAAATCTATAGGATCTTGATGAAGAGCTCTTTGATGTTTGAGCAGGTTGAGAAAGGTTTTGGGGGCGTATTTATGGAAAAGATGGTTGGCTAGTGACTTCTACTGTTTGCAACTTTCTCCAGTCATGTCTTGGTGGATCGAATGCAGAAATGTGTGTAAGTCTGATTTTTTGCCAAAATATTCCATTAAATTTAAGTGTCCTTCTCCAAATGACAGTAGTGTAGTGTACCTGCAGGTGTACTGAGTCTACCTGCAACATAATCAATTCCATAAAATAAATTTAACTATATCTCTGATTCCTTACGATTGGTTTCTCTGCAAGTTTGAATATAACCAGTAAGGTTGTTCACTACAAGCTGTGACTAACTGTAATTGGAGTCTGAGGTGTGTGCTTCATCTTCATAGCAACATAGAGCAATGTGGCATGCAGGCTAGTGCGAGTGACTGTTATGAAACAAAACCATGAATGTTAAATGAAGAGGTGATGCTCTTTATGCTATGATGCCTTGCCCTACCTATCATAAACACATTCCAGGCAGTCCTTGAGTGCGCAGTGATGAACATGGCTGTTCTCTGCCATCATGGTGTGTAATATCTTTATAAAGCCACTATACATCAGAAGCCATGCCTTCTCTGCAACCGACAGCTCATGCAGGCAACATGCAAATTCTCAGCCGAAGGAAAGATCACAAAAAAGCCTTTCCGCTTCACCTATTAGTCCCAGCCTATTACGTTCAGCATCGAATCTTCCTTCACTCTCTGTCTCGTTTTCATTCTTCCCTTTGTGCGTCATGAAGTATTTTCCCTGTTCCTTGTCATTCCTTGTCATACCTTTTAATGTCACAAAGAGTCTTCCTCACGCCTGTCAAGTTACCCAAGACGACCATGGATTGCGCCATATTGCAAGTGTGTTACCAGAACTGTTACATCTTGTTTAGTTGATGTATAAATGACATATGAACTTACATGGTAGCAAAGAATTGCAGACAAGTGCTAGGTGATTAGCAGTCTGGAAAATCAAAGAATTATAATTTCTTTGGCTATTTTTGGTATAATTTGTCCTTAGTTGACTCTTGTCTCATCTATCCATGTGTCTGTCTGTCTCTGTCTGTCTCTGTCTGTCTGTCTGTCTGTCTGTCTGTCTCTGTCTGTCTGTCTGTCTGTCTGTCTGTCTGTCTGTCTCTCTCTCTTTCTCTCTCTCTCTCTCTCTCTCTCTCTATATATATATATATATATATATCTTTCTTTCTCTCCTGTGCTCCTGTGGTGTGGCTCTCCCAAAGTCATCCTAATTAGTGTTTAATGCAGGACTCCCATTGGCAAGGTCACCAGCGCCTCTGTGGCGCTCTGTTGTCAGGACGATGCCAGAAATAATGAAAGTTCCTATCCACTCCCATCAGCAGCAGGAGAGGCAGTGCAGAGGAGCCCGCACCATCCTACTCAAACATTATTAACAGCACTCGTTCAATTACCTTCTCTGACAATGCAGCCCAAGCTTTGGCAAATTTTTGGAAACATAGAGTGGAGCAGGGATACCAAAAAACACCCCAAAATGTAGCTGTGGTAACCCTGTGGCCTGCCTGTCCCCTGCAATATGTTATGCTTAAAGAACATGTTATGATAAGCTTTTATACTGTGTAGTTTTCAGAAGCTGCTCTATGAATATTGTCATAATGAGGAGTAGCCTTTGCTAATTAGCTTTTATTCTTGCATCTTACAAGATTCATTTCACTGGAGTTTTTTGTTACAGCAAGTTATTTCAAACCTAAATATACAGATAGCTAAGAAAATATACATTTAAAGCATCATAGTAAAGCTTTTGACCATCGAGAGCTGTCACAACAGTTTCAGTGTTTTCATACTCATAAAACCTCATCGCCATTAGGAAAGAAACGATTCACTCCAGGATAAAGGTGATCAATAAGAATATCTTCATACTGATTTGCAAAAACCCTTTTCTCTGACCCAAGTCAAGTTGCTCAAACTACACCAAATGTCCCCCACCCACACCCTGACAGAGCCATGAGTGCTGTGCACGTTAACGCGTTATTATTGCGTAAATGCATTATTTACTTAACGCCGACAATTATTTTATCGCACGTTAACACAGTATTTTTTTAAGTACCCTTATTTTGAAAGTTCATTTTTCTGCGCTCGACCGCTTCACCTCACTTGCTACTGAATATACTGATTGCTTTTACTGCTTCCTGACAAAAGAAAAATGTTTCTGCTGGTCCATGTTCAGAAAAAAAGAAAAGATTTATAAATGTTACCTTGCTGTTGCTCGGAAGTGGCCTGATATACAGTCATGATCATGGCTCTGGATCATGGGCGCCAGTGTTCTGACAATTTATGCTGCCTTGTCAAAAAATGCTACCGTAGCAGCAGAGTCTATTGATTCACGCTACCCTGCCAAAAAATGCTCCCTTTAAGTTTATACAGTTCCTACAGTTTATTGTCAGTTTATAACACTGATCATGATGAGAAATACACAAATAATATGCATAATCAGAGAAAAATAAATTTTATTTAAAATATTCTAAATACATTTTATTTAAAATATTTTAAATACATTTTATTTAAAATATTTTAAATACATTTTATTTAAAATATTTTAAATACATTTTATTTAAAATATAAGCAGTGTATAAGCGATTCATGCTACCCTGACGAAAAATGCTCCCTTTAAGTTTATACAGTTCATACAGTTTATAGTCAGGGATTCTAATGGTTATAAAGCTATAATGGTTCCAATGCCTATGCTCTGGACTCTGAGGGTAACTTGTTTTTCTATAACAAACTAGATAAAACATGAATGCCCTGCAGTGGCAAATAGCTTTGGTTTTATATTTGATTTGATTACATTAATGTTTAAGTTGAGATTTACAGAAATATTTGAACTGCAGCTGTGTAACTGTGTTAAAGGGAACACTGCTGTTAAAGAGCTCCTTATTAGTTTAAGGTGTTTGCAAACCAAATGTTATTGCACTTTTTTCATATAGCAGTGCTTTTCACATAAAAGTGTACAATACACTGCTTTTGAATTAATTATTGAATTTTGCGTATAACAATGTGATTAATTGTGATTAATCGCAGAAAATCATGCAATTAATCACGATTCAAAAATGTAATCATTGCCCGGTATTAGTTTCAAGTATTCAGGCCTTTTCCATTCTCTTAGTGTATGCAACACATGCACATGTCCACTTGTGCAAAGGTGAAGGATTGTATCTGATCATATGACATTTTTACACATCGTGGGAGACCAGTGCCTGTTGTTCACCGCGTAAATTTGTCTTTAAATTAGGGCCTGCACTGCAACCTTACTATAATATCTCTCTCTCTGTGGACTGATCACAGGTCTAATCACAGGACATTCTCTGAGGAACAGCTTTTGTGTTTTACATGAACATCACCAATTCCTGAGAATCATGTTCACAGAAAGTGTGCTTACAACCACAGCTTCTATTCACTAATGTCTCAAGATCTAAATAAAGATGCTCCTTTCCTGCCGTCAGTGCCCCCGCAATGAACCCTCTTTCAAAGTCATGTAGATCTATTCCTCTCACCATCTTGGTCCAGAAATCGAGGTCAGTTGGGCCTCCTCAGCATTTTAGTACGTGCCACACAGCACGGTATGATGTTAATTGTTAAACTGTAACCTTTTCTAAAACCTGCCTAGAAGTGTTTGCCCTCATTATGTTTCTTTATAAATTTTGTTTCAGACTTTTCATATAATTTGTCACACATCTGTATGGTTGAATGCATTTTACATCTTGATTCACCTAAATAGTTAATCATATAATGTTCTAATTAAAAGATATTTGGTCACTGACATATTACAATCTTAACACCTGGTATTGGAGCATGTAGCTGCTGTAATAAGATATTCAATTATTAATGTGAACAGGACTTTATTAATTAATAAACAGGGCTTTATTCATTAATAATTAGGACAACACTGTTGCAAAGAAGTGTGATTGTTCTTGTAACTTTGTATCAGTATGCATGGGCATTCAAGCGATTGCTACCATAATCTGCCTGGCTAGATTTTTGCCTGTAGTTTTATATGTTATTGATACATGATGCAGCAAAACTGAGGGCCCTCAAACAGCTGTGGGTACACATAAGAGAACAACGGAAGTTGAATATAAATGATCCTATGAAATCTAACCTAACATTAACCTTAACCCAAAACTTAAATCTAAATTTAAGCTCTACTTTAAAAGTGTTGAAAATCCAGGTAGTTTACTAACAATATCCTTTGTATACAGCTCCGGAAAAAAAATAAGAGACCACTGCAATTTATTTTTAAATCAGCATCTCTATGAGTATGACAGCCATTCCATGCCAGTGTCTGTTAAATACTTACACAAGCACCTCCTTCTGCAAGAGATTTGTTTTCTTTGAATTATTCAAGTTCTGTAAGCACTGCATCATTTCTCTTATTTTTATGTTTTGTCATTTCCTTTAAAATTATGTTTGTCAGCAGTTCTTAAAAAACTAAGGCAAAGCTGTTCAGTTCAACACTTTCACCTAAAAAATGATAAAACCTGAGAAACTGAACATTGGCAGTGGTCTCTCATTTTTTCCAGAGCTGTATACTGTTAGACTAGGTAGCCTTGCATTACAACAAGCTAACAGCTAACCATTAAGCTCGCTAGCTGCCATTTTCTGCCTCCTATGGCACTGACTGTGCTGAAAGAAAAGATTCATAAATCCAGCCCTAACCATTGGTTTGACAGAAAAACACAAGAAACAGTCTGGAAAAATTGTGTACAACCTGGAAGGAGACTTTTACGTCTCATGCTCACATATAGGGTTAATCTGGGTCTGGGAAAATAACTCTACATTGCAAAAAAAAAAAGAAAAAGAAAGAAAATGGGCAATAGATTGAAAGTGAGAGGTAATTACTTTATTTCAATTCATCCATTTCATTATTTCATTAAAAACTCCAACACTGTACTCCTCCCCTCCCCTACTGCCCTCACAAACTCCACTTGTTTATCCAGATTTTCCCTTGAGGTGACTGATGGAGGATGAATAAATATAGATAGAACAGATGGGAGAAAAAAGAGAAACTTAAATAGATAAGTTGTGACTAGAAGGATTTGAATCTCAGGCGTGGGTGGGCTTGACCAGCCACACATCATGCATTCAGTATGTCACAAGTGTGACTCCCGTCAAGGAGGGCAGATCAATAGTCCTGGCCTGGGGAGAGAGGGAGGAATCTTTTCCCCGCCCTCAGATTCACAGACTGATGACTGCCTCAGGGTCTCTAGACAAGGTGGAGGGATCTGGAGCAAAGGAGCAAGAGACAAGCACGCAAAGGAGCCTAGATGAGAGAGAGACAGAGAGAGAGAGAGAGAGAAAGAGAGAGAGAGAAAGATGGAGATGGAGAGAGGTGGAGACCTGTGACACGTACAACTGTATCTGGGTGGACAGAGGTAGAGGAAAACATGAAATCATAATAATCCCCTCTGCTTACATCATACATTATGCATCACACTGAAAAATGGTATACTTGCAAATTTTCTTAAATACGGTCAGTATAGCAAATATTTCTCATTTTGAGATTGTAACATCCAGACCATTTTTATTCGTTCATTGAAAGTGAAAACATAATGAAATAATACTTGAAACAAGCAAAATTATTTGGCAGATAAATGACAAACTCACTATAACATTTCTTAAAGCAACAAATATGGATAATATCCTATACTCAGACTTCATCAATCTGCATGAAACAAGGAGCCTCACATGGCTGATGAGGAACAATAAATGTCTGCCTCTGACTAGGTGTGTTCCATCAAACTGGCACCCTTGAAGTGTAGTAGGCACAACGTTCTTTTTGAGCAATAGCTTGAAAATTGTTTAACCAAAATGATTACATTTCAATGGCAAGCGGGTCTCTGGGAGGCACATGACTCTAGGTCATTACGACTTATTTGTGGAGTAGTGCCACCTAATTATTAAAATCAATGCAAAAATTTGGTAATTCACTAGCCAATAGCTTTTCTTCCAAATCTTTGAAAATACACCAAATTTTAATCAATTGAAAGTGCTTAAGCTGTGTCTTACGAACGTAAGCTGTATCTTATGAACAGCTTAAGATAAAATGTTAACATTTAGTATTGTGACGGTCACCTCGTCTCCGTCACGCCCTTCCCGGTCCTTGTCCCCCGAATATTAGTTCTCCCTGTGTCTCCCTGTCTGTTTTGCGTCCCTTTACTTTTTCCCAGTTTAGGTTACTCCCTCGTTCCCTACCTAGTGTGTCTG
>JBBIGA010000126.1:26041742-26071151 GCA_037576975.1 Alestes dentex
TAAGCATAATCTAGAGGGCTTTGCCTTTCTTATAAGCCATTTCTGATTCCAACTGATTAACTACGAGTCAAGTTATTTTTTGTTGTTCCTACAACAAAAGGCACTGTATATGTGTATGTATATACGCATGTGTGAGAATGTGTGTTTAAATAAGTACTGTATGTACATACATACATACGTACATGTGTGTATACATTTTATATATATTTATAACTTTTTTGCAGCAGAATCAATCATGTGGGACCTTGAACCAAGTTTGGAGCAGTCATGTTTTGGACATGACGGTGATGAAGATGCAAATCATAATGAAGACTTGAAACATTCCGTGACTGAAGATCAAAATATGTACAGACAAGACATTGAGTCAGAGCCTCTTGACAGGTATGTGTTTTCAATGTTTTACAAATATTATTATATTTCTGTGTATTTTTGTGACATGACATATTTGATTATAGACCTATTAGATCAGCTGTCAGTGGAAAGACATTTGAAGAGATGCTGGAAGAACAACTGAAGCTGGAGAACGAGAAGCTAAACAAGGTGAGGTCAAACGCCCATACTTTCAAACTGTTACTCAGTTCTCAGGGCTGCTTGCTATAAGTACAAAATGAGGTACAAAATTAATGACATTATATCCTGTCCCAAAATCCCCAGTGTTTTAGAGGTGACCATGGATAATAGCATACACAGACATATCAGAGCTAAATTTACTATTGATTCACCAAAGTTTTGGAATGAGGTATGTGAAATGAAATCGGTCATTCTGTCGTGGTTGAATACAAGAAGTCAAAAAAGAAATAAAAGCATTTAATTCCACCTGGTCTCAGTTTTACAATAGTTGATCGGGTGTACTCCTGTTCGTTTGGATCGAAAATCTGCAAGCACATTTACTTGACACATAAAAACTGTATTTGAATGTGGGGCTACAATCACAGCATTTATAGCAGCATATTGTGCATGAGTGGCTGGGCTTTAGCTGTTATTTAATGCACTTGCACGTTTACTTCAGTAAGACTATGTACATTTATACATTTCTGATTACTGGATACGCTTTGGACGGTTCAGGGTGAGAAGTTTAGTATTTCAAGCAAAACAAGCGTACTGCAGAGTTTCAGGTCAGCCATTAGCTTGTTTTTGCACTCTTCCCTGCAGGCTGCTCCTACTGAAGCCGTGAAAGCGAAAAGGCCGTTTCTGCGGCGAGGTGAAGGCTTGTCCAGATTCACAAGAGGGAAAGCCGGTGGACCTTCCAGAGAAAGAACAGCCCATTCAAGCACAAAACCCACTCCTTGCCCAGACCCTCCAATCTCCCAAAGCCAAGCCATTAGAGCCCCTCACCAGAGCTCAGAGACAAGAAAGCCTACACAGAAACCTACAACCTCAGCGAATGTTGTGATCCAGCGGAAGACTGCTGTTCTAAATAAAGAGAACTTTCATCAGAGACAGGCTTTGCAGCCAGCAACCAAGGCAGCGACTAAGGCTCAGGTCCTCGGAGCTCACCAGGGTCAGAACATGAACTCTGGAGCTGCTCAGCATCTCAGCAAGAGTGAGAAGAAGCATGACCCTCAACAGAACAACATCTGTGATGCCAGGGTTGATGTCAATAAGGGGAAATCAGGACATGGTATGGGCGGGGTAGATCCAAGCACATGTGCTGCAGAGAATTCGTTCGAGGTGTGGCTTGCAGAGCGCGGTGAGCGTTGGGAAAAAGCGCAGCACCGTGAATGTGTGGAGCTCGGTGAGTTTGAGCTGTTGGAGAGAGCGGCAGATGAGCTGTCATTCTCCAGCAACTCCTCCTTCATTCGCACTCTTTTCCAGAGGGATTCTAGACGTCTGTCCTCCACGCCGGTCAAGGCACCTCAACAGCCCACATTGCCTGGTCATCAAGACAAAGCTACAGGCCCAGTGCAGTCAATGGACAACAACGTTCAGCCAAGCCTACCAGACCGTCCTCAAGATAACATGCCCGTGAGCACGAAGCAGAATGTAGTGATTAGCGACTGCTCAGAGGATGAGGATAAAATAGATGAAGAAGATTCAGATGCTTCTCTAAGTAGCAGCGCAGAGTTCCACCAAACCGCATTTGGACCAAATCAGCTTTTCAGGCACTGCTTCCCAGTTTCTCAAATTCCTCCCTACAACAAACACTCCTACCAGGACAGAGATGGAGCTGCAAGTCCAGAGGAGGGAGAGGAGAACAATGGAGATTGTACTCTAGTGGACATCAAAGGTCACGTAGAGTTTGATGATGATGACACTTGGAACGAGTCTGAGGATTTTTCCACAAATATGGACAATCAAGCAGGTAGAGCACTGAAAAGGAAAGTTGCCTTCTCCAAGGGGGAAGAGCCTGGCGCTTCCTCCGTCAGCTCATTAGACCACGAGCCAGAGCCCCCGCCCACATGCCAGTTAGTTGCCAAGCTGTTCCCAGCTCTGAAGCCAAAACCCTGCCCTCCTCCACGTGTGGTGCAGAATCCAGAGGAGACACACAATGAACAAGGAGCAGGTGATATTTTCAGACTTTACAAGCAATGGTTTGACCGAATTTAGTTTTTGAGATGGTTATGAATATGCTACCTGATGCATGAGACATTGTTTTATGGTAGTTTTGAGAAGGTTTAGTTTAAAACCATTTTTAAAGTTGAGACAAAATAGTCTAATTTTTTTTCTTCAGATTTGTCGCTATTTTGCCATTATTAATATTTCATATAAAAACATAAGACAATTATCTGGTGGTTTTATGGAGTAAATAAAATAACCATATTTGTGGTAGGGAGAAAATTCTACATATTTACCCAGCTGTAGATTTAAGTAATTGGGATACTGCAATGTTCATGTTTAAACAAAATCAAGCATTTAGGTACATTAGATCCAGGAAGGGACATTTTTAATTTGTGTAATCAGAGATCACCTCTTTACGAAGATTAATGATGTTCATGCTTTTCCCCTTACACATAAACGTGATGTAATCCAGCCCAGTCGAGGTTACTCCGCGAGCGTCTGGTGGAGCTAGAGACCGAGATCGAACGTTTCAAGACTGAAAATGCAGCTCTGAGCCGCCTCAGAAAGGAAAATGAGGAAATTCGAGAAAACCTACGGTATGTAATTTGTATATATTATATATGAATGCTATGTTGATCCAGTTTTCTAACCATTTAAAGAAAGATTGTGGTGAAAAACCTAAAATTTCCAAATTTCCAAACAAATGTAGTTGAACAGCCAAAACATGTCCAGTAGTTTTGCTCTGGAGCAAATGCAGCTAACAAGTAATGGAAGCTTATGGCTAATCACACGCTTGCATAATCTGCTGCATATCTAAAAACAGTAATAGCAACCTGCTGAAGTTTAAAGCAACATACATAAGCAAGTCTGTTTGACTTCAGATGCTGCCTGCGGGAAGTAGGTTAGCCATACAGTTTGTATGAGGCAGGCACTGGGGTGCAAGCTTTCAGAAACATGTAGAAATGTTTAGGCTATGGAGACGTTCAAATTGTTGTAAATTTAATCTCTGTTTAAAATGAGGACTTTGTCTCTTGTAGAAAGGAGAGGGCTGAGTTCCAACAAAAGATGGCAGATGAACTTGCCAAATGGGAAGAGGTTAAACGCGAAGAAGGCCGCAAGCTGCAGCGAGACAAGAAGCTGTTTGAGAAACATGCGGCAGCCGCCAGGGCAAGACCTGACAAACAAGAACGAGATGAGATACAGGTTTCCTCCTATTACTTCTACCATTTAGAACAGTGTTTCTCAACCATTTTTCAGTTGCAGCACCCTTTACATGATTGAAAAATCTCAAGGCACCACAAACTTTTTTTTTTTAATGTCATGTAAATTATTGTTAGAATACACGTCACTGAAGACAAACAAACGTATAACGCATGTACCCTACTACTACTACTACTACTACTACTACTACTACTCATGCACACACACACACACACACACACACACACACACACACACACACACACACACACACAGGAGTGTGACTTACTCTCAGTGAGAGACTTGGGCCTAGGAGGATGCACACAACTGCACTATTCATGCAGGAATGGATGACAGACACACACGTAGCTGCTGGTCCACAGCTCTAAGGCGCTCTCTGTTAAGGTTGAAAAGCTCAGTTCACACAAATATGTTGTGGCAAAGGGTAACAGTATGGCAATGGCGCTACTTGACAATATCAGGTATTCCTTTTCCAAATATATCTAAAATGTATCCAAGGTCACATCTTGAAATTTCATCCTTAGTGGACGATCTTCTGTCATCTCTGCCAGTTGCTTTTGCGCTCTCCAAAGCGCACAAATTCCAAGGGTCACGGACCCAGTCAAACAAGCAAAGCTCTCGGCTGGAAAATACCGATAAAATCTCTCGTCAAGGGCTTGCAGATGTTGAGAGGCCAGAAAGTGCTTTGCTCTCAACTCTTCCCAGTTTCACAAAAGAGCGCCAGAGAGTGAGTTTAGACTTGAAACCACTGTCTGATGAACTCATAAGATTTTCCTCTCTACCTTGCATTTTAGAATTAAGTTAATTGAGGTGATTAAAGATATCAGCTAGGTATGCGAGTTTCGCGCGCCATTGTGGATCTGCAATTAACTCTGCATGTGCAGAATTCTCTCCTGTTAGGAACACTCTGAGTTCTTCTCTTAACCCGTACAGTCAGTCCAAAACCTTTCCGAGTGAGAGCCAGCGGACAGCCGTGTGCAACAACCAACTCTGATGCTCGGCTCCCATTTCCTCTACAGAATGGAAAAAGATGGGATTTTAACGGCCGCGCCTTTATGAAGTTAACCATGTCCACTGCCCTGTCCAGTACATCTTTCGGCAAAGTCTTGGCAACTTGTGCCTCTCTGTGAAGGAAACAATGTGTTGCGTGAACATTTTGGTTTTGCGCTCTGATCCTGCTGATGAAACCTTTGGCACTGCCGGTCGTCGCAGTAGCACCAGACACTGATGCAATTTTTCCAACTTGGACCTCCCTGTTCAAGGTACTCTGTTACATAGTATGTTTCCTCTCCTGTTGTTTTGTGTGGCAAACACTTGCAAAACAGAAAGTTCTCACGATTTCTCCTTCATCAATAAATCTCACAAATCCCAAAAGTTGTGCTTGGCCACTCACGTCTGTTGATTCATCAACTTGCAGAGAGAATTTTCCAGATAGCCTGATTTTCTCTAAGCCCACGTCTTCTCTGTCTGCCGACATGTCATTGCCTTCCAATGGTAGAGTTCGAAAGTGGTACCTTTGCGATCTCTTTAGCTGCTTGTGGGCCTATGATTTTGTTAACCGTAGCCGTACAGGCTGGTACTATGACCTGTTCGGCAATAGTGTGGGGCTTTTTAGCCTTAGCTATTATTTCGGCTACCAGGTAGCTAGCCTCCAGTGAATTTTTGAAACTTCTGCACACTTGAACATCACCTGCTCCTGTCGAATGTGTTCGCTTTTTGAATGAACAAAATATTCCTTACTTTGGTTGGCATGTGATGGGTGATTGGTGGTCAGATGTCTTTTCAACTTGCTGGGTACCGTTGCCTGGTTGGACGATTTCACACCACATAACAGGCACAGGGGAAGAGGGCATGACGGCTCGCCAGCGAAGAGTAATACTAGTAATAGTAGTAGTATTATGGTACATGCGTTACACATTTGTTTGTCTTCAGTGACGTGTATTCTAACAATAATTTACATGACATAAAAAAAAGTTTGTGGTGCCTTGAGGTAATTGTCATCATACTGTTGTTTCTTAGTCTTGCTGGAGGTCTCTACCTCCTTCACTGACTGACCACACGATGAAGATGATGATGTTGAGGGCTCAGATTCGGATTTATCAGACTCTTTTCAAAAACCTGTCCATGTTGCTGGCTAATTAACCATGACGAAACTCATCGATATCGCACGCTGTAAATAAAAGTATTTGCCTACATCATGCATGCTATGTTCCAAACACTGCATCTTCGGCGGTAGAAAATTAATCTGAAATGTTTTCTCTGTGTGGCCTTGATTTACTTTATTGCGCGATAAAGCTAAAATTAAGATTAAAAAATGTTGCATTAATTTATAGCCATTTCATTTTATTAGGCTGGGTCAGCCATGTTTCTGCGGTACCCCTGAGGATGCCAGACGGCACACCGGTTGAGAAACACTGATTTAGAATATACACTATATGGACAAAAGTATTGGAACAGCTGACCTTTACAACAACAGGGACTCCACTCCACAGCCCTTTAGCCGCTGCTTAGCCTTGGGGATGGTGACTTTAGGGTCATGTGCGGCTGCTCCACAGCTTTTATAAGGAGATTATACTGCCTGTGTGTTTGGATATATAGTGTGGATGTTTTCTGTCAGTCTCTAAGGCAGCAACTGAAAACTACACAAGATGATTTGAGAAAACGTGAGGCTCGCTGGACCAGCACCCATCACCGCCTCCGGCAACAGCTAGACACACTCAGCGCAGAGAACGCTGGCCTCCGCGACCAGATCCGCATGCTGGAAAAACTTCGCCTGACTACTTGGAAAAATGCTGAGACTGAGCGAGAAAAAGACAAAGAAAGGAGCATCACAGCCCAGAAGAGGGCAAAGTCCAAGGTACAGAAAACGACCACATCATCCAAATCTGTCATCTAACCTTCACAACAATGTTCATTCTTATTTCTTTGTACTTCCAGAGTCCTTCCAGCAGTAGCAAGACCACCAGCAGTAGTAATGGCAGGAGAGAAAGTCCAGAGCTTCAGAATCCTCCCAAAGCTGCAGACAGGTCTTCAAATGCACGTTCTACTGGTTTGTATTTGGCTTTACACATTCCACTGGTTTGCCATTTTTATCTATGCTGTGACAGTTATATTTATATATATATATATATATACACACACACACACACACACACACACACACACACACACACACACACACACACACACACAGTGTATAGTCACTGGTGGCCGTGTTGGTGTGCCACACCGTGTCCAGGAATGGTTTAAGGTACATGATATATTTTGTTTATGGGTGTCGAATTAACGCGTTAATTTCGATCAATTAATTACAGAAACAATAACGCGTTAAAAAAATGAACACTGATTAATCACATGTGCCTGTTCTGGCCACAGGCGCACTGTAAAATGAAGACAAGAACGCGCTGCTTGGCCCAGTGAGCGGAAAGTTTGTTTAAAAATGGAAAGATGGAACTGTTAATAGGAGTGTCGTACTCTGCAATTCAAGCAATTCGGGATTTTTGTATCAGAGAACGTCTGGTCTAAAATATCCCCTTAACGCAAAGCGTTTAGGGGGTCCGAGCCAGAACAGCCCCGATCCCAGGCTTAAGATGCCTTGTATATTAACAATTATATTAAGGGGTGACTTTTAAAAATCATTAGTTTCGTTTCGTCCCCCACCCAGCGATTTGTATGACTGAACCAGGCCAGATGCTGCGTGCTTCTGACGTCCGTGCTTGTCGGTACATTGTCTTAAACTGCACCTTTTTAGATTGACCATTGCTATTGCTGAAGCATTTTTTTCCCTCAGCAAATTTTGATTGTGACCATTACTGCGCATGAACAGTTTAAAATAAGTTTTGCTGTAAATACTCTTACTGCAAAAAATGTGTGATTAACTTAGATTAATTACTGAGCATGTAATTAATTAGATAGATTTAAATTAGTCACTTGACACCCCTAATTTTTTATGCATTAATTTAACACATTTTCCTCTAGCTTGCAAGTCACAGCTGAAGATTACCCAGAGCCAAAAGGAAGTCTGCTCAGTGGCTGTTCCATATAACATCTCGGATGGACAAATTGTGCCTGAGGAGAGGAGCCAAGATTCTCAGTCAATCATTGACTTGCTATCAGTGAGTGAAGTTATACTAATGGACGTATCCAATAAGTATCATCTGATCCTTTAAATCACAGTCCATTTTCACATTAATATTTTGTTTGGTCCTTTGTAAATAAACAGGATGGTTTTGTTACCATGCCTTTACAACCAATATGTAAATAACCTGTTTGGATTGGCTGCCCCATTTTGTGTGTCAGTATAAATCACTGGATGTATGTGTAAATGTATTTTTTTGTGACATCACAAAAACAGTACATCCAAAATAGGTTATTTTACAGCTTAGTTTCCCTAAATGTACGAATAGAAAAGTAAACTAAGTTTATCAAAAATGGCAAAAACGTTTTAAAGTTTTTGGAGGACTATTCTCAAGTCATTCAAACAGAATGTTTGCTCTTAGTCATTTTTATACTAGTGTTTTAATATGTGATTTTCTTTTTTTCCTTTCTTTTAAAGGATGGCGATAGTCCAAGGGCTGTTACAGGGCAAACAGAGATGGAACAGGAAGAGATCACACACACGGATGGCAAGGTGAAAGGAAAGACAACAAAACATTAATAAACAGCTAGACCACTTCAATGTGGCAAAATTAACTAACTGTTCCTGCCTGTTCCAGATAGAGAAGGTGCTTCCAGATGGTGGGCGACTCATAGTTTTCCCCAACGGCACAAGGAAGGAGCTGTCTGCAGACGGACTGTCTGTCAAAGTCACTTTTTTCAACGGGGACATAAAACACGTCATGCCAGATCAAAGAGTGGTGAGAGAAACTGTTGCATTTAAGTTTCCAGCGCTCTTTTAATGGGAATCGTGCACCTACTTTACATTACTGCTGGTTTACAAAGTGAGTTAAGTTTTTCCAGTGTGTAAATAACATGATGGTTTCTCCTGCATCCTGTAGATTTATTACTATGCAGGGGCTCAGACCACACACACTACTTACCCTGATGGCATGGAAGTGCTCCAGTTCCCAAACAACCAAATAGGTAAGTCCTCATTTCCTTCCGAAACTACTGCTGCCACTAGTGGAGTACTTTTTCTGACGTTTTTATGGTTTTGCATTTCAGAAAAACACTTTCCTGACGGTCGTAAGGAAATTACATTCCCAGATCAGACGGTTAAAAATCTTTACCCTGATGGGAGAGAGGAGAGCGTGTTGGCAGATGGCACAATAATACAGCAGAACCCGTAAGTACAAGTTCAGGGCTGCAGGACATGGACAGAATATTAGTATTTCAATTTTACTGCTACATAGTGCAATGCATTTCAATATACAGATGCTCCATTCCATTTTTGTAATTAAAGAAAGTATGTAAATAGTGTTAGTTTCAAATCTACATTCACTCCCGTCCATTCAGTCCATATGGAAACGAAGCTGCGAAAACAGCCTGTTTTCAAATCAGTTTTTTGTGATGTCACAAAACCAACGCATTCACATAGTCCTGCCCATTCATGCTGAAGTTCTAAGAGTTTAGTCCCTGTTTTTTTTGCAGTCCCAATCGGAAATAAGATCCATTTACATCTATTGGTCTTAAAGGCCCAGTAACACAATCAGCCTGTTTAATTCTGAGGGAAATGGTCACATAAGAATGAATTATGACGATTAAAGGTTTATCTTGTTTTAACACTTTTGGTTCACAATCCCACACAGATGTCCTGGAAAATGAAAGACAGAGATGGTAGAACACCTTGATTCATCAGAACACACCGTAAGCTGTGATCGGTCAGAGGCTCATTTACATATTGCAGCCTTCTGCGGCAAGAGTCCAAAATCTCGATATCGATTAACTGACGAAACATTGTGCAGGTGTAGAACAAATTATTCATGAAGTTTGTCAAAGAGGCTGTGGCTGGATATCAGTCAGAAAACAGTCTGATGTCAATCATAGCAGAAGCAAAGCACCTATTAATACTTGCAATGGCTTTTGATATTACATATATAACAGACAAGCACTACTACAGCTGGACTAGTTTTGTATGTAAAAACGTCATTTGTTGCATTTGGCAGGCCAACCATTACAGAACAGTATTTCAGTAACTTCCTCAAATACTCATAAGTGGTCTGAATTGAAGGGTCATAGCTGGACACACAATAACTTATTACTAATACACTGCAGGTTCATCGCTCTGTGTTCATCAATGTTGGACTGTAAGAACTAGACATAGTGCAGATTCATACTGGATAAAAATCACTCTGCAATACTGTCAGACCATTAGAACTGATTACAACATGATGCATATCGAATTAAACTCACTACACGCCTATTACTGTCATACTGTCGAGTGTTGGACTGTAACGACACTGCAAATTCATACAGGATTAAAGGTTTATCCTATCCTATGTTTAGAGTTGCGCACCAGAATAACAAATCTGTATTTTCTGGTCTTTCTCAGTGATGGCAGTAAGGAGATCCAGTTCAACACAGGTCAGCGAGAGCTCCACACTGCAGATTTTAAGCGACGAGAATATCCTGATGGCACAGTTAAAACAGTTTACTCAGATGGAAGACAGGAGACGCGTTATCCCAGCGGCCGCGTACGGCTTAAAGACCCTCAAGGACGTGTCGTCATGGACTCCAAGGCCTAGTTTAACCAGGTCCTTGTTAGTCAAATGCTGGAATTGAAGCATAAGGGAGGAAAAAAACACATTGGATTACCTTTGATTACTGTGAGCAGTTTATATGTGCATTTTGTGTGGTTTCTTACTTGAATGTTATTTATTTGGCCTGTACAGTTTTGTAAAATAAATATTTTTATGATTGAGTGTGAACATTAACACTTGAGTCAGAATCTTCAGCACAAGAATTTACTCATTCCCATCATGACAAACTGACTCAACATGAACATTAACATATGAAACAAGAGCAGGAACAATACTGCCCATGATGGGTTTAAAATGAACAGAAAACCATAACTTAACATAAAATCAGTATAAACAAAATGTTGTCCGATGGAGGTTCGTAGCTTCAAACTCAAACAATGCAAGCTTGTAACGTAACGTAAAGCTGTAGAACCTGTAGAACAGACAAAGGACGGAAAGAATTCCTTAGTTTTACGGTGAATGCTCATTTAAAAACTGCTATGAAATGCTAGGTGGACCACTGGGTTAGACAATTAATTGCAATTACAACAAATAGCTGGTGTTCATGAGCAACATACCCGCACACATTTCATTCTGTGCTAAAGATAAGCTAATTCCTAGGACGAATGCCCTACAGCATGCAGGGAGGTGGTATTTCAGGAACAGTATTGAGAACCAAGGTCTAGATTTACCTGCAAAATTGGTCTAAACCCCATACTCACTTTCCTTATTCTGTTTCACTCATAATCAGCAAGGCCTTTCTCCACAAGAGGCACATGCACCAAAGTTTGATCTGCGTTGTACAAGACCACAGTCAGCTGTGGCTCAACAGCCTGAAACAACAAGCATTAATCTGGTGTTAGTAACTGGGGTAGCTCAGATTTCAGGTATTATTATTATAGGCTCTTAAAGTCTAAATTACAGTGATTCACAGTGGACTTGTTACAGGGATTGCATTGCTGTTACACTGCAAATAGTTACCAGTTACTGCTTCCATTTCATCATTAAAAATGATATTTGCTGCGGTGCTTACAGTACAGACCATTTTTAACAAAATAAAGCAAGTATCTGCTGTCAGTTCTAATTTACCCACCATTTCAGTGTAGAGACCACTGCTGCAGTAAGTACCAACATATCTAAGAGACCACCCATCTGACTGTCAGGGGCCTACCGTTACCACGGCGCTGATTTTGCCATGTAACAAGTCAATCATCTCCAGCATGGACCTCATGCTCCACTCCGGCCGGTAGGAAAGGCGCTCCAGCTGCGCACAAAGACGTGGAGGCTTGAAACCTGCTAGCCGAACACACACCGCCTCACACGGGTATCGGAGGAGCGACTGGGGAAGACAACGCAATCTGAGGATATACACAAAAAAAAGTGTCCAGTTTAGATAAATATCTTTGTCATTGTATCCACAGATATTCACATTGTATACACAATTCATTATATATATGTATATATATGTATATATATATATATATATATATATATATATATATATATATACACACACACACACACACACACACACACACACATGCCCCCCACCTAGCTCTGGTGCCCCCCACATTAGCTATGGACAGGCTCAGCCAATGATGGGATTCAGTTGCACTGCTCAATGTAGCTTTAATTTTTTTTTTTTTTTTCTGTGACCTTATTCATCAATCTGGACATTTTTAGGCTTCCTGACTTTATTCTATTAATTAGAACCCTGTTAAGACTAGCATATTACAATAATGCATGCTAATGCAACCAAATGTATTCTGTTCTATATTGCAAAGTACAACATTATGCATGTATTTTCTCTTAAATGCATTTCATATGACTGAAAACACAGCTTCCAAACTTTTGAACAGCAATGTACATGAAATATCAGATTTGAGGTGGGAGTGTGTTTGAAAGGCACTGAGCTAGACCCCCCAGTATTCATCTCATTTGTGCTCTGCTTGCCTGTGTTTGTTTCTGCGCCTTTACTATCCCAGCAGTAATTGGTCTGTGCCACCTCTCAGCCATAGTGCAGGTGCAGGGGCACGATAATGAAGTACCGCACAGCGTGGGCGGCAGGTCAGGATGAGTCTCAAATGCACACACACGCACACACACACAGACGCACACGCACACACACATGCACCACAGATTGACTCAGCACTTTGCAGTGGGTTGAATGTACCACCCTAGGGGTTGGGGTCACTAGGTGTCACCCTCATAACTAGCCCCCCACATGCACATTACAGGTGTGCTTCATGCTCAATTAGAGCCGCTCCCCACATTAATAAGAATGGGTAACTCCTCCGGGCTTGGAGAAGGTAGGCCCAGGTGTTAATTTAGCCATGCAGAGTAAACAGCCTGCTGCAGCTCTGTGGACCCCAGGAATCTTCATAGATTTACCAAATTCAATGTGCTTGAAGATAAAGACCTATGGATATAAATAACTAGTATAAACTATGTACTAGCCCATATATTACTAACAGAAGTAGCTTTTTGTAGAATAGAATTTTCCCATTTGCCTAAGACTGAACCTCTTTTGGTAAAACCAGTCCAGCTCCAATGGGGCTATAGAAGTTTGGTACAAAAAAGGTTTTATTACAATATACAGGTCACTAGCCTAAACTGACTGACACGTTTAAAGGAAGGAATTTTATTGAAGGAATGGAAAAGCGGATTTGCTTCATTAAATTTATTACATTTATCATATTCTTTTTCCTCTGAGTGTCTCATGCTACAGTCTCTCTAAAGTTTGTGACAGAGAATGATTTCCACCATCATGTGAATAGTGCAGTGAAATCACTGAGACTGAAAAGTTTCTGATATGTGATACAATGTCAAATTTTATATTAATCTTTTAATAAGGGGATGGCCTAATTCTCTTAATTGTTCATAATTATGGCACATTTTTATTTGAATGGCACCTTTTCTTTGGATTTGAATCTCAGGACTGCCAGTGGCACAGCTTCACACCGTGAGCTGTGGTGTGTACACGTATGACAAATGGGCGCTTTACTTTACATTTTCATTGTAACTAATTTAACAAGTAAATCAAATAAAAGCGATCAATCTTTGTGAACCTTTTGAGTGAAAAAGAAAGAACGGTTTTGTCTAATATGTGAGTCCATTTCTACAATCACTAAAGCAAACAGCCATTTCCATCTATTCTAATGGCATCTGTCAGCAGTCCAAATACCTGCCAAATTCTTTCTCCGATTTGTAGCCATCTCGCTAATTTCCTTGCCATTTGAGAGTTGTCCGCAGGTGCATGAAGGCCTAACAAGTGTAATACAAGGCCAAATTCTTCACTTTATTATACTTTATTACTTCACTCCCAAAGCAATCCATCTTGCCTGGGATAATTTAGATTTTTATATCCAACTTTTTATCTTTACAGTGCACAAAACAGTAAAGAACCCAAGTGGGCATATAGAGGTAAAGTCACGCGCAAAGCATGGATGTTGATTTTCTAAGTTAATAATGTATAGACTGCCGAGACCACACTTTATTTACTGCAGAATCACTGCTATATTTGACAGCGGGAAAAACAATAAAACATAAAATGTGGTGAAAAAATAATCTGCAAAATTCAAGCAAATGTTTGTCTTATTTGGTAAAATTAACGTATTGGGAAAAAAAGTTTAAATTCAGCAAATAAATGTTGCAACAAAGAAAGCAAATAAATGTTGCAACTAAATGATTCCTCTACAGAAGATGTACTTATCTTCATTTAAAATCAACAAACTGTGTAACTAGATCAGACGTGTTCAAACTTTTACATAAAACTGTGAATCTAAATTTGTCTTATTTACAAAATTATGTCCGGAATCATAACACACAAATTATGTCCGGAGTCATAACACACTGTTTAACACACAAAAAGTTTGTTTTTCCATGATCTTGACTGCCTCTAAATTGTCTTCTGGTTTTTGATTACTGTGCACTAATGGGTAGGAAGTACTAGTAATAGTAATAATAATAATAATAACAAGGAATTTGTAAGTAAAACATAACTGAGGAAAAAGATTCCATTAACAGAATGTAAAATGACATATTAAAAGCTTAGTTAAGTCAAACTACTTTTTAAAGTTAGAATACATTTTTTACAACAAAGGTGTAATTGTGATTTAATATTATTATTACTACTACTACTACTACTACTAATAATAATAATAATAAAGTAAAGGAAAGTGGCCCTTTGTCACACATGAACACATCACAGCACAGCACACAGTGTGAACAGGGTGAAATTCTTCGGGGAGCAGTGTGTGGGGATGGTACCTTGCTCAAGGGTACCTCAGTGGAGCCACTGGCAGGTAATAATAATAATTATAATAATGATAATAATAATAATAATAATAACTATTATTATTATTATTATTATTATTATTATTATTATTATTATAAGTGAAATTGTGTTGCTTTTTAATCACTGTGGAAATTACAAATCCTTGAAAATGTTACTTTTGTAACTGAGTAAAGACCTAGTCACTACCCACCACTGGTTCTTGAACAAGGAATCTATCCAGACATTTGGTCACTCATTGGCTTGTAGTGGTCAGAGACATGGCCAAAGCTAACCCCACGCATTAAACCTCTGTCATTGCCCCAATGTGTGTCTCCAGCCGTGTCATGGAGCATGTGCTGCGTAATTAAGCCCCGTGTCACTGCTGTCTCTGTATCCTAAAACCACTTCCTGCTGTTCCACGCTCCCACTCCCTGAAAAGTGGGCTGGTGTAATTGCCTTTCAGGGCCTGGAAATAGCCTGTATCTGTGCTGACAATCAGGGCTCCAGTGAGCCCCACGGACTAGGAATATGTCGCTGCAAATTGTATGCTTCTTTTGCTGCTGGTGCTTCTGAGCAGATATTATGCGCCCACTCCCAAAGACCTCCGAGGACACGTCATCATTTTGTAGCTCACCATTTGCATCCAGACGAGCCCTCTGTCCATGCCGTTTATGTCTATGGGGAAAAAATGATTGTCCTTTTGGAGAATTGGCCCTTTCGCTTGGACGAGTTTTGTCCTACATACATATTCGCTAAATATTACTAAATGTTTCATTTGAATTTTGAGGTTGTGAAGCAGTCAGAATAGGAAAACTGCTACATTGTAATTACGTGATATGTGAGCAGTGCTATGCAGTTAACTGACATATGACAAACAACATCAACAAAATATCCTATCCTTTGTCAAGTGTGGTAAAGTGGCCTTAGCCTACTGTTTGAGTAGCTGTTGCTGTAATTATAATGAAAATAATGAGAATAATAATGTTTAAGTAGTACATAATGTATCAACAGCTAAATGAAATACTTAAATATTGCCTGACATCATCATGCCTTTGGAAGTCCCTTACTAAAGCTTACTACAACTTAATCCAGAGCACATTTGTTTGGATGTTACCTGTCTTTCACACAACATTATATGCAGCACACATTCCAAACCTCAAAAGTTGTTTGTTCTTTGTGTATCACTGAACACAAAATATCAAACAGCGCAAATGTGTCATTTTGGCTCAGGAAAGGAGGACAGGGGTTAAACAGAACTCAAACAGGCTTTAATCAGAATAAGGCAGGTAAATAGTCACATAGGAGCGATAGACTTGGTGGAACAAAAACACTAGAAGACTCTCTCTCTCAGTCATGATGAAGGGACCCGTTCAGCGCTGGAAAAGACCTCTGTCCTGCTGATACGGTCCCTGTGCTTGGGTTGCTCCATACACAGTTATACAAGTACAACATGCAGTAAAATGTACACCAAATCACACCTAAGACTGTGCAAATAGAGATATCACAGCAGATATAATAAAGATTTTATAGACTAAAAAAATATTCTAAGATAGACATAATATTGTGCAAAATTGACTTTTAAATGTGTACTGTACATGTGCAATTGTATTTATATGCATAATAAAGTGCAGGGTGCCATATTTTGATGATTAGGGCACATAAGCAAGTGTTCCTTCAGGGAATTTTCCGGTCGCCGCCATCTTGAAATTAAGGCACGATAAGCACGAACGAAACTACAGCTGATTAGTCACGTGAATACTCCCATTAGTTGTAGACTGGAGTTGGTGCAACAGGAGTTGACAAATCTTGCATTTCCACGGAATTCATTTTGCAATCTGTTGCCCTATCCTACCTGTTTGTTCATGCTCATCAGTTGACTTACGTGCCTTAATTTCAAGATGGCGGCGACCAGAAAATTCCCTGAAAGTACTGTCTGTTTAACAAATTACCTGTGCACTGTCAAAGTTCTCAATGTCTCATTTTAAATGTCAGGGCCCTCAGAATTCTAGAAATGAAGTGCGGAGCTACTTTGAGCCTTGTTAATGGTGTAAAAATAGTGATTTATCTGCACTGGCTACGTGACGCCCCGAGCGCTAGCATTAGAGCCTTGAGGTTAGCATTGGCTAAAAGCGCTGTGTTTCGGAATGCGGGGGGTGAGTGAAGGTGGGCTACTTGACAAAAGTTCATACTCATTATCATGTTTCAATACACCCCAGGTCCATTTCACACTGAACTTCTCCTTTAAGGGAGAACAAAAATCCAAACCTACGTGGCCCTGTGTGACAAAGTGATATCCACTCCCTGTTAAAACATGATTTAACAGTGGTTCATCACACCTGAGTTCAATATCTGTAGCCACACCCAGGCCTGATTACTGCCACATCTGTTCTCAATCAAGAAATCACTTAAATAAGACCTGCCTGACAAAGTGAAGTAGACTAAGAGATCATCAAGAGCTAGACATCATGCCGAGATCCAAAAAAAATTCAGGAACAAATGAGAAAGAAAGTAATTGAGATCTGTCAGTCTGGAAAAGGTTATAAAGCCATTTCTAAAGCTTTGGGACTCCAGCAAACCACGATGAGAGCCATTATCCACAAATGGCGAAAACATGGAGCAGTGGTGGACCTTCCCAGGAGTGGCCAACTGACCAAAATTACCCCAAGACCGCAGCAACAACTCATCCAAGAGGTCACAAAAGACCCTACAACAACATCCAAAGAACTTCAGGCCTCACTTGCCTTGGTTAAGGTCAGTGTTCATGACTACACCATAAGAAAGAGACTGGGCAAAAATGACCTGCATGGCAAGTTCCAAGGCGAAAACCACTGCTAACCAAAAAGAACATTAAGGCTTGTCTCAGTTTTGCCAGAAAACATCTTGATGATCCCCAAGACTTTTGGAAAATACTCTATGGACTAATGAGACAAAAGTTTAACTTTTTGGAAGGTGTGTATCCCATTACAGCTGGCGTAGAAGTAACACTGCATTTCAGAAAAAGAATATCATACCAACAGTAAAATATGGTGGTGGTAGTGTGATGGTCTGGGGCTGTTTTGCTGCTTCAGGACCTGGAAGACTTGCTGTGATAAATGGAGCCATGAATTCTGCTGTCTACCAAAAACTCCTGAAGGAGAATGTGTGGCCATCAGTTTGTGACCTCAAGTTAAAATGAACTTGGGTTCTGCAGCAGGACAATGATCCAAAACACACCAGCAAGTCCACCTCTGATTGGCTGAAGAAAAACAAAATGAAGACTTTGGAGTGGCCTAGTCAAAGTCCTGACCTGAATCCAACTGAGATGCTGTGGCAATTCATGCTCTCAAACCCTCCAGTTTGGCTGAACTACAACAATTCTGCAAGGACGAGTGGGCCAAAATTCCTCCACAGCGATGTGAAAGACTTATTGCAAGTTATCGTAAACGCTTGATTGCAGTTGTTGCTGCAAAGGGTGGCCCAACCAGTTATTAGGTTTAGGGGGCAATCACTTTGTCACACAGGGCCATGTAGGTTTGGATTTTTTTGCTTGGATTTTTATTTTTTAATGAAATCCTTCACTTAAAAACTGCATTTTGTGTTTACTTGTGTTGTCTTTGACTAATATTTAAATTTGTTTGATGATCTGACACATTCAAGTGTGGCAAACATGGAAAAAAATGAGAAATCAGGAAGGGGCAAACAATTTTTCACACCACTGTACATGTATCTACACATACATACACACACGTGTACATACACACACAAGTTTTAAACGTGTGTGTGTGTGTGTGTATATATATATATATTATGTACAGTTTACTAGCTGTGGTGGCATGTCTTGGTTGAGGATACAGCCTGAGGATAGAAGCTCCTCCTGAGTCTCTCTGTTCTGGCTTTAAGACTCCTGAAACATTTGCCTGATTTAAGCAGATAAAACAGGCAGTTACTGGGGTGGGATGAGTCTCTAACGATCCTGATTGCTCTGGTCCTGCATCTCCTGGTGTAGATGTCCTGGAGAGACAGTAGAGCTGATCTGCTGCAGCGTCCTGCAGCACAAACCTCTCTCTGTAGTCCCTTAATGTCCTGGACACAGCTGTTCCCAAACCAGGAGGTGATGTTCTGTGTCAAAACACTTTCTACAGCACCAGAGTAAAACGTCTTTAGGATCACAGGAGAGACTCCAAATTTTCTCAGCTGTCTCCGGTGGTAGAAACGCTGCCTTGCTTTCTTGGACAGGGATTGAATGTGTGCAGAGCCACTTAGGAGTAGTCCAGCCTATGGGCGCTTCAGCCTCACTGGTTCACATGAGGGAACATGAAAACACACAAGAGCCAAGTCAAAAGTTCTCTGGCCTGTAGTAGATGAGTCTAACCTCTTACAACTGAAGAGACCACAGTTCTTGTCCATCCAGTGTATCAGAGCACCATAGACCATGACCCAAAGGAAAAAGAGAAAGCTTGCCCGACAGATGGTGAGAGCATGCCGGTGACCGCACACCCACTACTGGATCGGCTGGGGTTATAAACCAGGAACATGAACACAGGACCAATCACAATGGACAATCAATCATCACTGAATTAACAAACAGAATGAGACACCTGGAAACACAAAGGAACTAAAGCAGGTAACCACCAGGGAGAACACAAGGGCTGACAAGAGGCAGGTGCGTACCCCGACATGTGAGGCATGTACGTAACTCCGGTGAGCTAGACCGCTGGGCATGGATGTGACAAAATTAAACTAATGCAAACTCAAATTATACCAGAAGTAACATTTCAAAGAGGAATGTTTACCTGATGGTACACCAGTAGCTCAAGAGTTAAATGGGAGTGTACGGTTCTACAGACAAATGACTTTTAGATTTTTAAAAAACTGAAACTTGCACGTGTTCTAATTATTGCAGTGTATCATACTGATTAACACACAAGCGCACTGCATCATGTGGGTGGCACCTGCTTCTGGTTTAAAATATGAATCCTTTACGTACTTGTGCTCTCATGGAAAACAAAAGAAAATGTAATTAAGGGAAGCATTCTGCTTGACTGATCTCAAGAAAAAAAGCTACAAATTCTCTTTATTCCATGGCCAAGACAGGTCTAGGACCATTCATTTGGATTCAGGTACTACAAGATTATATTACATGCAAATAAAAGTGCTCCGAGAACTGTTTCATTTGTTAATGTAGTAATTGCCACCAATTAATTAGCAGTTATTGGCTTGATTACAGCATTATAATGGACACCTAAAGCAAAACACTGTGATGTGAAATGCACAGGGGTTGACATAATTTTTAGGCTCTAGTACTCTGAGTACCTACATGAAATAATTGGCACGCACCAAAATAAAACATTTTCCACCTCACCATGGACGCTGGAACCCACCTCCCCGCCAACCCGGTTGTGCATGTGCATAGATATATATTTTCTTAACTATACTTTTGAACCCACAGGGATTATCTGGCACTAAAAATTGTAAATCAACATTGTAACGTGATAGGTGTGTCTGCTTTGTCGCCACTAACTGGTCGAAACAAGGCAGGCATGCTGACAGAGCCACTTGTAATAGTTTTAACTGCAGCTCACTCAGACTGGGAGCTGAATCTCGACTGTAACCCTGCATCGTACATGCTTATAGCATGCAAGTGGCAATATGAGTATTTTACTATTATGTTACTACTTCATGATGTCGTAATTCAATGACATTTAGGTGACACTCTACACAGGACAACATATGCTTGCTTTGAAAAGTGTCAGGCCTGGTAGGCCGGGGTATGGTGACTGTTGGCAGCCACTAGAGGCTGCCATTATGTACAGTGTGTATGTGTGGGACTTTTATTTTGACAGGGTTCACTGGGAGGTTTAGAAATTAGTCACAGCTGGGTTGTGTTTAGGTTAAGTGATTGTGTTCAGTTATTGGTAGGAGTTTGAGTTCTGTTTTGTTTGAAGTGTCGGTCAACCCTCATGCTCACTTTGTTTCCTTTGTGTTTAAAGTTTACTCTGGCCATCATGCCTGTTGTTTTGTTTTTGAATTAAAGAATAAAAAGAACTAAAGCATGAACGTCTGCCAACGTGCCTGTCCTCATTATGGGAGAAGGGGAGACCGTGACAAAAAAGCTGTTTCCCACAGGTTGCTTTGGTGTGAATTCTGAAGAAGGCATTTATTTTTCCCATAAATAAAAGTAGCTTAGAGATGTTATTTAGGCTTGTCAGTGACTACAAAATGATGAATGGCTTCAGAGGTCTATGAAAGCCACTGATAGCTAAAGGCCAGTAGCTTGTGAATTCTAAACTCTTCTTGGGCACTATACACCAAAAGCCATGGATCAGTCCTAAATCTTCAAGCCAAGATCAATTTAGCCTTCACCAAAGTGTGTATGAATATTTGAAGAGCTCCTCACATCTGATTTTGTGCTTCAAAAGCAACAGACTGCATTTCCAAGATGATTTCAGCACTAGTGTAGCATTCCACCAGAACCTCAGCTTCGGACCAGTGGCAGAGCAGCTGCATTAATGCATGATAACATGCCAGTGTTAAACAAGAAGGACGGATTGAATGGAATGGAAAAACATTCTCATCGCCACACAGCTCACTCATACACCCGGGTGCTGCACATTGTGTTGGTTTAATTGCATTTAGATGAGCAAGGAACACCATTTCCAGCAGCTTTTGTTTGTGGAACGGCTGGCGGTGGGTGGTCGTATCAGAACTGCTGCGTAACTCCTTCCCCCTGTCACTGGGCCTTCAGTAAATTACACAGTTCAGCACACAGCCTTAATTCCAGCTTGATGGATTTTCAGAATGTGTCCTGTAAGCCGTAAACTAATTAGATTGTCCTACGGTACATGCCTGCATTTTTTCACTCAACCAATGAGAACGCGGCTCTGCCTTATTATTTTAATAATTAAATTATTAATTTCACGTTGGAAAACCAAAAAAAAAAAAAAAAAAAACTTATATAATAAAGAATTTAATGCTTAACGCTTAAAAGTTTCGGACCATCATTCAAAGCTTTGCTTCTTTTGCATGCAAGTTTGTGAATGCTTCAAAGTTTTCTATATTTCTATAAAAAGATAAGCTCTGATTTTAATGCAAGTCAAAAGACATATAAAGAGAACCCAAGTAAACGAATGAGACAATGGAAAATTGGTTTCATCCATCCATCCATGTGAAGTGTAGATGGGCACCACTTCTTTTTTGTTCTTCTTGGTGGATTCTTTGGAGATGGTTGAAACCACGTTTTATCCATGATACACTTCCACTAACATGTGACGTGAAGGTTAGACTAGACCTGTTCTTTAAATAAAAATAATAAGAACATTATGAAACAGTCAGACATGATGGTGGTAGTATGGTAGGATGCTTTGATGCTTCAGAACCTGGGAGTCTTACCATAACTAATGGAGCCTTAAATTCTGGCTAACCAAACCGGTCCATTATCCGAAGCTCAAGCTCAATAGCGTAAAATGTTGTTAATGAATAATACATAGTAGTTACTGAATGAATACAATTTTCAGAGTAAAATTTGAATGATAAAGTTTGAGGGGTTGAGTGTGGACTCAGTAATACTGAGCAGTGCATCTGTCTCTTCAGCTCCGTCGTTTTGTCGTCAGACTGCTCAGCATGTAAAACATAAACACTCCTTTATCGGAGCGGCGGTGGCTGGAGTGAGTGGATCTCGTATGCATGCTGTAAACGCAGCATGTGTGCATGTGAGCCTGTGCCAGCTCTCTTCTGTAAAGCGCATGACCCGTGAATCAGCTGCCCACATGCTGCGGGAGAGAGCTGGAAGTCCAACCGCTGTCAATCAAAGGGCTCTTCTGGGAGTGGAACTGTCAGTGGTGCCCCCCCTTGCCCCCACCCCCACTCACTTCCGCCAGTCCCTGCGATGACTAGCTAACTGCTTTGACCCATATCTGTCTGTCCTGGAAGCAGCCCAGGTCCTCTCCAATCGGCCTAATTATGCCCATGAATTACAGTTGTCTGTTGTGGTGGGAATGGTGCTGGTGTCTGTGAGTGAAGGAGCATGTGTTGATGAAGAGCAGCAGACAGAGGCATAGAGAGTGAGAGAGAGACAGAGAGAGAGGCATAGACTTTAGGATTAATATATTCTAAAACTAGTACCAGTGATACTTAAAACCTGTGTGTGACTTTAAATAGAAGAAGAAGGAGATTCTTTATTTGTCACATGCATAGTCATACAAGTACAACACACAGTGAAATTCTTTCTCTGCATTTAACCCATTCACCAAGTGAAGAAGTGGGCTTCCGCCAGCGAGGCATCCGGGGAGCAGTGTGTGGGGATGGTACCTTGCTCAAGGGCATCTCAGCAGTGACACTAGCAGTTGGAATCCAAACCCCTAAAAGTATCAGGTTATTCGTACATAACCATTTTCCAACTGCTTTTGTCCCTTAGAGTTAAACTGTTTTTCACCATGTGACTTATGTAAATGACCCCAGTTCTGATTGGCTGTCATGTATTATACCTCATTCAAAAGCAGTTCATACTGAGACACACCTTGCTCTTCCAAAGGCGGGCTGAATTGTTGAATGTTGAATAGTCAGTATTTAAAAATATGTTTATTCTGTAACATCACAAGAGCAGTGATTTCCCCTTTTTGTAATTTTAGCTGTCATGCAGTATATGGACTGTTAAACCATTAAGTGCCAGTTCATATATGGACCATTTTGGACCAGTTCATAGTATAGTTTATAATTCACAAGAGCAGTGAATTCAAAATGGACTTTTACAGCATAGTTTCTATGCTATATATGGATAACTATGGATAACTATGGATTGACCAGTATAGTCCAGTTTATATATAGTAGAGACTGGTTCATTTAAGACCACTATGGACAAGTTCATAAATAGACTGCATGGCACGGGAAGTAAATGTTACACTTAGAAACTTTACCAATATTTACATCTATTTTTTTTTTTTTTTTTTCGAGAAAGGCAGAAAAATGCGTTTCCCCCTGGTATGGACCCTCAAATTAGTAACCGCTATAGTAAGGTTAAATGAACTGTTGATTAAATAAACATTGCATAAACTGTAACAGACTATAGGAATGATATTCAATTCAATTTAATTCAATGTTATTTATGTAGCGCTTTTTACAGCCAAGTTTTACAGAATACAGGTCCGAGCCCCTAGTGAGTAAGCCAGAGGCGACAGAGGTGAGGAAAAACTCCCTCAGCTGGAGGAAGAAACCTTGGGAGGAACCAATGTTGGTCTTTTTTCTTTAAAAAATGTACATTTACAGCATTTAGCAGATGCTTTTATCCAAAGCGACTTCCATTCCCTAACTACAGGGGTCAGTCTCCCTGGAGCAACTTGGGGTTAAGGGTCTTGCTCAGGAACCCAGTGGTGGTGTGCTGAAGGTAGGATTCGAACCCATGATCTCTTAGTCCAGAGGCAAGTATCCTACCCACTAGACCAGAACCACCACAAAAATAACTAAAATAATTTCTCTGCCAAGTCTCTGCTTGGCCTTGCATCTTTTTTCCCCTTTTTTATAGTCAGCAATATTATAGCACAATATTTTCAACCATCCAGTTCATTTAATATGCTGTTTATAGCAACACCGACCACAGCTCCTCTCGCAGATCGCCCCATTGCCCTGGCACACTTAGTATGAAGGTGAGTCACTATAAACCTAGAGGACATATGCTTGTCATAGCCGAGATGTTTTTTATTATTATCATCAGGGCTTTTTTCCCGCCCATAATTGATCATTTCATATGTGGCCCTGTCAGATTCCTGATTAACCACCTACGCATCCCTCCAAATTAATCACGAATGGGCGAACTTTACATTAATCATTTGAACCCCATGCTGATGCCATTCCTGCACATACATTAATGAGATAATAATCTCTTAAACAATTAATAACTCCACCATCAGCCCTGCGCGACAAGCCTCCCTCTCTCTCCCACCCCTCCTTCCAGGGCGGACTGTTATTTTAAGCCATGAATGTGGGATGATTGAAGGGTCACAATGAGGGCGTAAATGGGATTTATTAGCTGGGAGAGAGCGGAGGGGGGGTAATCGGACTGGAGTGCAGGGAGCTGCAGGAGGTGGGGTCGTGTGATGCCATTCACACGCTCGCCTTGTTGGAGAGGCATCAATCCTTTTTATCTCCTCTGGATTTGTTATCTCCCTGTTTTGGCTTTGGTAATAACCCTCTGTCACCACTACCGTGATGATATATCTGAAAAAAAGTCAGTCTCTCCATTTCATCCTTCGAGGTGCTTCAGTGGAATTACATACGATGGCAGCGCATAAAGAGAAGGTAGGAATTATGGCAGCTTGCTTTTTGGAATGCACCCTTGTTCAAGAGCCCTGGAAGCATCCTGCGTGGAAAAGATGCAGCACAGTTGCTGAAACTGGTAGAAGCCTGAACCTGCACTGCCAGGCAAATGTTTGGGGAAACTTTACTTTTTTTTTTTTAGATTTAAGCAAATTGTGAGGTGGCCAATTTTGTAATGCACACATTTCGTCATACACACACCACAGCACAGTGTGAAATTGTTCTCTGCATTTAATCCATTCTCCCGATTGAAGCAGTGGGCAGCCAGTGACGCAGCCCAGGTCTGAGGAAGGTACCTTGCTCAAGGGTACGTCAGTGGTGCCACTGGCAGTCCTGGGATTCAAGCCCACATTGTTATGATTGCAGGAGCAATTCCTAACCAGTAGCCCACCAGCTGCCCTTCATAATATGGAGATACAGGAGACTGAACCCTCGACATCACACATGCAAAGCATATGCCCCAGCACTGAGCTCCGTCCCCATTTCCCTATTGCACTCTTAAAAATAAAGGTTGCAAAAAAGTTTGGAGTAGCATCATCAAAGAGATTTAATGGATTAAATGCATTAAAGAATTGATAAGCCTGTGAAGAACCCTTAAAAGTTTAAAGGACCTTCAAATGCACTTGTTATTTGAGAGGAACCAGTTTTTTTTCCCCCATAGAACCTTTTTTTGTAAATGAGATCTGAACGTGAAGAACATTTTAACCTTCACATAATGTAAAGGCTCTTTACTAGTGTGTATGTTCTTCATTTACATCGATTTTTTTTTTACTTCCGTTATATATTACATTTTTTTTTTTTTATCTTCTTCAAAAGGTAATTACATTAAAAGACATTACAGTTAAGGACTTTTGTCCCTTCTCCTGTAGTGCGCCCATTTTAAAGATGTGAAGGTGTGTTATGAGAGTAACAATCTTAAAGAAAAGAAGGAGAACATGCTCCTTTGTATTAACACATTCTGAAATGCTGGGTTTCCCCAAACCTATGACAGGCAGGATACTGACTCAGAAGCAGCAAGGTGGCCTTATCTTTCAGGGTGGAGAAATGAGCACTAGCACTTTCGGAGGAACCTGCCCCCTGCCATGCAGCCTCTGTCTTAGATTACAGGTTAGTGCTGTGGTGTGTTTTACGCCCCTACTGTGTCCTGAGACTCTTCTCACAAACATACACCTGCCAGCTTTAATTCAGAAGAGCCGGCACTCTCTGGAGTTAACCCAGTGACTGACAAGCGGCTAATCATGTTCCTCTCCCGCCCTCCACACACACACACACACACACACACACACACACACACACACACACACACACACACACATGCACACAAAGCATCCCATCACACTGGGCCCTGGCACTCTAAAAATGCTCACACTGGTTCATTGTAAATGATTAATCTGAAGTGGATTATTTTTCTCACCCAAAGCCGGAGATTATTTGGCAGAGTCAGACAATGGCAGCAGATCAAAGCAGGACAAGGTTCTTTGAAGGCCTCTGTCAATAATCACAGCTCTTGTGGAAATCTGGCCAGAGCAGATGCTGAGGATGCTGGGTGTATGCTCGACTTGCTCAGCGAAGCGTCTGCATCTGTGTAATAACCTCTGATTAAATAAATAAAAATTAAAAAAAGCAGGTTAGGGCAGGAGAAGCCCTGATTATTATTTCAGTCTTAGAAAAACAATTATCAAAAAACATAATTATGTGTTTCATCTGAGAGCTGTGGAATTGGAACACTGTGACTAGAGTAGAACATTCTAGACACTGTGAATAGGGTAGAACATTCTAGAACATCGTGAAAAGAGTAAAACATTCTGGGGCAGCATGAGTCGGACAGATCACTGTACAGCAGGATGATTGGGGAGCACAGCACAGATGAGATGAGTACATTTTAAAACAGTGTAAAGGTAGAACTTTTAGAACAGCATAAAGAAAGAGAAGATTCTAGATCAGACAACATTTTAGAATCATGTGAACTGGGAAAACAGAGAAAATTTAACAAGGTTGTATTAAATAGGAACTTGTTTGTAGGAAAGCTTGCATAACATTTGCACAGGGACACTTGCATAAAAAGTCCCCAAAACGGCTGTTTAAGTGATGGTATGTCCTGTAAGAAACTGGAGATGTGAAGTTCCATTAAAGAAAGACACATTTACTAAGACTAACAGTGGCTAACTAGCAGGACTGAGCCTCAACTGGAGATTTCATGGCCCACTGCAGTCAGGATTGCTCACGATTCTGCATGCGTAATCAACTGAAATTTTTTGCAGTCCAAAACCAATACATTTCCCACTCCTAGAAGCATTCCAGCCATTTTTTAGTTTGCTAATAGAAGCTATTCATAACTGTCACCAGCAAACATTTCCTGCATTGTTGAGGTTCATGTCTTAAGAGTCTGTACTTGTATCAGAGCGTAGAAATCCAACCGTTCAATACAAAATGACCTGAAGTGGCTTTCTAAACATAAGAGCTAACAATAATGAATGGAGTGCCTTTTTGTTAATGGATCAAAGCAAAATTAATTAATGCCATGCAGTGTGACTGTGCTAGTTTTCCTCTTACTAAACTATGGACTATGAACAGCATTCATATGTTCCTGCTTGCTTAGCCCCAAACCAGACTTCCAAAGTGTCTTACATGCTTAGGATTTACAAAGTCTAGCTCTCTGCCAAACAGATGGAAAGTCTTTTCTTCTCTGTTGAGAACCTCTGTCTGTAAAGCATCATGAAGGACACACTGCAGGTCCAAAAACTGATGCTATCACCAGATGCTGGGATATTCTTCTTTTTTTGGTATGGAGAAAGCATCGTCCCCTTAAGCCAGGCTGATTTGTGGGGGTCTTTAAATGCTAAAATGGTTTTTCACACTATTTAATAGCATCACTGAAAAAATGGTTCTTTAATGGCATCACTGGAAAAAAAAAAAAAAAAAAAAAAGGTTCTTTTTTTTTCTTTTGCAAAAAAACGTCCATTAAAAGATTCTTTAGGGAGCCAAAAAGTGAATGAGCTGCATATTTAAATATATATATATATATATAATGTGTGTGTGTGTGTGTGTGTGTGTGTGTGTGTGTGTGTGTCCATCTTTTGACACTATTTATGAGCAGTTATGTTAAATGGTTGCATCCTTCTGATTTGCTGAAGTGATTCAGATGTCCTACAGTATGAGAAGACACACCCTAATGACTCCATGAAATAGTTTGGAGATGTAGGTTCTTGATAACATTCTGTAGCACAGCTTAGAAGAAGAAGATTCTTTATCTGCCACATGCATAGTCCTACAAGTACAACACACAGTGAAATTCTTTCTCTGTATTTAACCCATTCACCAAGTGAAGCAGTGGGCTGCCGCCAACAAGGCGGAGCAGTGTGTGGGGACGGTACCTTGCTCGAGGGTAGCTCAGCGGTGACACTAGCTGTTGGGATTCAAACCCCAACCCTCTGATTGCAGGTCCAACATGTTAAGTACCACAAGTTCAGAACCTACGTTAAACAAAAGGTACATTTGAAACAGAAAGAATATTTAATAAAACAAACCACTCAGTCATTCAGAACTGAAGTAAGTGAAGCGCCTCTGATTTCGGGTTACAGCGTGACGTATACTCTCATGCTCATGAGTTTATGGAAAAGTTTTAAGGCCACGCAGTGCATCCTTGGAGGCTTAGTTTGCAGATAAAAGTTTTCGACAATAGTGCGCACTGGCAGCTCTCTGTCACATGGCATCCTTGTCAAAGAGAAAGCTCTGTCTGAGGTCCATTATTGTAGCTCCCTCTGTACCCTTCACAAAATCTGACCAAGTGCTTTAGGGGCCCTATCATGACTCTTCATAGTCCATTAAAAAGATTGGTAAAGGGTCTCTGAATTCATATTTTGATCTTTAATTACTGATGATGTGCCGTCATAAAGATCTTTTGTGCTCTCGTGTCTGCAGGCCCATGTGTTAACCCTCCAGTTTTAAGTCATGCTGTAATAGCGAGCTAAAGCATCAGGCCTGTGGTCCTGTGGGTTCCACTAGTCATGACAAGCCTCCAAAAAGGCACACAGATCATTTATACAAATTTTAATTAAGTCTAACTGACATATTTTTGTCGCTGTAGTAATTTTTGCCCAAAGTTATGTCTTGGATACATCTTGTTACTTTGCTAAAACAATGCAAAGTTTACTCCACTGATGTTCCATGTTAGTTAAACATGCATTTTGTTATTGTTGCTTTGTTGATAGAACAAGACATGCATTTCTGTAGCTGGATCCAACAGTTTTCCAGTTTCAGTTTTACTCAGTTTTTCAAGACTTCATGTTCTGCCAGGAAATAGTCATAGTGAAGTGACCATTCTGTCATACATGAACACACCACAGCACACAGTGTGAACAGCACAAAATTATTCCTCTGTATTTAACCCATTTAACCCATTCACCAAGTGAAGCAGCGGGCAGCCAGGAACACAGCGCCCAGGGAGCA
>JBBIGA010000126.1:26071251-26082675 GCA_037576975.1 Alestes dentex
AGGAGCGGCTCAGGACACATTTCACTGCGTGTTGTACCTGTATGACTATGCATGTGACAAATAAAGAATCTTGAAAAAAAAAAACCAAAAAACCATTATGTGAAAACAGAGAGGGCGACAGACGCGACAGTCAGGTGGAGCATCTGTCCATAGGTCTGCAGACACTAAATGAGAGGAGAAACTGTATCAGCCCATCCAAGCTGAGGCATTTGATTTTTCTGAATGTCAGCCTGCACTGAGGACAGACTGTTTAGTTATTGAGTTTAGTTCTGTTTCTGTTATGTGGATTTGTTTGCAGTGTTAAAATTAAAAGTTTGATTAAAAAATTTAAAAAGTAAGAATGCCTGCTTTTGTAACAGAACAAGTACACAAAATTAGTCAATTATAAGGCTTCTCATAAAAACACTAAATGCAAAAGGGTTTATCAGCACACAAAGCATTCATATTTGCTTAGGCTAAAATATGAAGCTACAGATGATAATAAACAAAGAGCCGTTTGGGAGCCGAAAGAACCGGCTCTTCTTTGGGAGCCGTGCCACAAGAGCCGGCTCTTTGAAAAGAGCTGAACTTCCCATCACTATAGCCCACGAACATAAAACGTGAACTACTACAAATTACATTCATAATTTGTAAACCGACTCAGTTCAGCGTTCATGAAAAATAGGAACGTGTTCAACGAACGCCGTTCATTGAACGCGTTCATGCACACCACTGGCTGGGAGTATATAAAAACGGATATCCCTGTGGCTCTTGTTGTGAATCTAACTCTGAAAACTGACAGAGTGAATTATGTTTTGTATGTCTGAAGTTTACACATTACTGTCTACATTGGCCAGCTCACTGGGGGGCTCAGACCTGGATTCTCTAAATGTTGGTTGTAAAAAGCATTATATAAATACAATTACACTTAATTGAAAATATGTGGGTTCTGCTGAAAATAAAGGTTTTGCTGCAAACATCTCATTCAACACATGGATTAATTGAAGTATATTCATTCTCACTAATTCTATTTAGATCTAATTATAATAAACTGTGTTTATCATCCTGATTTGTCTCCCCATGTTAATACTGGGCATTTTACACAACAAGACTTACAACTGCAAAGCTGTAAAGAGTGGACAATTAAAAAGTTTGTTTCAGAAAATAGTGTCATCACAGGAACAGTAAAATTCTTGAGTGTGCTGCTTAAATAGATTGCACCCGCTAGCTTTACTAGCCAAAGTAGCATTGTGTTTATTTTGTGTGCTGACACTTTACCAGGTTACAAAAATGGAAGCTTAGCAAAATCAAGCAGCACCTGAGCGACCCAACTGAAAAACCTTCCAAATGGCAATACTTCACTGCACTGAGAAAAAAAAAAACTGTGGGAGCAATATTCATTTTGTGAAGTGCGTAGGTGTGTTTAAATAGCGCAGCGTCACACGTGTTTGTCCTAAAAATGCTCATGAGGGTGGAAATCGGGCAAACTTACATACACACATAGATTTCGAATTCTTCGCGATAATTATTGAGCTCAGTGACAAATGTCTGAATAAATGTTTGGAGTTTTCCAAAAGTCTAAGTTTTTCCATTATCAGTCTCCCTATTTTTACTACTTTCCCATATACCAAATACCACATAAGGTTTAGGTTGACCCCAGTGGACCAGCATAGCAATCCAAAGCCATCCCACGGATCTGAGTGGTGAAAACCTGAGTGAGTAGCATGAGCTAAAACGCCACTGGAGGGAAGCTAACGCTCCGCAGCACACATGCTGCTAATTCATCATAATGGGGTAATTATGAAAAAGTCTGTGGAATGAATAAAGAGAAGCTAAGCCTGCACATTTGACTCCCAAATGTGGCTGCAGAAACATTTCCTTAAAGCCGGCGGATTTATTCAGGCATGTTCTAAGGTGAGTCGTGTTCTACCAAGGGAATTGTTTGAGCAAAGGGAAGAGTTTAAACTTGTATGCCTTCCTCCTGATTTTACAGTCACTGTTCTGATTCACTGTCTTAATCATTCCTCCGCTGGCAGGACCTTATGCACCCAGAACAACCCGCAAAGCCTTCTGCCGGTTTTCAGTCCACAAATGCGTACACACACACAATCACACACACACACACACACACACACACACACACACACACACACACACACGCACACACACACACTACCTCACACACACACACATGCACATATAGTAATGTGTCTTTGTGAGGCATTTCCTTTACCATCCTCAGGGTTCGAAAGCTAAAAATGTTTTTTACTTCTTCAAATAAAAGCTATTTTAGGCCTATATATCCAAGCTACCCAATCTCACGACTTTTCATGAAGCCATCACGACATAAAATCTATTCAGAAACATGCTGCGATCACGCTTTAGGCATTTTTTCATGCTAGGACAACGCTTCATTACTGTATATATTTTAATGCGCAGTGCGTAACACCGCCAGTATCAGCACTAACTGGTGACTGTTAGGGTTACGGTTAGGTTAGGGTTAAGGTTAGGGTTAGGGTTAGGGTTAGGTTAGGGTTAGGGTTAGGTTAGGGTTGGGTTAGGTTAGGGTTAGGGTTAGGGTTAGGGACTTTCCTCATCTCATGGCCTTTCAACCTGTTTCAACCGCTTTGCAAACAAAAATGATAAGGTATCAACTCATTATTATTACACTTTTAGTGGGTAACATGTAGTATATTTTCACAATATTGCATAAAAGCGTTCATTCATAGGCTACAGCAGAAGACAACTTCGCATGAACTGGAGGCAAAGATGGTGAAAAACTCTTTTAAGAGACTACTGTCCCTTTTCAGTCACCAGTTAGTGCTGATACTGGTGGTGTTAAACGGTGCGCATTAAAATACATGGGTTAGTGAAGCGTTGTCCTAGCACAAAAAAGGCCTGAAGCGTGATCGCAGCACGTTTTTGAATAGATTGTATATCGTGATGGCTTTACGAAAACTCGTGAGACCGGGTTGATCCAAGGGTGGGGAACCTGAGGGCCTTGAAGGAATTTTACGAATTGCAAAAATAGAAAAAATGAGCTTCTTTTACAAAATGTCTAGGTTCAAATGCCCATGTTTAATCTAGAACAAACTAAAAAAATTAATGTGAACTCAAGTTACCAGGGATACTACAGGAAATGATAGAGCTGTTTTTTACTTGTTCTGACATCAGCATGTATGGCCTAGCCTTAATATTCACAGTTCACCTCTTATATACTGTATAAAATTGTTTATGTAGGCAGTAAGTTTGTTTTGCCTGTAAAAAACCTCACAACAGAATGTATACAAATGCAGTAGAAAATAAAAAAGTAACAAGTTTTTTTGCTTTCAAAAAAGTTATTAATACTTTAGTTTAAGAATACCTGATCTTCTTGGTGCACTCCATCCAGGTAGAACTTTTTTTCTTTGGAATTTTTTCTTTTTTCCTTCCAGTGAAGTTGTTAGTAGAGGGTTTCTTGCTTTATCTGTTTGTGAATCCTCCTCCTTTGTGACATTTTGCACCCAGTCCCTCTAAATGACTCTGACAGCCCTGATCAGACAGAAACTGTAAATGCTGGGCCTTCTTGGGAGGTTTTGAAATGTTTAAGTTCTTGCACAAATTTGTATTTTAGTACAATGGTAGCGTAGAATACTCACTGCCCAAATAAATGGCTTTACATTTACTTTTGCACAGTAATTGATATAGATGGGTGACTGGCATAGTCCCCTCTTATATTTGAACATAGTTGAAAATGTTATATTTGAAATTTGAAAAATGTGCCACGTCCACAAACACATCCATAAACTTCAATTTGTTTTTTTGTACAATTATTAGGCATAAATATACAAATCCTTTCCCCTCATATCTATGTATGTGCGTGCACTTAGCTGTAGGGCCTAGACTACCATCAAATTTTTTCCATAACATTTACTCAGCTGGCTAGTCTTTGCAGTGCTGCCCTCGTCTCACTCAGCCTGTCCTCGCTCTGAAATGATGTTTTCAGTGATCACATTAAAACAGTGGGATTAATCCAGCTCCACTTAAAGGACACACACCACTTGTGGCCCTTTTTTTGCTCCTTTGGAAGGCTCAGTAAATATGACCAATAGATTTCAAGTTTTCCCATTACCCTCCGATCACCTCCAATCATCTTCAGCCTGGCGCAGAGATGGCCAAGCAGCCAATCTAATAAAGCCGTAATTCTGAGACGCACCCGGAGCTTGTGGAATATTTCTGTCATTCTCTTCTCTAATCATTTTACAGGTCATGTTCCGTGGCTTATTGAGATTATTATTTCGCCGTGCTTTTATCGCCCCATTGTCTAACCTCTGTAACACTTTGCAGCGGCCCCGGGATTGAGCGATAAATTTTGCCGTAACAACCCGATTTAGAGCTGCCATAAAACTGATACGTTTGCTGGAGCTCATTCGGTGGCTTGTCATAAACAGTGCAGCGCTCATTTTTATATACAGGGCTTTGTCGTTCTGTCTGTAGCCCGGGGGGGCGTCAGTGTCATTGCGCTCAGAGCTATTTATCTGAAAGCCCACTTCACATATCTTCACTTAGGCCTGGATGTCACTTAGGCCTATTTCAGGGCTGCTGAACGTGGCCTCAAATATATCTTTACACAGCCCCTTTAACAAAGTTTGTGGGGTTTAACTCATGCAGAAATTGCTCAGTCTGAGAGATTTCATGAGAAAAATCAGCAAGAAAACGACACCATGCTGTCAAAGAAAATACCATCAAAAGAAAATGCACTGGTGTGGAGTTAGAATGAAGCTAGCTAGCATCAACACCAGCCTAAGGGGGCTGTTTTTTTTTCTTTCTTTTTTTTTTTAAGTGAAATCCTAAAATAGGGCACAGTTTTGAGCTTTTTCCCCCCTGAGATCATCATAAATATTTTCATACACTTGATGCCTATAGCATCACATATGCCTAGCATATGCCTTGCTAGTTTCACATCTTTTGTGTATCACACACACACACACACACACACACACACACACACACACGCACCACACACACACACACACACACACACACACACACACACATGCACACACAACACTAAGGTTAAGCCATATGCTCAATTCCCTAGGTACTATTAAGAGACAGAGATAAGAAGCCTACTCTAACAGTGTGAGCATCCATTTAGCCTCATTTCTCATTAGCTGAAAGGCAGGAATGTGTGTGTGCGCTTGTATGTGTGTATTCACAGCCGAATACAGGTTTAGTTACTCCATCAATGGACACTCAGATTCATGAACCTTTACTAATCCACGAAAAAGCAAATGCTCATATTTACCAAAATGGCAGTAAGTACTGGATTTCACTAGCAAGGTCATAGCACGGTTACATTCTTATGACTTAAAACTAATACACAGCATAGCATGGACTTTTTGTGTACAGCTTGAGCCTTGTGCAGCCCAAAGTCTCCTCTTCAGTCTGTGGATCCTGTGGGCAGCATAAACCTTTGAACTGCCCAGTGTTATATACGGTGTGTAATCCTGCCCAAAGGACCTGGCACTTGCTTATTTCCCTTGAGCCTTGGTGGAAGACCCAGATTATATCACTAGTGCAAGCTCAGCTCACCTTAGAGCAGGAACGACTAGTGGTAAATATCTAACAGAGCACTTTACCAGAAGGTGTCTTTACTGCACGGTGGTATGGAACTCATGCTACAGTTCAGAGCTGGACTTCAGTGTGTAGCTTTTTCTTTACTTCATGATCAAAAAGCTTCTTTTATGCCATTGCTCCAAATGACGTTTTTTGGCCATCCAACATTATACCAAAATTAATTCTGACATCACAATGTGACTGGCTGAGAGGCATTCAGTGAGTGCCAGTATCTCCTCACAACAGACACTTTTCCATAGGTATACAGGAACCATGCTGTACCTAAATTGCACTGTGATGGCATGGAACTTGCAGCACGCTTTGATTTCCCAATGTATCTCAGCCTGGTAACGGTGTTACTGACATGTCCGTACTGCAATTCTCTCCCCACAGTTTATGGCCGGTCGTTGTCCCAAAACTGCATCCACGGAATCGTACTAGCAGAAAGTTTTTCTGTCAGAACTGCTTTTGTTTTTATGATCTTTCATTATTTATAGTCTAATTTGATTTTTGATTTTTCTTTGCATTCTTAAGCTGTGTGACGAATACCTAACCCAGCTAACTTGTTAGTGATGGCCTGGTACACCTTCACATTTCGCACAGCATTTAAGAAAAATTTGTTAGCGTCATGGAAATCTCCCACTGAAATGTATCTTCAGTCCAAACAGATAGTAGTGCTTGTACTTTGTTGACTTCCCAGTTGTTAGCTTATATATACATTGCTGTTTTTTGCGCGGACAGTAAAAAAATAATGGCCTCTTTCTGAATTTCGACCCTGCCATTGAGCAGCACTGTGACAAAACAGGTATGGCTCAGGTATGGGTTTCTTTATGTCATGTCCAGTCAGTGGCCACTAGAGGCCGCTCTTTTGCTGTGCTTTTGTTTTGTTTGGCTTGGGTCTTTTATTTTGGAAATCCTGAGCACACTGGGTTTTGAGTTTGGTTATGATGTGTTTCAGCTGGCCAGTGTGCTTCTCCTCTCTCCTTTTGTTAAAGTATTGAGTTTCGGTTTCTGGCCCTCCTGCCTTTTGTTTTTGCGATAAATAAAGTTAAAGACAATGGAAGTCTGCCCATGCACCTGCCCTCATCTGGGAGAATGGGGAACCCGTGACACTCTATGTCATATCCCCTGTGTCACAGTTCTTTGTCCATTCACCCTCACAATACCCTGAAGGTTTGTGTTGTGCTGTGGTTCCCTCTTGTTTGTGTTTTCGGCCATCGTGTCCTTTATTTTGGTGTTTGTAAATAAAGAGAAAGAAATGGAAAAGAAAGTCTGCGTCTGTGCCTCCTGCCTGAATGGGCACCACCCGAACGTGACACTCTATTTGTAATGGAAAAACATTTGTTTGTGCCACGGCATGGTTCCTTGTGCAAGTGGAAAAGTGCCAAATGCCACTTTGGCACAATATTTTTCAGTATGACTCTGTCTTATCAAGCCAGGCAGACCTTTTGTGTTTTTCCGCTAAAAAGATTTAGTGGACCTCCTTCTCGATCTGGTTTTAGACCTACCACTGAATGTGCCGCAGGAGCCAGGTCTTCCACTCAACCTGCCATTTCACATGCCAAGTTAAATGTCAGTCACCGTTTTTAAAGCAAACATTTTTATTAAAAGCACTAAATGGGAAAAAAAAAGCTATTCGAGCCACAGTAGCATGACAATCCTATGAACAATAAAAGTTTCTTTCAAGATAAATAGCAGAAGCTTAGGTAGCAAAAAATCATGGTGCAATTTTGGCATATTAGGGAGCCACTTACCTGTCAGGTCAGGTGTCAGTCACCACTAGATCTCCTACTTGACCTGTCTGTGGTCTTGTCACTTTACCTGCGACTTTAAATATCTTCCACATTGGCCTGCCTGTATATTTGCCACTGGATCTATAACATTAAGTGTCAGCCACAATTAGACTATAGTCAGTTGGGTTACTTATCAGGTACTTATCAGCATTTACTGACAGAGTAGTAACCGTTTAATAGTAATCCAATAAGCATAAGGGAGTAGTAAAAAAAACAATGAAAATACAAGAAGAGTGTAACTGTGTCTCAACTACAAATGGACTCTAGACCTGCTTCAAGACCTGCTCTTCATTAGCTCAACAATAATTCAAATGAACAGAGAAATGCCATTTGTAATTTGACAATAAACAACTCATAAGCAAAACAACAGTAGTGATAAAGAATATGACACATGCAGCTTTGTGAGGGCAGATATTCAAAGACTTGCCATTTTTGGCTTTTAGGCTTAAACACTACAGCACAAAGTGTGCAATATAAGCTATATTGTTTACATCTTGCATACTTTTTCCTTTGAATGTCCTTCCCATAGAGATTACTACTCCTCTCCAGTTAATTCCTATGTTAAGTCCACCTCAGTGTTGGTTTTTATAATAAAGAGAGCTTATATTTTTCCACTGGATCTTTTTCTCTGCAATCTTGACACAAGGTCCTTGAATGTGCTTGTTGTGTCCATTTTCCTTACTGACAGAAACACAGAAACTGATCTGATGTTATTGACAGACTATCAGATAAATATAAAAGATGAATGCATCTGTTACAAACACTGGAGTGTTTTAACAGAGGCTGAAGCATTCTAAAAATAAGCTTGACCCAATAATTGACAGAACAGGATGAGATTGATCTTTTCTTTCTATATATCAACAATGTCTGAAAAATGATTTAGGTGCGCTTGAGTTCAAGGTTGATTTCAGTAGTTATATGTCATGGGTCAACGGTACAATGAAATGTGCTAGACAGGAGAAACAGGTCTACTCAGCAGTAAGAGTGCCAATTATTTGAAATATTGAATGCAAGATAAAAATTTGTTTAATGCTATGAGCCAGACATTCTAATCGGACAGCTTGGAGAATGTTTTAGTATCTACATATAGTTTGGTCACAAAATGCAAAGATAACAGTGGAATTTGTAGTTGTTTCGTTTAAGTGACAATTTATTTAGTAACAAGTATGCCTAACCTGTGAAGAAGTCTTCTCCCTCTCCTGCCTCCCAGTCCCTCCTTTCTTCTCTTTCCAAGCCCCCAGCACTCCTCTCTTTGCTTTGTCATTGCCCCTGTCTTGCAGTGTAAGTTATCTATAAAAGTCGGTGGACAAAAGAAAAAGACTATAAATACCACTATAGCATGGTGGCCAACGCTACCACAGCTTTTAAAGTTAAAGCAGATTTTGATTTCCGAAATTGCTCGAGAGCCTCAGTAGCCACTGTCTTATCTCTAGCATTGTTCACAACTCAACATTAATTTAAACTATCAGTGCTTTTTTTTTTTGTTTTTGGTGGGTTTTTTCATGCATGAACAATCCACCTTCACTGAGCCAGCGTTATCTATTCATTAGCAGAAAGTTGCCAATCCTAAAACTACTTTAAAATCATGGATATTTAGAGCTGATACCCCCAATATTAAACATATTTACATTAACCCTTAGAATGTAAGCAGCACAGATCCATGCAGGCTGCACAACAAATGGTTGATAGTAATCATATGACAAAACAACATCTAATAAAGAGCATTACTGGGGTTTCAAACTAGTTTCACACACAGATGCCCATAAAGAACAAAAAATCTACCATTTTCTGATTGTTTCCATTTTAGGAAACAATCAGAAAAGATACACTATCTTTGATCCTGGGAAAACTTTCAGGATAGTCTCTGCTTACAAGTGGGTGGGGAAAACCTGCAAAGGGAGGTGGGGGTCTGGAGAGCGGCCGAGTGGCAGCACTGTGAGTGAAAGAGCGGGCAAACAGCAGGCATGGAAGAGAGCAAAGACCAATTTTACACAGAGTTACACTGCTTTTATTTGTTGAAATCAATTTTACTAACACTCTGAGTTCTAACGGTAAATAAAATACTTGGTATGAGCCTGATTTTGCAAGCTAACATGAGTTACCTCAACCAGTGATATCTAATCTTAGATTGAAAGCTATAGAGATGCTTAGTAGTAATTGTATAAATAATGTGGACACATTTGCAGTTCAGGTTATTGTTGTTTGGTGTTATACACAAAAACGTGTTTTTTTTCTGTCTGTCAAAGCTACTTAGATGTGCAAATTCCTGCACTTCACTCTTGGTAAAGGACACCCCTCAGCCTTGATTGGCTTTACAGTTTCATTGCAATCATGCACCATGTGCTCTAGTTACCTTCAAAACTACTTTAGTGGGACAAGTTTCAGGTACTACTTCATGAATACTGCACACTATTCGAACATACCAACTATGGTGACGTACTGCTTTCATGTATTCCATAGGCCCTTCATCATTCAGGGATTCATGGATGGTGAGCATATCTGAAGCAACTGGAGTCATGCGTGACTTGTTAGCTAAGGCTTGTTATTTCACAGTCTTTTTCGTACCACTCAAAGGAAACATGAATGCTAGTGAGCTGACCACATCAAGGACACCCTGACCTTGGCCCATCAAGAAGCCCTGCGGTGTGCTTGGATGTTGCCCACCCCCTACTTTCTTTCCGTGATGCAATGCTAATTGGAGCGAAAATACTGAGCGTCACAGAGCGAAGGTTTCACACAGAGAAGGCAAATTACGAGCAGTTGTTCGACACGCCCCTCGCTCCCTTTAAATTCCTCATGCTGCTGTGTCTTCATTTCAATTTTTAATTGCTGAGTGTGTCCATTATTCACGCCGCGGCGGATGTACTGTAGCAGAGGCAGCAGCACAGATGCCTGATGCTGGAGGGCCAAACCCAGACCAGCGTGGAGTGTGCGGGTGTGTGTGTGCAAGTGTGTGTGCTGGGGGACTAGATCAAGAGAACGGTTGGGAAGGATGCCACTGTTTTGACATGTTTGAAGGCTCATGCTGGTTTGGGTATTTTGCTTAACCTATTTATGAACCCCACGGAGCAGGTGCCGTCATACACTTGGTGATAAAATGGTACAAATTACTTTATATTCAAATCCCATGAGCCAAAGTGTATGAAAGTCTACATGGCTCTGGTAAGTTCTGATAAGAAATGAATTAGGACACCACAACTTGTGATATTGCTCTCCAACTACATAAATTAAATATAATGATGTAACTTTAAATATCACCATACAGTAACCCGCCGGTTTTATGCGGATTTTGTAACATAATTGTGAACGTAAATTCAGCTACATTTTCATATAAAATATAACTGTATTAATGTTTTCGTACTGTCCAGAGAACACAAAGAAAGCTCGTCTTTCGTGTCATGAACAGGCTGCTTTCTGCCTGAAGCACAGAAAATCTGTGTTCTCTGTTTTTTTTATTCTATTTACAAAGCGCCATCGATATATTTTAATTAAATACATATATTTACATATAATACACATATTTGAAAGCTAGAAGATTCAAGGTCTCTAGTGTTGTTACTTAAATGTTTCTAGGAGAAAAACTCGCGGAGCTTTAGATGATTGTTTAGGAAGAGTCGAAATATCCCTCAGGAGGGAGCTCTGACCTCAGAGGATTAAATACCGCTGTACTCAGAGCAGGGCGGACTGAATAAGACGCGCCGCCAGGCGAAGAGTAAATTATTGAACTGTAAAAATTATTGGTGATTACCTGTACATTTTACTGTATTTTTATTACTAAAAAATTAATTAAATTATTACTGTATTTACCCTGCTTATACCAAAGAAAACGGCAGCGCAGACCAAAAAAAATGCCCGTGCATGAATTAATTGTGGGAGTAAGGCTTTTGTCTGTAGTTCATTATACTCTGTCCAGCACGTATACGGGTTTGATAACAATAAATTAATAATAACAGTAGTAATAATAATAATAATAAAGCTTTACCTTTATATTTTAAAGGTAATGTATTAAGCTGAGTTTAAAATGAAATTAAAGTGTTTCAGATTCAGTCATTTT
>JBBIGA010000126.1:26084940-26096530 GCA_037576975.1 Alestes dentex
AGATAGATAGATAGATAGATAGATAGATAGATAGATAGATAGATACATAGACACATACATACATACATACATACATACATACATACATACATACATTGGAGAAATACACTACTCCTGGTAAAAATTATAGAATAGCCATACAATAACCCTACACTCAGCTTTTTTCCTTCAGAGCAAATAAACAAATAACAAATATAATGCAAACCAATCTTTGTTTAATAACTGAATATTCTGGGTTTGTGAAATATACTTCAAACAAATTAAACTACATTAGCTTAAGTAATAGCATACTTTTTCCAGATTAACTAGAGGGGAAAAAATATGGAATCACTCAACGTGGAGTAAAAAATTATAAAATTGCTTTGTGATTTACATTTCTAAAGCAAATACCGGCACAAGTTTAACAATGCAAATTAGTCTGCAGTTAAAAGGGAATGCTTGCAGACTTGTTAAAAGGAAACGTGGCCCAACAAGAGAGTAGTCAATTGAAACAATGGAAATTATTATGTCCTTCAAGAATGAAATTTAACACAGAATGCAAAAGATATAGGTCATTTCCTTTAACTAAAATTAGCTGGAAGTACACTATATGGACACAAGTATTGGGACTCCTGACCATTACACCAACAAGGACTTTATTGACATTGCAGCTATAACAGCTTCCACTCTTCTTGGAAGCTTTTTGGATAGTTTCTGTGGGAATTTGCCCCCATTCATTCTGTAGAGCATTAATGAGGTCAGGCACTGGCTTGTAATCTGCGTTCCAGTTCATACCAAAGGTGTTGGATGGGGTTGAGGTCAGGACTCTGGGCCAGTCAAGTTCTTCCACAGGGAACTCATCCTACCATGTCTTTATGGACCTTGCTGTGTGCACTGGGGCACAGTCACGGGTGTGTCCCACTGCATTTGACTATCTGATATACAAAAAATTGAAGGTTACAAAAGGAAAAGACCAGGGAAACAAGGTTACAGTGGGCTAAAGAGAAACAGTCATGGAATGTGGATGCCTTGATGAGTGATATTCAGTGGTGAATCACAAATCTGCAAAGAGACGATGCCACAGCTTTTCTAATGAAACATATAACAGCGACTGTCTGAAGAAAACAAACAAATTTCCCATTTCATTTATGATCTTGAACTGCAGGTCAGGTAAAGAACCAGGGGAGATGACCATCATTACCTCAACAGTCAAAGCACAGAAAATAGGTTTGGTGATGAAGTTCAGGATGTTAAAAGTTTTTAAGGAAAGGCATGTCAGCTCATTGACATGACCGAATGACGTACCAGCAAAAAGTCCTGCTCAGTCCAATTGAAAATTTATGGTTTCAATAAAAAATGGTCCATGATGAGGCTCCATCCTGCAAAGCGGATCTGTTAACAGGATGTTGTTTAATTTACTTGGAGCGTGATTCCCGAAGCCAGAATGTTAAACTGAAAACAAACACTGATTTGTGTCATATCTATTTGTTTATTTTTCTACAAGCTAAAGAAGCTGCGTGAGCATCCTCTAAATGTGGTGCTTCCAATCTGTTTGCCAGAGATTGTACTACATGTGCAGCACAGAGTTTGTTTTATTTAAGTTCTTGTTGACAGAATTAACAAACTGTAAGGCAGTGGCAAGGTGGGAATTTTTCAGAAAATCCACGAAAAAAGATAAATAATCAGACGCACGTGGCTGAGGGAAGCTAACAGGAAGACTGGGAAGCCTTTTTTGTCTGCAGTAAATTACATTTATCCTAAAAAAAAATGTTATGCTTCCAGAGTGGTACTTGGGGACAGCAAAACGTTTAGTACATGTTAAAGTAAAGACAATTGTTAGTAATTTTGGACTATTTTCACTCACCTATTCGTTATGAAATGTAAAGAAAAATATATGTTGAGAAAGAAGCGTTGGAAACAGATCCTTGGTCATAACAAAGAAGCTTAACCTATGGCTTGCCTCGGAGTGGTAGTAGTAATTATAGCTGAGGTGCCAGTCTAAACTAACACTACCATTCCTTCTTATGATCCAGAATTTGGGCAGAAATGTTGACTGACCAACATGGAGGAACTAACCAACACCAGGATGGTAAACTCCTGATTGCAGTAATTTCTGAAAGGTTATATATTGGAACACCTGACCATTACACCGACAGGGACTTAAATGACATAGCATTCAAATACATAGACTTTAATAATGAGTTGGTCCCGCTTTGGAGCTCTAACAGCTTCCGCTCTTCTTGGAAGGCTTTCCACAAGATTTTGGAGTTTCTGTGGGAATTTGTGCCCATTCATTCTGTAGAGCATTTATGAGGTCAGGCACTAATGTTGGACGAGAAGGCCTGGCTCACAATCTCCATTCCAGATCATCCCAAAGGTGCTGGATGGGGTTGAGGTCAGAGCTCTGCGTGAGCCAGTCAAGTTCATCCACCCCATCCAACTCATCCAGCCATGTCTTTATAGATCTAGCTTTGTGCACTGGGGCACAGTCATGCTGGAATAGAAAAGGTTCTTCTCACAAAAAAGGTGTCCACAAAGTTAGCAGTGTGGCATTGTCCAAAATATCTTGGTTTGCTGAAGTATTACGATTAAACCCTTCACTGGAAGTAAGGGGTCTAGCCCGAAAACAGATGTGTCCCAGGATTTTGTCCATGTAATGTATACTGCATTTGCACCAAATGCCTTTGATTTGGACTTCCTGGTATAACTTTTCTTTACATCTCAGAAACACTTAATCTATCCATATTTTCTATGTATTTTTATCACTAAAATATTAAATATAGTTGAAAAGATGCAGTCCTTCTTTATAGACTAGTTAGGATAGATCTGTGGGTGATATCAAAGTAAATCAAGGCTCTACTATGCAAACACTGCATTTATTTATTAATAATTCATAGAACTTTGAGAGATGTCCTTTTTAATACTCTGTGGATAGGTTTGTAGGGCCATGGGGGTTGCAGGGTGCAGCAAAGAGAGGTAAAAAGAAAGGAAGAGAGTGAGAGGACAAGAAAGCAAGAGAGAAAGATATTTACTAGACTATGCTAGCAGCTGTTGATGTTTGTTGAGTACAGTCTGTGAGGTTGCTGCAGTATATTTTGTGTGTGTGCTCTCCGTGTGTTATTGTGTTATTGTTTACTCCTATGCAGGCGCTCATTAATTTATCGGGCCTTTAATGAGGCCGTGGCTGAGTGGCGTAAGAGGCAAGCTCATGCACCGCTTGACGGCCGCCATTGTCTCGTTCCAAATACAATAATATCCATATTAAAAGATGCTACAGGCTCAGGGGTATCAATCTGGCATGAATGTTTTAGAGCCCTCAGATGAATAATTAAGAAGCAATAAATCATAACTGGATCAGTGTAATGAGCGCAAAACTTTGACGTGCCGCGTCTGCTGCTTCAGAGGGGCCCAACAATGGACTTCTTAGAGAAATTTATTTTTTGAAAAGAGTATGAAACTCCTTCACATGCTTCAATCTCACTGTACAGTAAACAAGACCTTTTTAGTAGCTGCTTTCAAGCAAGAGAGAGAGGGAGAGATAAAGATAGAGATGGCACAGAAAGAGAGAGATAGAAAGACAGAAAGAGACAGAGAGAAAAGAGAGAGAGAGAGAGAGAGAGAGAGAGAGAGAGAGAGAGAGAGAGAGAAAGGTGGTAGCCATGCTGAAGGAGAATTTCACCTGCCCATGCCGGTTCAAGCGAGTGCGCCGAATGTGTTGATACTTTTTTCTTTGCTTTCTTTCTCAGCCTGTTTGCCTTCTTTGCCTTCTTTGCCCCAAAAACACAAATGTCAGTTTGAGCCAGCTCATTGACTTTAAAATGCTGCTCATGCGTTACCATCCAGAGACCTCCAGCCCCCCAAGGTTACTGTGCACAAGTCAAAATCATAAATGTATTCATGAGTAGGTCTAAAGGTGCAGCTGAAGTGGAATGAAAGTTGGAAGCCAAAATAATATTCAAATAGACATACTGTTGCGTATATTATTTAGAAAAAAGAGAGACACCTGATTTGGCGCATGTTGTATTACTGTACCAAATCTGCTAAGGATACAGTGGAATAAAAAATGTCCAGGCATTTCTTCTATTTAGTAAATACAGTGACTTTAAGGAGCACAGGTTGTCGACTCAGTTGTGTGCACAGCTTAATCTTCATAGAAAGGCACAGACAAAGGAAAGGCTCTGATGCAGCCACACATGAGCCTTTGGCCACCATGCCTATAAGTATCAGCTAGAGGAGTACAAAGCCCCCCGTTTGGCCACTTTGACGAGTTGGTGTGGAGAAACTTCAGTGGTCTGCGCCGAGCCCTGACCTCAGCCCAGTTGCACACCTTTGGAATAATTTGTAACTTTGACTTTATGTCAGGACTTCTCGAACAACATCACACAACGTGCTTGATCTTACAAATGTTTGTTTGACTGAATGAGGACAAATGTTTACAAACTCACTCTAAAATCTTTTGGAAAGAAGAGTGGCTATGAGTGGCTATGTGTGGCTATTGGGGGGGGGGGGGGGGTGCCAAGGGGGTTTGTGGGTCTGGAATGAAATGTTGGCCAAATAGTATATAGTGAAGCTGTATAATGTCTTGACCTGATGTTAGGGTCTTGGATGCAAAAAATCATCCACCTTTGTAAAACTCCCATTAATCCTTTTTTAAAAATCTCCATTGGATTATACACAAAACACACCATTCTTTACAAGTCAGCTGCTGGCTATGATATTTCTCTAAGAAATGAAAATGTTGGTAAGTAGCTTGTGAAGAGGTGTATTACCAGTGGTCCTTAGAGAAACAATAATAAAACTGACTGACTGATTAGTTTTTAACCAGGAATCTCTTCTGCTTATTGGTTTTATTAACCTTTCCATGCATGTCGGAGTAATGTGGACGATGGGGAACACACGGTGGCATTTGTATTGACCAGAGAGAGACTCTCCCTTTAAATGCCACAGCTAATGAAGCCACCAACCGACGGCAGACAGGGCTTCGGATAATAACTCTCCACTGAGGTGTGAGTATGTGTGTGCCTGTATGTGTGTTAGTGCTTTGTCGTTCTTACAGGTTACCATCTTGTGATGTGATTAACATGATGAATGCAAAAGGCCTGACCTATTTCTCAGAGTTACCTCAGCGTGTGTTTAAAAAAAAAAACAAAAAACATGTAGCACATCTGGAACATCAGCTTAGAGCAAAACATTCCAAAAGTCAGTGAGGAGAGCCAGCTGCTTTTTAGGACTTATTTTTCAGTATTTAATATTTCAACACTTCCGTACTATTTAACAGTTTAGACAAGCTTTACAGAATAAAATTTCTCCAGTACAAGAAATTGCTGCTTAAATACATATAAAAATTCTGCCGACAAACTTGGACTTTGAGTGGGATACTTTATTTTTAAATGATATTTATTTTATATGTTTGTGAAAAATCGCACAAGTAGGCAGAAACATAAGAAAGTGTTTTAGGTGGAGGGTGTTGAAATCTGAAGCAGCGGATATGTGGAAATACAGTGACATCATGGAAAATGTTTTGCCCTTTATTGATTTTTTTCTGATAAGGTATGTCAAACAGAATGCATCATATCATGTTACAATGGTCCATAATATATACATGCTGAGGTTAACTTTTAACTGAGTGACGAACATAATGATTAATGTAAGCTAAATAAATAATAAAATGTATGAATGTATTCAAAATGTATGATATTGTTACATTTGATTTTTATTGTTAAACAAACAATAATGAGCTATTTCTGGAGCACTGGCCTGAACTGATCAGAACTACCTTGTGCTTCAGAGACAACAGTTGATGAAGCACGTGATTCAGCTCCCTGTGCCATAAATGCATATTAATAATCAAAATCAAAACAGTGATCGAAACTTAACAGCATGTGGCTACTGCAGATTCTGACAATATAGAAATAAAACGTAAAATACAAACTCCACCCTAAAACAAGCCTTGTAATTATTTTCTAAATACATAATCAGCTCAGAAGTTCTGAAATCTGCTGCAGTACCTCCACTAACTTCAATCCAGTGTGAATGATTTATGCAATTTCATATTCTTGATTGCTTTTCAGTGGTATTTAAAGCTAGTCCAACCTAGTGAAAGTGTCTAAAAAATAATGCTTTGTTGGCAGAGCATGAATAAGTCAAACAACATTGTTTCGCCCTCAGGATTCGTCAGATCATCACAACTTAGCTACCCACTGTATGTACCTTTGGATGCCTGTGAGAGCTTTACTCATAATATTACAAATTCATGTTAATGTTGCTGAAGAGCATTAGGTCCATCGTTTCTTTTAAAAGAAGTCTCTTTTAAAAGTTTCATATCTGTTATTAGATATGATGTCTAATCAAGTTACCATTCAATTCCAAATCACCGGGCTGCATCTTAATGCCCAATAGACATACGTATGCATTGATGTGCATATGCTGGCATGGGAAGATTATGAACACAAGCATTTTTTGAGAAGGAGTGGATGGGTGGGGTTGTGGGGGGAATTGATTTTTTTAGTCACCCCCTCTCGTCTGGCCCAGCCAACCTATCAGAATGTCATTTCATATCTGTATGAAATATTGATTAGAGGCAGGCCAGGGAGCTGAGGCTTGACTGTGTGTGTGTAGTTGTGTGGGGGGGCTCCTCATCAGCCAGCTCCATCACTTCCATGCTAAAGAAGAAGCCCTCTTCTGCCTCTTGGCAGTTGAAGCATCCTGCACTGGATCAGTTTAACAGCGCTTCATTTTCCATACTTTGTGAACATTTGGATCTGATTTGGGCTCAACGAGAGATGAAGGAGACATCAGGGAAGAACTTGAGGACTCAATTTCGAAGCTTATGAAGATCCAAAGGCACTGACACTAGACGTGTAACGGTGTTTACATGGTTTACAGAGCGCTAAAGGCTACATAGCTGTGAAATTAGCTGCCATTACACTGTATCAACACTCAACACATGGCCTTGTTTTAATTCAGTGCTGAGGGGGAAAAGTCTGTTTCAGATATTTTGGATTCCAAAGCCCTGGGCTGTAGGCCCAAGTTGTTCTTGTTTGTTCGGTTGACTCCTTAAAGAACCATGTAATCATCATTGTTTGCTTGCTCATACAGACAGAGATGCTAGTATTCTGGAGGCTGAAATATAAAGAGAAGAAAGACAGCCAAAGCGTCCCTCGCCAGGCCTTGTTCTACTTGTCTGCACCTGTCAGGATCATTGATCAGAGGTTCAGCTCTAGAGGCAGAATTGTTTAGCTTGCTGAGGCTCTGACTATTAACCTTGGGGCTTGATGAGTGATATCCATGCTGACTTCTCACCTGCAATGTTCAGACTGATCTGAGACCTGCTTCTAGTCAGCACGGAGCAGGTCTGCCATGCTACCCTTACTAACTGCCTGCTCTCTGACCTGGGTGAACTGGCTGTGGTGGATGCTTAGAGGAAGACCTGTTGTAAGATGGCTACTGATGAAGACATGGCTAGATGGGAGGCCTTGCAGGCATGGCTCAAGCTTAAACAAGGACCAGGGTTGAGAAAGAAGGCTGTAATTCAGAATTCAGAGATGAAAAAATAAGATGGCACAAAGTGAAATAGTGCACTGACAACAGATTGTGATAAAACGCATACAGTATCATCAGGGAAAAACCTATATGGTTAAACAGAAAATGACCTCACACCCACTGTTAAGTATGATGGACGATCCGTGATGTTTTAGCACTGTTAGGTGTAACAGTGCCGCCATGTTTTGCCACACCCTGTCTTGGTTTTCAGTTTCATATGCTTTCTGTTTATTTTGATTCTCAGCCATGCTCTGCCCTGTTCCAAGTGTTTTCTGTTTATCATCCCTATCATCTTATCCTGCCCTCCTGTTTAATGTACATACCTGTTCATTTGTAATCCTCAACTTGTTTCAGCTGCTTCTTGATTACTTCTGTGTATAAATACCCCTGCCTGCTCACCCGTTATCTGTCAGTCAACCCTTACACTACCTCTCCTCTGTCACTTCATTCCTGTCTATACATCTGGATAGTTGTCACTTGAGTTCCCTGGTGTTTGTTTACAGTTTTCTATGTTGTGTTGTTTTCCTTAAATAAAGTAATTAGCTGTGTCCGAAAAGTGCACTCGTTCACTATGTAGGGCACTATGTTGTGAATTAGCCATTTTGTAGTGTTGTCCGAAATTCCAACCGTCAGTTTCACCCACTACACAGGGCACTACAAAATCGCCGCGCGACACCAAAATCTAGTGTCCAGACACTGTACACTACATGAATACACATATACCATCATGCACTGCGGATTTCTTTTACCGTGCCCTGCATAGTGAATGAGTGCACTTTTCAGACACACTGCACACTACTGTTATCCCGTGAAAGTCAAGAAGAGGAGTGAGGCAGAGGGAGGAGAGATGGGGGGAAAGTGGGGCTTCAAACAGGAGATTCAGTCACACTTGCACTTTCTTTCTCTCTCTCCACGGAGGACAGTACAGTAGTACCCAGGGCTGGACTGGAACAAAAAATCGGCTCAGGCATTTTGAGCCGCGGTCCGGGGGTGGGTGTGGTGCGTGATCCGGGCCGGCAGACGGGATTCCGCACCGGCCCAAATCAACCTGGCTGGCCCAAAATTGACATCGCCCCCCCGGGCAAATGCCCAGTATACCCGATGGCCAGTCCAGCTCTGGTAGTACCTCCCGGAAGGATCTGTCTGTCACTGTGTCCACCAGACCCCGCCTCATGTGCGGGCTGTGTCTGAGCTAGAGAGACGAGACGTGTGTTTATGCGACAGAGATAAATTGCCAAGATCTGGCACACTATTTTAGCAACAGTTAGTAAAAACGCAACATCCCGAGTGTCCGAAATTAAACTAAACGTCACCTCCCCTTGTTCACTAGTTAGCCCCCATATAGCAAACACTATGTATTGAACAAGTGAACGAGTGAACAAGTGCACTTTTCGGACACAGCTAATGTTTGCACGTGTCCACCATTATTCTCCGTTAGCCTGGTGTGAACATTACGTCAGGATAAAGTAAAGTAAAGTGGTCCCTTATTGTCACACATGAGAACACCACAGCACAGCACACAGTGTGAACAGGGTAAAATTCTTTCTCTACATTTAACCCATACACCAAGTGAAGCAGGGGGCAGCCACTAATGGGGGGTGACCAGGGACTTTGCCCAAGGGTACCTCAGTGGTGCCACTAGCATTCCTGGGATTCAAAGCCTCAAGCTTTTGATTGCAGGGACAGATCCCTAACCACTAGGCCACCAACTGCCCCAATACATGGCATCAGGAAATGTATTATAAATGCAAAAGATATGGCACATTTGGCAGTTAAGGCAGATCCTTCAAAGTCCTTTAAATTGTGAAGTGGAGCCTCCACGGTTCCTTCGGACTGAGATCCAGGGAATTTGGAGCACAAGCTGAACATTGCCAAGAGCATCACCTTGCCGCCATTCTGGTGCCGTTTCGTTCCCAGGTAAGCATTGCACACACACCTGGCTGTCTACATGATGTAAAAGAAAATGTGAATCATCAGACCAGGCTACCTTTTTCCACTGCACCATGGTCCAGGTCTGAAGTTCACATGTCCATTGTGGGTGTTTTCAGCGGTAGACAGGCATCAACACAGACACTTTGTCTGGTCTGCTGCTATGCGGCATCAGGAAGCTGTGATGCACTGTGTGTTCTGACACCTTTCTATCAAGGCCAGCATTACATATTTTAGCATTCTGTGCTACAGTAACTCTTTTGCAGTATTATATCAGATGGGCTAGCCTCCACTCCCCATCAATGAACCCATAATCCTGTTTTCAGTTGTCCTTCATTGGATAATATTTTGTAGGTACAAACCACTGTATACTGAGAACACCACACAATTTTGCAACTTTTCTAGAATCTGAGCTGTAGATAGTTCTAAAATGACTAAGCCAAAAACTTTTTCAGAATGTTTTAATTGTATTTATTTAAGCCTTGTTTTTAGGTTATCTTTTCAGATTTAAAGTATGGAATGTGAAAAATGAATGGGACTGTGAGTGGCAGGTACTGTGCAATGAAAGAGAGAAACACATTCTTGTGTGTGTGAATTTAACATCACATGTACTGAATGGACACACACTATCATGAAATGTGCCCCAGAGAGAGGGAAAACACACACACACACACACACACACAGACACACACACACACACACACACAATTTCACATATTACATAAAGACATGGAGACATAGTGTGTGCCTGGAAACACAGGCCCATTTTTCACACACTCACACTTCATCCAGCTGCAGACTAGATCAGAGGAGAAAGGAACAGCATTCCACAATTAAATGTGCTTTTGTGTCATCTGTACACACCGCACAGCCAACAGCGAGAAGGGGGAGGTAGAGGTGAGGCAGAGAGAGAGAGAGAGAGAGATAGAGAGAGAGAGAGAGAGAGAGAGAGAGAGAGAGAGGGAGAGAACAACAAACAGAAACACAATGAGGGACAGAGAGAGTAGGAGAGAATGAGAGAGAGAAGGCTGATTGAGATGAAGTAAGTAAAAAGGGGAAGAGAGAGTGAGAAAGAGTCAGACAGAGTGAGAAATAGACAGGCAAAAAATAGATGAAAGAGAGAGAAAGACTGCGAGAGGAGAGACAGACAGACAGACAGAGAGACACAATGCTCTGTGTCTTTGTGTTAGTGGGTAGTGTATGTGAGGTGTGAGTGCCGTAGTGAAGCATTGCAGTGGCCCACAGCAGACCTAGGTAGATCAAACTCAGTAAAAGTGATATTTCACTGAAAATATCAATCAAGTAAGAATATCTTTTAAGTCAAATAACTGCTGAGGTCTTATTACATCTACTAACTAGAAGAACAGAAACCAGAGCACAAATGTTCTGTCTTCTGTCTTCCTCTGATTTTGGTCTAGAATAAAATAATAAAGCTCAAATATGTCAGATACATGAGCAACAGCAAAGCAGTAGAGATGCTATGCCCTAAACAAGAAACAGAGAAAAGGTAGATTGATTTCTTCACAAACATTTAAACTGACAATAATTGGTTAATATTCCAAGTAATATCAAATTAAGGAACACACAACTCATTTGCATTTGCCATGGGAATGTAACATCTTGTACTCAGCAAGTTCGTATGTTTCTTGTATCTTTCTAGTTAATCATTTTTGGGACACGTCCCTTCATACTGTCCTTCTTCATGCTCTAAATGTCACTTTTTTCCTGCCTACGGCCTCTCTGAAGCAAGTCCACTTGACCAAGTGATCTGCATTTACTTCCAGTAGTTTTTCTACATGTGTACAATGCAATACACAATTATTCCTCTAGCTCTGACTCCACAGTGCTGGACTTAAAAAGAAACAGACACTGAGAGAGCAGAAATGCAGAATGTCAGCTTTAATTTTGAAGGTATTTGACACTATTGTTATGTTTACATGCACACCAAGAGTCTGATATTAATCCGACTACAGTCATAATCATGTAAACAGCATTTTCAGACTGCCATAATCCGATTAAAGTCTTAGTCAGAGTAAACAGAATCCCATTAGAATATAAGGTCTGGGCAGATATTAACCTGGTTATTAACACTTTAAGCACATCACAAGTTTGAGTCTTCACAATATTTTGTATCACTTCT
>JBBIGA010000126.1:26105777-26127839 GCA_037576975.1 Alestes dentex
GTTTATGTTGTAGCAAAACTGTGCATGAAATTGGTAGCCATTGAAGAACATTTCTTGTACTTTATCCACATTCCACTCATCATGCTTATTTTCAGAAATGTGCCATTCCATTTGCTTTCATTTTATGTAATTAAATAATGGATTGCTGTAACAATGTCATTCACATGTTGTACAAACTTTTTCTTTCATCAAGACTGTTATTAGTCATATGTACACACGAGTCAATCACTGATTAATCACAGTTGCTTTTTTATATATATATTTTTTGTTCTTTTTTTTAGAGAGGAATCATTCTGGGATTCTTAGCACAACAGAATCTCTCACCAGCAAAAGCTCATTTCATTCTGGACAGAATGAATTGCTTGACCTCTCCACAAAATTGCCAGTCATCAACCATAATCAGTTGGAGCTTACATGCAGTACTGGACACTACAGTGTTAACGGGATGCTACCTCTGTCAACTGTTGAAAAGTTTTGTGTGATTTTCCACTTTGCTGAAACCTATTTTACCATGCCTGGCCGCAAGCAGCCAGAAGTGTCAGAAGCTTGTTCAAGATGACATTAAGAATGACTATCACTACAGATGGTTCAATATATATTGCTCACTGTTGATACCTGGACCATAAAAGATGTGCAACCATTTTTGGGAATAATTTCATTTTGGGCTTTGAGCTTCAGTTCTGCTGGCTTGTGAGAGGTTCACGGGAAAACACACAGCAGAAAACATTCTCAGAAATATGAGAATACAATTGCCAAATCTACAGTGTCCAGCTTACAGTCCTTCATGCCCTACAACAAGCAGATCCTCTGAAAATTGAAGCTCACATAATTTTCCACAAAACAAGTGCAGCTGAAATCCATGAAGCTCAGGTAAAGCTATCAGCTGCAAATGCTACAAGTTGGAGTAGTCAGTCTGAAAACTGATGAGGGCATTTCTTCTGATATTCTTGTACGTATCATCAGAGCTGCAAGTCCCTGTTCAGTTTACAGTAAATGAAACCAAGCTAATCAAACAGTGCTGTGAATCTGGAACCTGTTGGTGGTGTCATTTCACCATACACACAGTGCACACTGAAATGAAACAATGTTCCTCCAGGACCATGATGCAACACAAAGAATAAAAACAGAAATACCAGAAGACTACACAAGTGTGGGCAGGACAGGAATAAAGAGAGAATGCAAAACCACAAAAGCAACAGTACAGGACAAGACAAGATACAGTGCAATCGACAGGAGCAGTAAAAGCAGTAGTGTGGGTTTAATTTTTGTGTTTTAATTTAATGTGTGTTTGACGTGTGATTGGCAGAGCGGAAGCAGTTCACTTCCGTATGTGTGTGTGTTTGTGTGCATGTGTGTGTAATGTACAGTTTGTTATTCAGGAGTCTGACGGGCTTTTCAGGAAGCAACAGATAAATGGCAGGCTGATGAAGTTGTAACTACTAGTTGTGTTATTCCATGTGTCAGAGGCCTTTGCCTTGCTGCAGTTAACCAGTTAACCAATTTTCAACTGAGAAATAATGGCTAACTTAAAAGCTATGTAGTGGTTTCAATTGGCTGGGTTTCTGGACCCAAGATTTAAACTACATGGGCGGAGAAAGGGAAAAATCAAAGACATAACGAAAAAGATCCTCTCACTCTTTCCACAAAAAGTAGTAACTCCTAAGAAGTGCTCTTCACCACCAAAAACCTTTTTCTTTTTTTTTTAAATTCATGGACATAAGCCCCATATACATGTAATGGCACCAGAAGAGGTACCAAGTGACCTAAGCCTACGTTAAAGGGGGCATTTGGCTGATGCTTTTATCTGGAGCAGCTTACAATCATTAGTTACAGGGACAGTCCCCCTGGAGCAACTGAGGGTTAAGTGTTTTGCTCAACAACACAATGGTAGTGGGGTTTGAACCGGCAACTTTGTGGTCATCAGGTTCACAGGCAAGTGCAATATTAGTGAAGGCGAATTTCAGGATGTAACGATTATTTGATGCAATGAAAGGTGGATATACACATACACGAATACATGAATGAATAATACCCATTATTTTATGGTTTGAGACATCACATAAGTTCCAGTATTTACCAGATCAAGTTGGTAATTATTTACTGGTAAAAACAGTGTAGTCAAATTCATTACCACGGCACCAGTGTCATTTCTGATGTACCATTAATGTTGAAAGGTTCCAAGGGATGTTACTACATGTAATCTCAAGTGAATGGTCCAGGATTTAATGGAATAGGAAAAAAATTGAATTCATTTCCAGGTTAGTTTCCTTGTCTGAACTAAAACTGATGAGTTTGGCTTGTGAGATTATCCTACAACAGCAAATAAGTTAAAAAAAACAACCCTAAATCTTAAAAGCATATTGAAAATGCATGTTCATGTTTAATTTAAGCAAGAATTCTGCCAAGTGAGTATTAGGCATGTGGACAGATGATCTTAAAAAAGATCAGGGCTGGATTAAAAGTAAGGTGACATATGTTGAAGTGGCCTCAACTTACCATCACAGTTAAAATGCTTTGATTGCAAGTGATTTTGTGCACATATTTATGCACCTCCTGTTTCACTCTAATAGTCTTTTCTCCACTCCAAGCAAAGAATTCACTGGTTTTTATTAATCCTTAAACACTAGCAGTGAATATTATTAATAATTCAGATCAGTCACGCTGCAGGTAAAACAATACTCAGGGGGAGACTGGTACAATCTTTTTCTCCTTCCAGACAACTTAGTGGAAGCCAAAGCAGTCCTCAAATCATTCTGACCCACTTTAACCTTTGCTGTGCAACTCAAATGGTGCAACTCAAATGTGTTCCTGGAGCTTTAATGTTTGTTTCATTCAGTGCTGAACATACTTTGTTGGATACTGTACAATGTACTATAGGGACTGAATTGGGTCTGAATTCGAGTGAGTGATGTGCGCCGCTATATTAAAGCAGTACACATCAGCGAGGCTGCCTTAGCTGGACTCAGTGGTTTCCTTGGTGAGCCGCTTTTAAGCTGTGAGGCTCTAATTTGTTTTGGCCGGAACGCTGCCAGACGCAGGCGGCTCAAGGTGTCCGCAGGAGCTCTTAGAGGAAAAAGCCAATTCACTCAAGATGATCTCTGCTGAGGCACCAGCATGCACAGACACACACACACACACACACACACACACACACACACACATCCATTATAGCACACACCTGCACACACATGCAGTTACACATGTGATCAGTCCCACAGTTTCAGGTGCGCTCTCTGTCTCTGCTCCTAAAACCATCAAATGATAGGCTAGCACCTGTGATGGTTTGTAATGATGATGCATTAGTACTATTTGCCCAAATGGATCGGGGAAAAAGGGCAATGACTATTATGTCACACTCTTCACATCCATGTCCAAAGATCAGGACAAATCAATGTGATGTTTCCTATTTCTGGTAATATGCCTTCTTAAATAAAAAAAAGTTGCCATTATCACCACTCGAGGCACATTTCACCCTGGTAGTCCATCATAATCTCCAAAGCCATTAAATCAGCCAATGATTCACGAAGTTTCTCTACTTCATCAAATGCAAATGCTCAGAATGTTGTAACCTGATGTGAGTTGTGTCAAAGGCAATCACACTTTGAGAGGGTGAGCAGACGGTTGGCAGTGTATGTGGTGCGTGTGTGTTCTGAACTCCCAGACAGCAGCCATGGGCGTCCCTGCCAACAGGGCCAAACGTTTGTATTCATAGATCTGTCTCAGAACATCAGCTGCCCAGGGCTCCTCGATCCAGACAACAGCAGAGGAGCTGGCCATCTGCTTAACACAGGGATTCAAAGAGTACCATTTCTCCTTCTTTTCTGCACTGTTTGCATATCATCCCTCTCTTAGGGTCAAGCCTGACAGGACGCAGAATTTAGACTGGCTTCACACATGGATATACCATGGTCTGAGACACTTATCACCATACAAAATAAACACTTTGACATTGAACATGGTGATACTGTTTAGTGGAATAAGATAAGATAAGAAAAAATATCAGTCCCACAAGTTGGACATTTATGTTGTTACAGCAGAAACTGGATAGTACAAAAGTAAGAGCAGCTTTACACAATATAGTACAAAAAGCACACTTTCCAAATAATACAAAATATAAATATATATACAGTGGGTACTGATAAAATTTTTTAAGCGCAATTAATCCAACCCAATCTCACAACTCTTTGTGCAGCCATCACGATATACAGTGTAATCAAAATATGTGCTGCGATCACACTTTAGGCCTTTTTTTCATGGTAAGACAACGCTTCACTACTGTATGTATTTTAATGCGCAATGCGTAACACCGCCAGTATCAGCAGTAACTGGTGACTGTTAGGGTTAGGGTTAGGGTTAGGGTTAAGGTTAAGGTTAGGCTTAGGTTAGGGTTAAGGTTATGGTTAAGGTTAGGGTTAGGTTAGGTTAGGGTTAGGGTTAAGGTTAGGGTTAACCTCAGTCACCAGTTACTACTGATACTGTCAATATACACACTGCACATTAAAATACATAGGGTAGTGAAGCGTTGTCCTAGCATGAAAAAGTGAAGCGTTGTCCTATCACAAAAAAAAGCCCTGAAGCATGATCGCAGTACGTATTTTGATTACACTGTATATCGTGATGACTGCACGAAAACTCGTGAGACCAGGCTGATTAATCACATGGTTTTCTGCGATTAATCATGACTAATCGCATTTTTATATGCAAACTTAAACAATGAATTCAAAAGTAATGTATTGCACACTTTTATTTTTAAAGTACTGCTATATGAACAAAAGTGGAATAACATTTGGTTTGCCAACACTGCAAACAAATAAGAAGCTTTAACACAGTTACACAGCTGCAGTTTGGAATCAAATCATATATAAAACCACAGCGGTGACACTGGCGGTTGGGATTCGAACCCCCAACCCTCTAATTGCAGGGCCAACACCCTAACCACTAGGCCAAACCTATGCGTATTTCTGAAGTAGCATTCCATTATGAAAAGTGGAAAAATGTGTCCCTAAAGTAGGAAGACAGAGTGTTAGACGGTGTCAAGACACATTTAGCTGCATTTTCTGCCAGAGAAATTCCTACAAAGTATGTATTGCCTGAGCGGGTGCCTTAAACCTAAGTATATGCCACATTTTTTACCTCAGCAAAATAAAACTTTTGCATGGAATTTTTGTTCAATGCAAAGGCGTCATTAAGAATATAATCCCATGAATACCTATATAAACACATGTGTGATTAGACCAGGGTTGCCTGAATAAAGTGGCCCAAGAGTGTATGTATATAGTTACATAACACATTGGCTACTATATCAGGTACACCTATGCTGTGTACATTTTATCAGCTTCTCCACATTGGTGCACATTGTAGCTCTGCAATTACAGGCTGTAGTCCACCCATTTGTCTGTACCATTTATTAGCCTCTTTTGCCCCATTTAAAAACTAATACCTTTAACAGACTCACCAATGCTTACACAATTCCAAAACTGAACAAGCCATGTCTGTTAGAGACTGAGAGATGCTCAGGGTGACGCTGTTTCATCCCACTGCATTTGTCAAAGCAACGGAGAGGGCCATCTGGTCCCAGAAGACGTAGCACGATCATCCCAGTCTGGATTTTAATTCTCAAGAGAGTTTAGTCAGTGGAAGGCCTGCCACAAATGTTCACAGTATTTTCTCTTTACATGGTCATCAGGGAGTAAAAAAAAAGTGTCTACTTTAGGCATAACTGGTTTCAGAATCCATTTAAGAAGGTATTTCTTTAAGAAGGTGTTTCTCCTTATAAATACTGTCGCAATCAGACGTCCCCATGGACAATGCAGCTCAATTAAGGGCGATTAAATGAAAATTATCAAAAATAGGCAGTTTGACCAAATTGTGTTTATTACATAACCTTAAAGCTGCCAGTATGCAAATGTGTTCCTTATGTGTTGAATTGTGTAATTACCATGGCAACAAACCTCTGTGAGTGCTTACTTAGTCCTACTTCCCTCCTGAGTGCCAAAGAAATGGACTTTTAAGATGTGTAGGAGGAACAACAACCTTCAGTGTGTCAGAAATTTGCAGACAATAAAAGCTTTGGAAACAAATAAAACAGACAATAAAAGCTCTGGAAACAGAGGAAAGAGAGAAAGAGAGAGAGAGAGAGACAGAGAGAGAGAGAGAGAGAGACAGACAGACAGAGAGACAGAGACAGAGAGAGAGGGGGAGAAGAAATAGTGAAGAGGTGGGAGACTGAGAAAGAATATAAGAGACTGTCAGTAATGTACTCTGAGTGCGTTGAGGTTTAACGCTTGATTTTTCCTTTCAGAGTTGAGTCCAGTTTGGCTAAAAGCAGTGAGCAGCAGGGAGGCTGCAATGCCTTTTACTTTTAGCTGCAAAAAACGTCATTCCTTGACTGCATGCTCACAAAAGTCTCTAAGAATATAGGAAACAAAAACAACACAAAGGGTTTTATGAATGCAAAAAGTAGATTGGACAATTCGTTTCAATTTTTTTCATCATTTCAAAACCAGTTGCCCTTTACTTTGTGTGACACTTTTATGATGAATAGACCAGCAGAGGTGAATAAAAATGCCCTGGAATGAAGTCAAGTTACACTGATGTACACAGCTAATTCAGTCAAGTCAAGTCAAGCAATAGGATTCCCTTTCATTACAGCTACATTTAGAGGTGAATGTGTTTCTCTAGAATTTTTATTCTACTGAGGTAATGAAATTCTACCTCCAGTTTTGATAGTAATTGTTAATTAAAAGAGTCTGAAATAGTTTTTGCTAATTTTGGCACTTGCAACAAGTAAAATAATAGCATAGCTACAAATGAGAAGGCGAGTGGAATGGATCTACCATGGCAGTGCTAGTTAGAAAGGTTGTGGGTAGCAAGCAACTAATGTCAGTACATAGCCAGTATCATATGTTGCAGTATCATATGTTGTAGAAAATATATGCCCTCCTTCTCCAGCCATGACTGAAGTAGTTGCCAGAGGAACTGTCTGGTTCTGGTTCTGAGCATTACTGCTGCTGTTTGTCGTTCTCAACTGCACCCACGATGCCTTTGACAGGCGGGCTTCTCATGTGCGCAGCAGGATCACCTTTCAACAGGCTACAGCTGCAAAGCCTTTCTGTCTGCTCCTTTGCCTTTCACACTCTGGATGAAAACCATCTGCAGCCAAAAGGCAGGTAGGGAACTGATGCTGTATTCAACCCTCTTCATCTTAGTCATCAGAATTTTCTGGATGACAACAGATTTGTATACATATTTTTCCATCCAGAATTTTTTATGTGAACTATCATGCTGTAACAATACATTTCCAAAGTAAAAATAAAACATTTTTCTGCTGAGATAAAAAAGAAAAACTCCAATACAGGTTTTGCATAAGTATTCAACCGCTACACACAATAATGCTTTGTAGAGAAAGGTTTTGCTGCAATAACTACTGTGATTCTGTTGAGATAAGTATGTATCACATTTTATACACTTTTCAGGAGTGATTTTTCCCATTCTCCTTGGCATAATTTATAGAAATCCTCTAGGCTGGCGGGACGGCGCCTGCGGACAGCAGTTTTCCAATAGTGCCATAGATTCTCAATATAGTTAAGATTAGGGCTTTGACTTGGCCATTCCAAAATATTTACCTTTCTGTTTTCTGAGCCATTCTAGTGTCGCTTTGGCCTCATTTTCATGTTGAAAGGTTCAGACTGGACCAAGTTTCCAACAATATGGTGCAGTATTTGTGTCCATCCATTTCGCCTTCATCTCTAACAAGATTCCCAGTCTCCGGAGATGAAAAACATCCCCATAGCATGATGCTGCCACCGTCATATTTCACCAAATGTGTGGTGTTTCTTGAGGCATGAAACGTGTTTTATGCCACATATACCTCCGAAATCTTCCCCAAAAATTCTAACCATAAAACCTTCTCCCACATCTTAACTAGGTCTTTCTTATGCTTATATGCGGACCTTCTTAAGGAATTGTTTCTTTCTTGCCACCTTCCCGTAGAGGCCTGGGTTATTGAGAACTCTTGACATTGTGGGCCCATGCATCTTCTCTCCAGTTTCAGCCAAAGAGCAGAGCAGACTTCTGAGAGTGACAGTGATCAGTTGATGTCTTGTTCTGATGCTTAGTTTTGAGGGACAGCCTGTTCTAGCAAGGGTCTGAGTGTGTGATGAACCTTTCTGATGAAGGATCCAACAATGCTTTAAAAGACAATCAAACTTGATATTTTTGTGGCCATTTCCTGCTTTGTTTATTTCAGTAACTTTGCTTCTCAAATCAGTAGAATGCTCCTTTGTCTTCATTTTTGCAGACAAAGAAAATTGTCCTTGCAAAGGGTGCTTTTTATAACCAGAGAGATAACCTCATTTGAAGATTCTCAAGTTGTACCTAATTACATAATTATTTAATATAATAATTAATATATTGTTATGGTCAAATAAGTCTCATCATTGTGTTGTTTGTGTTTAATATTTAATTTGTCATTTATGCAAACCTGGAGCTTCCGAAGCACAAGGGTAAACGCTAACGCTAGGGAGCTCAGAATCCCAAGACTGTGCAGAAGGGCACGGTAGCATGTTTCGACAGAACACCGGACCGGGTTAAAGTTGCTTGGTGCGATTAATCAGCGTAATTTTTTTAATGCATTTTTTCTGTGATTAATTGATCGCAATTAACGCGTTATTTCGACCTCCCTAGTATGCCAAAACTTCTAACAAGGTTGAGAGAAGTAGTACTTTGTAAAGGTTGGGCATTGTAGATGAAAACCTAATGTAAACACGGCACATGCTGTGACATCATATGAGTGGTGTACAGTATGACGCGAAACGGTCCGTTTTTCAAAATCTTCGTTTTTTTTTGTCCACACGTAAACACAGAAACGGAGTTTTCAAAAATCTCCACTTTGGCCGGAGTTTTCAAAACCTCAGTTTTCACTGAACCAAAACACCGTTTACATGTGGACGAAAGGCCAAAACGCATAGAAAAACCTCCGTTTTCAGAAATACCCGTGTATGTGTGGACATGGCCTTATACTCTTTTTGGTGAATTTGATCAACTGCAAATTACAACGATTGAATACTTTTGTAAGCCACTGTATAAATAAATACATTAGGTAATTCACAGACACTTTGTATAATTTTTTTTTTTTAAGTAAAGGCAAGACGGCACTCCACTATACTGCAAAAGCAGACCTATTTCTTATACTGCAGAAACTTTTTGGTGAATTTGATCCACTGCACAGCGCTAGACTATGAAACAGATCATTTACGAAAACAGGGCAGACTTGTTTTAGTGGTATGGAAACACATTAATTCCTTTCTGCACTGGTGTCTGATTATTTGTTGATTTTCACAGTTGGCAGCGCTTCCGTGCACTTAATGCTCAAAAAGGCGAGTTAATATACTAAAGGACCATACGTCCAATTAAACTGTTTTCACACAAGAGGAGAACTGAAAGTTATGCGTACAAAAGCCTGCTAATGTGTTCGTTCCATCACAGTTACTAATTCTAATTCTATTGTGTCTGCACTGATGCAGATGCATTCTTTGACAAAGTCAGGAAAAAGTCTTCTTGCATGCATTTCAAAATGGCCCAGAGGTGTGACACAAGTCTTGGATTTCAAATTCAGTATGTTTTCTTCCATTAACAGTCTTTACTATGACACAAGTTTCATTACAAAACCCATTCAGACCCTGCCTGCAGTTACTAAGGTCACTCTTATCAGTGTTGTTGGAGATAGCAAGATATCCTTTAAGATTAAAGCCTTTAAAATAAATAGCCTTTGCACAAAATCCATCAAGTTAAATCACACAAATTAAGTCGTACAGTTAAGTCATACAAATTGGTTTTAGGATTTTGGGCTCACTTATCGTAAAGGAACGAAGAGTATTAAAATGAGTAAGGAACTATCATAAATATCACTAAGAGGGTCCTACATTATCTATTAGGCCCATTAAGTCTGGCTTAGTTCATTTCTGTCATTAGCGTGGCTGGGTCACACTGCTGACATTCATATCCCTGCATTGCTCAGCTTGCCACAGCAAATAAACCTACAATCCAGTGCGCTCTGTTAGTATTCTCCCTCCGTAGAGGTGTTTAGATGTCTTGATAGGCCCTTAATACCCATTAATATCTTTAGAAGCCACCTCTATTTGAAGCCCATAACATTTCAGCAGAGGCCTTTGAGGTCATATTAAATAGATTAGATTCCCGAAATCACATCATTGATATTCAGAAAGGCTGATGCGACTGTGCTCTCATTTGTCAAAATCATTATTGTTCTGAATTAGAACAGAAATTTCAAGATGATGCAATGCTAATGAGCAAACTAAAAGATGAAAAAATATGTAGGATCCCATTTTTTACAGCCTATAGGAGCATTAAGGGTACAACTGATGCTTCTGAACTAAAAGTTGATTTATCAGGAGTGGCAGGCTGTCAGGCACTTAGATGATGAGATCTATACTTAATCATTTTCTGCAGTAATGAGCCTTCTCCTGAGACTACATGTGAAAGTAAAGGCTGCACACACAAACAAGGCCTTAGATATATTAGGTTTTTAACTAGAACATTCAGTTTGGTGATGCATTTCGTATTAAAAATGACCAGAACGGTTCTCATGGGAACACTGTTATTCCATCAACCAACCACTAACTGCTCCGTCTCAGTCTCCTCCACACAGCCCCAAAACATTGCACCATTTCAGGCGGATGTGTTATTTATGTTACTCCTTATAACTATCAGCAATCTTATTTCTAGTCCTTGGATGCTCCTTTAATGAATAACAACGTGCAACTAGTTCTATACATTCTTAGCAAAAAGGGCTCTGTACAGTATCAGTTACGTGGCTACATGACAGTTCAACATGCTTGGAGGAGAACACCTATACTCACACCGGCTTTCATCACTCAGTGGCCAAGTGTGTGGGATACTTGCCTCTAGACCATGAGGTCATTGTCTGAATCCTACCATTAAGCATACCACCACTGGGTTCCTGAGCAAGACCCTTAAACCCAAGTAGCTCCAGGGAGACTGTCCCCTGTAGTTAGGGAATGGGAGTCGCTTTGGATAAAAGCGTCTGCTAAATGCTGTAAATGTAAAGGAGAGCCAGGCCATTTATGCTCTCTTTAATTTCCAGCTACAGATCGCTGCGGCACAGCCAGTGATCAAACTTGCATCTCCTGATTAGGCCAGTACCCGTCTTTATAACTTTTAAAGTCAGTCTGAGAACGTCCTAAAGACGTCATTTTGGTAGCCGGGTAGACAATATGAAACAGGTAGTTAAATGTAAAAGAGTAGTGCAAATGAGGACAGCCTTGAGTAAATTAACTGTGCAAATGATCCATAAACCATAAAAGTGATGCAGCATGTTTCAAGTGATATGTAGGCCATTACAGACAGCAGCATTATAATAGATTATATTGGCAAATTAATGACCTGTCCTTGAGTGGTAAATGCAGTCACTCCAGAGAAAAGGTTGTTTAAATACAGAGGCTTGAGCACACATTTGTCTGATGTAGTAAATCATTTCTATTGTTAAATGTTGTGTTCTTTTTTTGTGTCTAGCATAATTATCCATGTAATCCATAATCTGTAACATCTGATCTATTTCATATCTATCTACTTTTGATTTGAATCTATCATAGCTTCTTCTTGGCATGTCCTGTATTACACACCAAGGTTCCTGCACCAATGATAAAGCTGAACTTAAACTTCAGATCCCCCCCTCAGCATAATAGAAACTAGTAATTCAGCTTTTCCCCTCACAGTGCCCCTACAACATAAGAACTAAAGGAACTGATTGCAGGGAGAAGACACAGAGACAAGTGGAACAATTGCATCTCACCATGCCTGTAAACGTAGGCGAAGCAGCACGGACGGCACTGCTGGTAGTTGCTTTCACATTGAGCACAATGGAGTTCAAGTGGTGGGTGCCCCACTGTGAGGGAACTGTGCTAACACAGGGACAGACAGTGAATTTCCGTCCCAAAATAATATTTCACGCACCACCCACTCCAAAATGTGCTTGAGACTGCCGCTTTGCTTTCTAAGAGGAGAGACTCATTTAAAGTCATTGTCTTGCATAATTTTTTTTAAACAACCTTCACTCATAATTGCAAAAACATGGAAATACATCTAGGTCAAGTATGGAAAGGTATCCAAACAGTCTGAATTATTGGCACCCTTCATTAATATGAGCTGAAATCAATATATTAAATTAATTACATAAGCAGTAAGTGATATTTTGGCCTTCAACATATGGGTAAGCTTCATATTGAATTTTTTTACTGTTTTGGGACAAAAACATTATCTTTAGCAACACAGTTTCTAGAACATAGATACTGGCACCCTTATTATTATATTTGGTGAAGCCTCCCCTGAAGAGAATAACAACATGCCACTTTCCATATTGGTTACCAGTTACAACTTGGAAACATATCCCTGCAGATATCTCTTCAGTCTTCTGAGGAGTCACCTGAAAAGTACTGAAACATCTGATATTTAATGGCTGAGACTTCTGTGTAATTTTCTGTAAATTGTTTTCTCCTTTTGTAAAACGTACTTGTACATTTGTAAAATGTACTTCTTGTTATGACTACAAATGGAATATTTGGCAGTCTGCAGAAACCATAGAAAAAACAGCTCACAATATTTGATCACTTTAATATGGTTTAACATGGACAGTGCTTGTAAACAAAGTGAAGAAACTGATGTAAGTGAAATCAAGGGTATTGATGTAAAATATTTATTTTTCAACTGCTCCAAAAACCTAAAGTGAAGGTGAGAGTAATAGAGCAATGCCTTTTAAGGGAATATATAGTGCTGTGCAAAAGGCCTTGAGCCACCCCTCATTTCTTTTTATGACTGTCAAACATCTTTGGCATATTAATAGATTAAATAGAAGAAATAGGAGCAAGTGTTTTATTGCGAGAGTTTGCAACGTGCCTAAAGATACCAGGTGCCTAGATAAAGGAGTTCCAACCACTCGGCATTCAGCACCACCATTATACGGATCACCATCTGATCATCTGGAATCATCTGCTCCTGTTCCTTCACTGAGTCAGGTCTTAAGTTAGATGGCATTGTTATTTTTGAATGATTCATACTTAGATCACTGTATGTCTGAAACTGCTCAGATACATTGCCTGGACTGAAAGTGAGACAACTTTGCAAGTCTTTCAGAAAGCCTGGAGAACTTTTCCTCCAGACTGTGATTAAAAAATACTGGCTCTTTGGAAGCAACATATGAAGAAATGAGGGGTGGCTCAAGACGTGGCACAATGGTATGATTAATAATGGTTGCACAGGACAGTGCTTGTGGAAAAAGCTCATACACTAACAGATTGTTAGTCAGATTTTACACTGTCTAAATACATAACTAAATATGTGTGACCATATTAATATGAATACAAATATACATATTCATAATCATGAAAAATATATGTTTAAATTAAAAACTGATAGGAAAACAAATTCTGCCCCACAAATTAAAAACATGAAAAGAACTTCCAAGTCCAGACAAAAAATGCTTAAGCTTGCAAAGCACAAGAGAAAGAACAGTCTGGCCAAATCGGAGGCATATAGGAGCCTCTTTCGGCAGTTGGTTCCAGTGATCAGATAGCTAAAATAATTTAAACTTGAAACTATTATTACATACTAGAGCACTCAACTAAAACTGGTGGCCTGGTGGTTAGGGTGTTGCCCTGTGACAGGAAGGTTGTGGGTTTGAATTCCAGGAGTGCCAGTAGCACCACTGAGGTAACCCTTGAGAAAGGTACCGTCCCCAAACACTGGTCCCTGGGCGTTGTGTCACTGACTGCTTACTGCTTCATTTGATGAATGGGTTAAATGCAGAAAAAGAATGTCACATTGTGGTGTGTGCACATAGGGCTGGGGTCCACTTTACTTTATTTAATTATAGTACTTCTTTGTTTTTATTAATCCATTTCTTTTTCAGATTAGCCCCATTAATGAAGGTAGGGAAAGGTATATTCCTAAACCAGGTTGAGATACAGGTGTTAGAGACTGCAGCCAGCTCCATTATTTATGAGTAGAAAGGGATAATGCCCATCACTTTATAAATAGGAGTAGAGTTATGGTTATGGGATAAAGGGAGAACTATATAGAATGTGAACATAAAACATATGTACAGTCATCTTAAAGTTAGTAACAAAAGAAGCACACTAGTGTTGCAAATGGGTTGCAGCTGGGACCGAGGCAGCCTAAAATGAGTAAGTGAGGAGCGAGTGAGTGAGTGATTGCTGCTGCTGGAAGGGCAGTAATGAGGGTCAGGTGTGGGTCACAATTTGGCAGCACCTGCTGGACACTCGCCACTAAAATACAGAAAAAAAAATTACTCTAGATTCAGGTGTTCCCAGAAAACTCTGACTTTTCATTTGGCATGTCATAGGAAATAGAAGTCATTTGCTGGGTTGAAATTACCGTTCCATGACTCCTCACACACCGAAATATGGGTTCTGCTTTGGTGATGGACAACTGCAAGGTGCCGTAAAAGAGAGGGAAAGTTACAGGGCATGTTGTTAGTAACTTATAAAATTGGGCCATTGCTGTCACATCAAAACCTAGCTCTGCTTTTTTTTCATAACTATTTCAGAATGACAGCTGCCCAATAGAAATGGCCCCGAATTACTTGTCATATGAATGTACCCTTAAGAACTTTTTCTTTTGTATATATCTTTCTCTAAGTTGGGATTTCAAAGATTTCGTTCCTGCAGTTGCTGAGCTGAGTTGTTATAACAAAGACAAACTTTTGACATTTGACTTTGACCATGACTTTTACACATGCACTTATGAGCCTGTCACCCTTTTCTTTCATTTGCTACCATTATCTGTAGGGGTCAGAAGATAAGGGAAGGAGGAATGAGTATAAGAGCTAAGAAGCTAAAAATAAGTTTCACACAGCTTTAACTTTAACATGAAAATCAATCCCATTCTACATATTAACCTCAAAACATGTATAGCCTCTTTCTGCAGCTCCCTAAGTAGATCTTTTACTGACAGAATGGAAACTATTTTAAATATAATCGAATAGAATATTCTTGTCCTTAAATCTATCTGAAAGACCTCTGATCTGAAAGACCTCTAAAACAGGCGATTTATAGCTGCTGTGATTTGTGAATTGACAGTTTTACATAATCTTTCCATTTATTTTGATGTCAGGAAATGAAAAAAATATAGCAAAAACTTAAAGGATATGTAATATGTACCTTTACCGTGTTTCTGTTTTTGACTACAAAGACTTTGTCCTTGTTTACCATGTGGGTTTGTTTTTGTTATCTTAGTCTTCGCCATAGACCTGCCCACTTGTTTTCCTGTTCACCGGTCCCGTTCTTGTCTCCTCCCCCGCCCAAGTGTTTCTAATTGTATAGTTAGTATAAATACCCCTGTGTTTCAGTCTGTGTTTCAGTCTGTGTTTGTGGAATGTCAGTTACTGTTAACCTTTCAAAACTGCTATGCCTTGCCTGTGTCTTTGTATCTAACTTGGATTATCTTGAGTTTCTGTTTTGACCCTGGACTTTGTTAGTATTTGCGTTTTTGTTTTGTTTCATGTTTGTCTATTAATTTGAGATTTTCGCACGTACCTCCTGTCTCAAACCCATCTCTATAGGATGTTATTTATTTCCACAAAACAGGACTGTGCATTACAATAACATGGCACGGATTAAGAAGTTTAAAGCCTACACTTCGGAAACAATTTCTCAGCTTTTTTCAACAAGTTCTGAGAAATGATTGATATCTAATTTTTTTTTTTTTAATATCAAATCATATTTTTGTAATCACCAGGGAGAACTGTGACTTGTAAGGGTTAAACAGTGCTGGGTGTAAATGACTGGAACTGTCTAACATTATACAGACATTTATCAAGAATCTGAAGGTAGAGTTGGTGAAACACCACTCACTCTTGCAAATGCGGACTGATGGACAGTTCATGGTGATGCTGAAGCTCTGCTGTCAGAACAGATACGGTAACACAGCTGTGACCTTTTCTTCTCCTTTAAACTCCTGTAAGCCCTCACGGCACATGGCGTAAGAGAGCTGTTAGCATCGCCAAACTGTCACCGCGTGGCCGTTCTGAAGCCTGTTGACACGGGAAAGTCTCAGAGTACGCTGACAGGACGACATCTTCACAAGGCTGCTAAATGAATGTAAAAAAAAATCCATACTTCATGAGCCACACTCTCGTCAATAGCGTCTGACATTTATTGCGGGCTCCGGACGGAGTGGCGTTCTTTTCGAGGATGGAGTTAGTGTTCATCCAAGATTTTAAATCAATAGAGGCAGGAAGATTGCTCAGCAAGCGATGACAGGACATCTTTACTGTGGCAACAGGTGCAGCTATGGAGTGGCAACATCCTAACTGCTCATTTCCTGTCTATAAACTCAGGAGGAGAGTATAGACTATGCAAACACACGTCAGAACGTCCTTCTGCAATCAGATAAACATGGTTACAATATTAGAAACACCTAGCTTGTCCTTTACTGGCTACCCTAGAGGTCGTCTATATCAGTGTACAGTTACAACATGCAGCCCTGTGTTGCTGTATCCGCACAATTTTTCACCCCCCTGCTACCCATTTCATGATTGTTCAGTTGTTTTGACCACAGGGACTGTGGTTGATGAGATACTATTTGGGTGGTGGACCATTCACAGCATTGTAGAGTGCATGGTGGAATGAGTGTACCAGGCACGGCAGCGTTGCTGAGGTTTTTACACCTCAGTATCATTGCTGGCTTGAGAGTGGTCCACCACCCAAAAATATCCAGCCAAGAGTGGCTCAGAAACTGACCAAAGACAAAGACCAATAGGATGACAAACACAAACTGGGTAGTCTGTAACTGTAATATATATATATATATATATACATATGTATAATAGGTTTGAAATTATTAAAGGAAATGTATTTAGTTTTTACCTTGGTTAAATTAAAATAAGAATTTGATGGCACACAACTTTTTATTTAATATCTCGATCCATTCATCAGTTACACAATAATAGGTCAAACAGTAATACAGTACAACACAAATTTGTTAGTTGCTAGTTAGATGGTTTAGGATGTCTGAATAACTGAATTGAATTCTTTATTTTAGTTTTTGTAGACAAACATATCTTACAGCTGGATAAACAGGTCTATGCTTGAGTTGACATTTGAGTATTGCAATGATGTCTCATATCTGAAGCAAATTCTAAACAGCAACAGGGACAAAATTAGACTTTTTGATAAAGATAAAAACAATTCAGGACAAGATCCTGTACACTGACATGATAGTCATATAGAAGGTTTTTCTTTTTACACAAAAATGTGGAATTGAGTGGTTTTTTTTTTGTCAAGAAGACAACTGGCTAAGTTTAATCTATCAGTACATTTTTATCATAACAGAAAGAAATCTCAAAACGGCCATCTGTTTTGAAGAGGTTTCCTCTAAAGGAGAAACGAGGTGACAAAACACCATCAGCACAAGTGTGAAAATCAATGGTTGCCTACTACACTACAGGTCAATGCAGGACCTAGGATAGTGCAGGAAGAAAACTGCACATCAACATATCCCACCCTGCAAACAGTACATTCGTAAATCTCCAGACAAGAAGATGTTTTTGGGATGTTTTAATAAAAACACCACCAAAAGAATATATACATTTTTTTTCACAATAGTTGATTGTGATGTGGAGTTGACCAACAAAAATTCCCAAAACATCTTAATGTATATGGCAAATCAAGTGATTCCTTACAGACCTGCATTTTCATATCCCCACTCTGTTACATGCGCACTACATTTTCCCTTTTTGGGATGTAACTTGCGTTTCTGTTGAATCTGATTTTACGCACATTAATCACACAGAAGATTGTTATTAAGCGGATGATAGCGGGGGGCTGATCAAACCTCGACTGCGCGCTCTTTCTGAAAACTTGTTCAACACAGTCCAATAATGCACAACTTTTGACATCCCATTCTGAATTCAAAATCAGCCTCGTGCCCAAGTGGCTTGTCCTTATTCATAGCGCTCCATCAGCCTTTCGAATTCTCATCACAGTGCATCCTCTGATTAGCTGCTTCGGAATGTTTATTAGAAGAGTGGGCTCCATTCTCCGAAAACAAACAAATCTCATTAAAGCAGCGGCCCTTAAGTCACGGGCCATGGCATTAGCCTTAGTTTCTCACTGATTATTCACTAATATTACATCATTTATTCTAATCAAGGATTTTCAATTACTGGGTTTCATTTCAATTTATCATTTTCCTTAATATAATTTTAGAAACACTCAGAATCTCTGCAGTGCATCTGAATGAGTCCCCGAGTCTCTGGGTGCATCTTCTTAATATTCAGCCCACAAGGTTTTATTACGAAACATTTTTTTTTGGTGAACTTAGCACATAAAAATATGTGATGCGAAGACACCTGTCAGAATATCACACCGCACCTCGTGCACTGCGTGAAGAAATATTCCTATTAGCAACCTTTTGTTAGGTTATCATGGGCTTTGTTTACTTCAAAAGCTCCACACAGAACTGCATTACTTAATCATCAGCTTAATTGTTTGGTGAGCTGGGCTGCTGAGTGCAGCCATCAGAACTCAGAGGTAGAGCTGGAGGATACTGATATAATTCCGCATCACAGTATTTTCCTAATAAATCTCAATATCACGCTGTGAGATGATTAAGGTTTTCATTAGTAATCAATGAACCAGTGTTTTCTGAAGACTGAAGCTGTATGGCAGGGGTGTCGAATCTTTTTGCTAAGAGGGCCAGATTTGATAAAGTTAAGATGCCCGGGGCCAAAAGTTTCTTCTGACATTCTTTTAACCACAAAATCACATGAAAATACACACTGTTATAAAACAATTTTCATTGTCAAAATTATCTTTATTTTTCAAATGGCAATGTAACCAAATATAAGCCACTCAGGCAGATGTGAACTACTCTGATCTAATGTGACGTGTAGTTAAGAAGATGAAATATTCTTAGAGATTACTTTTTGATAAAGACAAATATCCTGTACTATATTAACTGACCTTTAAGTCATATAAAAACGTTTTTTTATGTTCATATTTTATGTCTGTAGTATTTTTTTTTTTTTCAAACCCAAAAAATATGGAACTGAATATCTCAAGAATTACAGAAGCAAAAATATCAAAAGTGAGTCACAATTCTATAGGAGATCTATCATTTTGACCCCCTTTGTGAAGGGTTCTAATTTTTCAGAACCTGTGGCTAAGAAAAATGACATTGGTTATGCCCACAAACAAGATTTTGGTACATGGTATATTCCACAGTTGCCCTTATTAAAAGTCAAGGTTAGGTTTATATTTAACAGAATCTGTTGCAGGCAGCATGGCAAAAATACAGTATCATGATACATCAAGAAATTTTCATGATACGAAATATGTCACAATATTTTTTTACATCTGACAAATTAAAAAATACTAGTTAAAACTATAAGAGCAAAAGATTTTGTTTTCAGGCCAAATATTACTTTTACTACATCCAATTAAACAGGACTAACTGTGCTCTCTTTGTAATGAAATAGTGTTGTATAACCTACAATATTCACCCTACAATATTCATCATATTGGTATATATTGTGATGTTATTTGTCACAATAACAATAAATTTCATCTTATACCTCACGGTGGCGCAGTGGGTAGCACTGTTGTCTCACACCTACAGGGTTGGGGGTTCGAACCTTGGTACTGGAGTTTGCATGTTTTCCCCGTCGAGGCGTGTGTTTCCTCCGGGGTCTCCGGTTTCTCCCACAGTCCAAAGACATGCGTGTCGGGTGAATTGAGGATTCTAAATTGACGGTAGGAGTGAGTGAACGGCGTGTGTGTGTATGTGCACCCCGCGGTGGGCTGGCACCCCGCCCAGGGTGAGTCCCTGCCTTGCACCTGTAGACCCCAGGATAGGCTCTGCGACCCTAGCAAGGATTAAGCGGTTACAGAAAATGAATGAGTACCTAACTCCAAAATTTAGATGATATGGTGTTAGTTAAAGAAATTGTGTCTCAAAAGCATCTACACAAAATAAAGTGCAACCTTTAAAGTCTTACGAACATGGTTAGAAATTTGGCAAAAGTAAAACTGCCCCTTATTTAACATTTCCCACCTTAAAATGCAAATACAGATGCAAAAATCCCTCACAAACTAACTTGCTCTAAAAAATCAACTTCTAAATGTTATAAATGTGGATGAATGTCACTATCACTAGCTTTCTGGGGAAAGCAGCTACAGTGATGTCTTCTGAACTTTCCACTAAAAAACGAAGGACATAAACATTTCCCAGTTTCTGCTCTTTGAGATTAAATACCTAACTAGTATTCTTGGAAACACTGATGACTTTACATAGTTTCGTAGTTTCATACAAGTTTCATAACGCCCCCAGATTCTGATATCTAAAATGGCGTTAACATTCTGTCAGTAAAAAGTATTGTTTCTCCCCTGCCTACATAAAACACGTCTTATACATTATAAAATAAGATACGATTAAATAAGATATATGGGAATGACAGAAAATTGCACAATAAACTGACCATTGTTTTTTTTTTACCACAGATGGAGAGTCTTGTGGGCAGACTTTCATAATATGGGCTACTCAGAAGAGTTAAGTAACTTTACTGCAGAAGATAAAAGCTATTCTTGAAATTGGTTGTCTTCATTTTAAAAGACCTACAGTGTCTCTCAGAAAGAAGTAATTGAAAAAGATGGTAAGCTGGATGAAAGGAATGTGAAGTTTTCCTCTTTGCACGCTTAAGGGTGCACTGAATATAAACAGAATCAACTGAACGAAGAGGTCTTCCAATTACCTTTGAAGCTTCATTTACAATGACACCAAATAGGGACCCTACCCAGAGTTGTAAACACCAGCCAGGCAGAAACTACATTTCAGCAAAGGAAGCCTTCCTATTTATTTGCTAATGCTTTTTTAACTCCTTAAAATCCCAGGGATAATTACACCTAAGGCTTATTATTCCGTAACCTTTAAAAAGTTCTTGAAGCATGTAATAAAAGTTTGGACATGTTGGCAGGCAGGTCTCAGTTTATTCTGTGCATTTGAAACAGTCTGAAGCCTCCAGTAAATGATATTCCACTTAAAAACATTTTTGTTATCTATCAACATATCAGTCTTGTTGTTTAACACGAATTCTAGTTGGCTTATATCGGTAGGTCAAACATGAAGTATTGCATCTAAGAGAAATACGCCTATTGTGTGCTGGGTTGTTACTCTTTAATTCACTGTAGCTCCAATACCTGCCCTCGACAGTAGATGAGAGACAGATATATTCATGGAATAGTGTAATTTTTTTTTTTTTACTGACAAGCTCAGAAGTCTTTGAATTGCATTCTTCGGGGAGGGTCACTGAATTTTTGACCGGACTTCATACACAGCAGCACAGAGCTCTGGATCATATATTCTGTATTTTCTGAATCAGTGGAGCTGTGCACAGTAGCATTCCTGATGTGCGCATCTGCTTCTCGCTGATTCTCAGCATGTGAGGTCAGGGAAGGGTCCATTTTTCCAGTCGTTACTCCACAAAGGTTAGCCGAGTGCCGAGCCTTCATGTCAACAGCTTTGCATTCACTCTGTCGGCATGAAAAGGACTCTGAGCTTTGCAAGGTAAAGGCCGTCGTCTCTATTCCCTTCATCTATAAATTTAAATTCCCAAACTATATGCTCATGCATTCACCCCTGCACACCAGCCATCTGGCCAGTGCACGTACACAAACATCTGTCTGAGAACTGAGGCCGTTCAGAGGAAGGGTGGTTTTGGTTTTGAATTTTTTAACAGCATTATGTCATGTTTGTATTATTTTCTGTGTTTTATGCGGGGTGCTTTGTTTGGTGGGGAAAACTTTTCTAGACGAGTGAAGGCTATTAAACCTGCAAAGGAGAAACCTATTGGTTTGGAATGGGATGTCCAACAAGCTGATATAGATGTGATGGTCAGGTGACCACAAACTTTGGCCATATAGTATATATGCAGATAGGCAGTGCTTGAAGTGGGCCGGAACGCAGCGGAACGCAGTTCCGGAACTTCTGTATTTTCGTCTTTTGGGTTCC
>JBBIGA010000126.1:26127939-26143348 GCA_037576975.1 Alestes dentex
CCCCCGCCACCGCCGATATGTCCCCCCCACATTAGAAATGCTATCTGCGCCCCTGGGGTTTGGGATTGGCCCTTACATCCAGTGAAGTTCAATCGTAATGATTCAGAATACCAAGACATCTTGGACAACAACATGCTTCCAACTTTGTGGACCCAATTTGGGAAAGAAACTTTCCTACTCCAGCATGACTGTTTCCCAGTGCACAAAGCAAGGTCCATAAAGACATGGTTGGAAGAACATGACTGGGCCGCACAGAGTCCTGACCTCAGCCCCATCCAACACCTTTGGGATGAACTGGAATGGAGATTGTGAGCCAGACCTTCTCATCCAACATCAGTGTCTGACTTAATAAATGCTCTACAGAATGAACGGACACAAATTCCCACAGAAACTCCAAAATCTTGTGGAAAGCCTTCCAAGAGGAGTGGGAGCTGTTATATCCATATTAAAGTCTCTGTATTTGAATGCAATGTCATTAAAGTCCCTGTTGGTGTAATGGTCAGGCATCCTAATACTTTTCCATATAGTGAATGTGACCTGAGAATTACACTTCAAAGAGGCACGTCAGACACCTCTTTTAAGGCTGTATTGTCTCAAACATTAGGTCCAAGCACTAGTCATAGCATTCCTCTTCTTCCTCTTGGACACGTTTTTGCAAGGTTGTCAGACCTTCGCTAATGGCATGAGAGAGCTCCTGTGAATTTACCAAAATATCCCAGAACACTTTTACACCGCTATACCACCAAAGGACAACAGCAAGCCATTTCTCAGCAAGAAGATAAATACACAGAGTTCTTGAGGCAATTCCGAGGACATTTTTTTGTCATTTCAGTGCAGGTAAAAATAGTGTGTGTGTATACACCACCCCACCCAATTACCCCTCCATCCCTGAACCATGCCTCTTAAAATGCAGTGCTGCCTTTCTCAAAAACAGGATGAATATTAATCATTTGTGCTAACGAGGCAGGCTGCATAATAAAGGCCAAGGGGGCTCTGATTCACTTCAGGCTTTAACGCATGCTGCAGCCAGCCCTGGCCTGATAAGCAGCAGCAGGCAGGACAGTGCTGCCATGATGTCACAGCGAGGAGGAAAGGGGCACGTCAGGGGCTTCAGAGGACGCAGGCAGGCGGCAGCTCACTCACCAAAACAGTCGTGCCAGTCTGCTGTTGACAGTGTTTGGTCTCACTCTGTACTGGCTATACTGTGGGGATTATAACCAGTCATGGCAAGACATCTGCCAGCCTGGACAATGGGCAAAATATGGGCATATTAATAAACCTTGATGCAGTTCTTTGGATCTATAATATACCTTTTACCAAAATGATACCTGTTTATGATCAAGAGCTTAGTGTACAAAGACATTTCAGATACAAACCTGCAAAAGGCAGGTGATAACAAACCGTTGCCTATTGAAAGGATCCTAAAAGAAAATGACTGTTTTGACAGCTAAAATCGTCGAAAACCGTTGATCGTTGATTTGACTTGGTTCATGTACCACAAAATGTCCAAACCCTTTCTGGTGCCACTGCACACCACACCAGCTTGAAACAATAGTAATATTTAGTCTGAAGTCTGAACATGTTCCACTTTTTTGTCTGATTACATATTGATTACATATGTCCTGGTTTCACAAAAGTGTATCATGTTTACTTGCTACATTTGTCTTGTATCTCCAGAAGAAACTAAAGAAGGAAACATCAGGCACCGAACATGTCTAAGTTGGGGGAAAGTGGAAATGTGATTAATTAGATTGGATAACATTTACCTGAACACTACACAGTTTAAGAAAGGTGGAATCCAGTTAGTTTCAGCAAAAAATAAAGAATTGGCTGCTAGGTGAAATTGTTTTAATGGTACTTCATATGCTGCCTTGCTTACAGTAACTGTAATAAGTGACGTCTTTGCTGTCGTAGAATATGGTCCACAGTGAAAACAAATCTGCAATGTTGTGTTATCCTTGAAAATCAAGCTGAAATGTAATATTGCTTTTTTTTGGTCAACTGAGCTAAATAAAGAATATTTGACTAGTTGAACCATAGTGCAGTGTTCAAGATGTTTTACCTCTGAAGAATTCAGAATAAACTATTTGCTACTTTTAATTCATTTGTAAGATGTGTCCTAATAAGAGTGAGAAAATGTGAGCCATGTGTAATAGTATGCAAAGGCTTGGACATCTCTGGACAAATTTTATATCTTTGTTGATTTTCTACATCAAAGTAAGCATCATCCTCTACAGACAACACACTTGAGTACATTTCAACACACAGTCACTTTGAGGAAAAAAAGGCATGATATGTGGTCTGAAAAGATATTGTGCACTATAGTTTGCTGAATGCCATGTTTACACGTATTACATGTGGTGGATGCATCCTTCACTGATTTTCAATGTCTTAAGCCTAATTCTTAAGATTTTCCAAAGGTGATTCAGCATTAGCACTGCAATTCAGTCTAAGACCAGAATTAATCAGGTCCTGGAAACCGGCCCCGAAAGTACAATCCGTGCGTGTCCTGTGTGAGTCACAGGAGAGAAGAACACAGGGTTTTAATTGACTGCACACAGTGTGTGGTTTCCACATGCTATGGCAGAGCAGGGCTTACTTAAGGGACTGGCTGAAGAGTGGAGTGACACTGTGTCGGCAGTAATTTAAATAACGTATTCTGACATGAGTGTAGCAGCAGGGCCTGGCGTGTGCACGTTCTCAGCCTCGTCAGTGTACGCGCACAAAAGGCAATAGCGTGTTCCAAACGGGCGGAAATCGTGTCCCCATGTCTCAATCACGGCGCGCTGGGGACATGAGACGCCAGCACAGACGCAGTCTGCTGAGCCGCTGATATATGGCCCGCCGCTGATAGAGGACATGCAGCCCAAGGACAAGAAAGGGAGGGAGAGAAGTAATAAAGAAAAAAAAAGGGGGAAGTCTGGTGAAATTGATTTGGAGCCGCAATGTTAGCATTTGTCATTCCTGAGGAAACAACCTTCAGTGGCACTTCGGGGAATGTGTTTGGGCTCTGTGCTGTCTGCTCGCCTTCACGGCCTCTCCCACGCCACCGCCATCACGAGCCGCCTCAGTCTGACACCTTCTGACACCTTCTGACAGGGCCTGACAACAGAGGCGAGGCAAAGACCAGGTTCCAGCATGTTGCTATGCGAACAGGTGGCGGTACACAGGTCAGCCAGGTTTTGTACCAATGGCCTCACTGGGTGTGGATTAAAGAAGAACACGTGCAAGCAGTTTCCTCTGGGATCAATAAAGTTTTCTGATTCTGATTCTGAAAAACAGCTGTGACTAATGGGAACCTTCATAGAAGCTGCTCTCAATTTGTCAGAGCAGAGTATTGATGCATTTATGGCTAAATAAATTACGAGAATCTTTCTTTTCACAAAAAAGTCTCATCTTAAAATTGTTTGGAATCAAATTCAACCTGTTTTTAAGAGTCCTGAAAATTTCTACATCAAGCAATAGGTATTATTATATAATGTTCTATATGAGTCAACAGTCGCAAATGAACATGATTCAAATGTCATGCTAACTGGTCACTATCTTCAGAATTAGCAATATTAGCATGTATGATTGGACTATTCCCCAAAGTAGGAGTACCGTTACCCTGGTGATAATTTGCTTGAGTGAAAACAGCAATACAGGAAATTATTCAGGTAAGAGTCAATAATAAATAAGCTGTTTGTTAAAGAATTATGAGTAATTAGAGCTACTAATTAAAAAAAAATCTGGAAATATTTCAGTCTTAGGAAATAACCAATAAAAAATGCCATGAGAGTAAAATAAAACTCATTATTCTAAAACAAGAAAATAACAAGACAACAATAAAACACCACAGATCTTTTTAATTTAGATTAGTTAGCCAGCCAGTTGACTGATTGTGTGCTTTATAGCAGAGGTTTCAGGAGGCACATGTTTTGTAATTCATTTGAAAACTAATCAAGATGACAAATCTTGGACAAAATATGTTCTTCAAGATGCGCTGGTATCCTCTCTCTCAGAGAAAGTATCTGCGATGGTTGATTAAAACAGCAAAGTAAAAATACTTTTTCCAAACTTAAGTAAAAGTGCTGTTTTGTTTGAAAAAATAGCATGGAAATGTACTCCAGTACTTTAAAAAGAGTTGATGTAATTTATTAGTTTCTATTAATCAAGATCTGACACCGTTTTGCCACTTGAAAGCAGGTAATTGGTGGTAACCAGTGGTTCCCTCAGGGCCGTCGGGGTGTTGACCATTCTCCAAATACTCAAAGTTTATGTAGCTGACATTTAAAGTTATGACGAGTGTGTGGGTGGATCATGCACACAATTTTGATTTTAATGTTGGCTTTACAATTCTAATGGAACAAAGAACAACATTCTAGAGCGGAGCAAATGAGAAGAAACTTTCATAGTATAGTGTAAGATAGGAGAACATTGAAGTACAGTGTGAATGAAGGGGGAACTCTGAAGAACGGTGTGAACAAGGGAAAACATTCTAGGACTTAGAATACAGAGAGAACCAGGGAGAACATTGCTGATCAATTTGAATGGGGTTTCAAATATTCTAATGAATGGGGTTTCAATATTCATCTGAATGAGGGAAAGCATTCTTGAAAAATATGAAGGGGCTGGTAAGGCAGTTATGGTGCTTTTCCACAGGCACCAGGAACCGTTCTGTACTGCGAACAAATATTTTTTAATTACAAATAAAACGACCCGTATCCGAGACATATTCATGCTGTCACAGCCCTGATCAAAGGCGGGGCCAAAAGCGCACCGCAACTGAGCTCACTGCATCACTGCATCATTTCTGATCGGTCGAAATTTTATCATCACAACCTGTAAAGAAGCCATTGTATTTTACTGTCTGCACAAAAAACAACAATGAAGTTACAACTAACAACTGGGAGGCTGACAAAGTCCAAGCACAACTGTCTGTTTGGGAGCTGACAAAGATACATTTGTCAGCTCCCAAAGGTACATTTCAGTGGGAGTCTTCTAAGATCTTTAACTCTGTGAGAAACGCAAAGGTGTACCAAGACATCGCTAACAAGTTAGATCACATGGCTAAACAGTGCTGAGAAAAAACTTACACCAAGACTATAAATAATAAAAGACAACAACAAAATAGAATTGCACTGCTAATGCAGCCTGGCTTAGTTACAGCACGGGTCCTGTATACCTGTGGAAAAGGTCCTTAATTGTCCTTTTCAGTGGCAGGAATAAAAGTGTTCCCCAATTGAAACAAAGGCTTTTCCTTGGAAAGTAACATCTCTGGAAACTACAGATGCAGCCAACAGCTAAAAGTTGCACAGTTAAGTCATGAAAGGCTACTGGGTTGTCACCCTCTTCTACGACCAGCTAGGCCACTTCTCGGCTTCACTCTAGATCAGTCATATTCATTGGAACTGTGGTATAGTTGCTTTTCCACTGTGCTACTTTTGGTGCTTCCAGAGAACCAGAATTTAACTGGAACTCCTGTTGGTTCCCCAGTGCTGCAGATGGACGACGTCGGAGGCACCAGCTTGTATATGTTCTGTTTGATACATGCACCTTCATTTGTAATTAGTACATACCCTCCCAGATGGTAATCGGTCATGGCATGCATGTCTGTCCCCATCAGTGACTGGTTTAAACAGATGACTGATGTAATTGGTAAACAAAGCCATTTGTCAGGTTTCCAGAACATGAAAATTATATGAGGTTTCATGGGAGTCACTGTTTATTTGGAGAGAGGAGTATGCAGATTGCTGAACTGACCTATTCAGTGATATAGAATTTGTCACCGTGCATGTTAAAATTGTCATTTTGTTGATTTTCTCAGCACATTTCTATAAACAGCTCTGGAAAAAATGAGACCACTGCACTTTATTTTTAAATCAGCATCTCTATGAGTATGACAACCATTCCATGTCAGTGTCTGTTAAACTCCAACACAAGCACCTCATTCTGCTTTATGAGGAACTGATTGGTGATCACCTGAATCACATCTTATTTAATGAGAAAAAGTTTAAAAACCGCTGCTGTAATCAACACTCTCCTCTTGAAATGTGACCAGTTGGATGGCAAAACAGTACTAGACGTTTGTCAAAGGTAATTACTGCAATTTTGCTTGAGTGAACAAGAGATTTGTTTTTTTTAGTTTTCTGCGAGTTCTGTAAACACGGCATCATTTCTCTTACTTTTATGTTTTGTCATTTCCTTTAAAATTATGCTTTGAAGAACAGTATTTCTATTTTTTTTTTCTTTTATATTGCACACTGAACTTTTTTTTGGAGCATGGCAAGGAGCATTATATTCCTGAAAGAGACCACTGACATTAAGTCTGCAAGGGCTATACTTGGTCTGCAACAATGTTCAGGAAGGTGCCGGGACCTAGAGTTTCCAGTAGAGCTTTGTGCAGAGCATCACACTGCCTCCACCAGCTTGCCTTTTCCCTATAGTGCATCCTGGTGCTGTCTCTTCCCCAGGTAAGTGACACACACACACTCCTGGCCATCCACATGATGCAAAAGAAAATGTGATTCATCAGACCAAGCCACCTTCTTCCATTGCTACGTACCCACTGTGGATGCTTTTGACGGTGAAAGGTGTCAGTATGGGCACTCTGACGCACTGTGTGTTTTGACATCTTTATATTATAGCCATCATGACCCTTTCCAGCAGCTTGTTCGACAGTAGCTCTTCGGTGGGATTGGACCAGGCGGGCTAGCCTTTGCTCTCCATGTGCATGAATGAGGCTTGGGTGCCCATGTGCCTGTCGCTGGTTCGCGGGTTAAGCTTCCTCATACCACCTTTGGTAGGTACTAACTCCATACTCCCCAGCTGCAGTCATTTTCCCTGCTTCAAAACCTGACTGTTCACTTACTGAATAACACATCCCACCCCTTGGCAAGTGCCATTGTTACAAGACCGTATTATGTACATTTCCTTTTAGTGGCTTTACTATTGTGGCTAAATGGTCTACTATTGTTTTTAAAGTGGGCTTGAAGCATTTCGTACCAACTCAGTGTAATAAACACCGCTTCTACTAGAACCACATTTACAACGCTGACAAAACACTGGAAAATTCTAAATTTACCCATTATGAATGAGCAGAAACCTGCTCGGTTCCACCATAATAGCTTGACTGAAGCTCCTCTGTATCGCTGTGCTGATCACTCCCGTCGACCTAACAAGCCAACAGGTGAGTGACAATAACATGATCGTAACATGACAGTGCATTCATTATCCCAGAGAGAACAGAACACACTACAAGAGAACTAAATATGTTCTCACTTCTTTAAATCAAACACACTTTGCACGGATTTGGGGGAAAAACTGGGTGCGTGTTTGTAGTTAATTAGGCTGATTCTGTGCGGCTGCACAGTGGAAATAAAAGAATCAGAGCATCTAGCCTGGAAATGTACAAATCACGGCTGTTTGTCTTTGCTGTTTATCAAAGCCCGCTCTTGCACATGATGAGCAAACATTTTTAGCACCGGCGACCCTGCTGGATCATTTGTCCTAGAAAGATTTGGTAAATGCTGAATGGTTCATCAATGACTTTTGGCTAACTTTCAATGCTCAGAGCAAAACTAAGCCACATTGGCTCTCTGATGTCACATCCATATATGTTTTCGGTCTGCTTGGTACTTACCTGCATGAGTGTGTTGGACCCCATATATGTCATCACCTTGGATCCAACAGCCAATGGAAGCGATGGCAGAATATCTTCATTTTCAAACTGCCTAAACCTAAAGAACATTCTACAGCAGACTGCAGTGGGAAGAATGAAATATTTAGTGCCCACAATAGACCACTATTGAAAGTGGATGTGTTTACATAAAATACATAAAATACCAGCAGCCCTTTATTGCGTCATGACTTCATGATGAAATCATGCTCTAAAGTGACTTAAAGTTACTTTACATTGAACATTCAGAGCATTTTTATATCTTACACTTTGAAGATAGCAGGTTTTGTTAACTAAGCAGGTTAAGAACAAGAAAATGTTGAAACTGCACCAGACTCCAAACGTCAGTCCCCCACCCCTGCCCTAACGCATAAATCTCTTCTTGCAGAGCCTCGTGTGTCTCTCTCGTTTCGTCACCTTTCGGGTGTGTGAAGTCATGGGAAATTGAATGTGTTTTTAATTCATTTGAATGGTCTAGGAAGCTATCGTGGATGCAGGTCTTTAATTACGTGTGAGTGTGAACATCAGTCAGGCTTAATGATGAGGACTCCCCTCACTCTCACCAGCGTGCACATTAAAACTCTAATCACCAAACCTGCAGCCTGCTGCTAGAGGAGCACACAAACATGTTTACCAGCCCAGTCACGCCTGTAGGAGACAAATATACAAATTGATGCTAATGTATCGTATGGCCCTAATGAACAGTGAGGTACAGAATGCATGCTTTCCGTTGGTGATCCATGTCTCGTTTCTATAGTGATAGACTATATGGCCAATTGTATGTGGGCGCTGTTCCTAATTTTTCAGTTTAGGTGTGTCATACCCAGTGCTAACATAGCCATGCAATCTCCACAGATAAAGACAATGAAATGAGTTGTGAGAAGAACTCGGGGACATTAAATGTGGTCCTATAAATCATCTATCCTCTGTTGCATAACTCACTCCAAGTTGCATCTGGAAACAGCATCAGCATGAGAGTGTTCAGGAGCTTCATGAAATGGGTTTCCATAGCAAAGTAGCTGAACAACTATTCAAGATCACCAAGCACAGTATCAAGCGTCGGCAGGAGTGGTGTAAAGCACACCAATGGGGAAGAAGAAGTTAAAGTGTAAAGTGTTCATTTTTCATACGTGATCACACCACAGCAAACAGCCTGAACAGCATGACATTCTTCTCTACCTTTAATCAATTCATCAAGTGAAGTAGTGGGCTGCCAGGAACACAGTGCCCAGGGGGCAGTGCATGGGGATGGTAACTTACTCAAGGGTACCTCAGAGGTGCCACTGGCAGTCCTGGGATTCAAACCTACAACCTTCTGATCACAGGTACAACGCCCTAACCACTAGGCCACCAGCTGTGTTCTCTGAAGTGATACAGGACATGTGAATATCAAGTGGACACATCTGAGTTTAGTGGAATACTTAGTGCCAACTACAAAGTTTGTAAAGTTTGGTGTAGGAGGGATAATGGTCTGGCACTGTTTATCAGGGTTTTAGCTCTGCCCCTTAGTTCCAGTGAAGGTTAATGTTGGTGGTACAGTATAAAATATTTTAGACAACTGTATGCTTCCAACTTTGCACAACAGTTTGGGAAAGGCCAGCATGACTAAAGCGAGATCCATTAAGACATGGTTTTGCAAGTGTGATGTGGAGAAACTCCAGTGGCTTTCACAGGAGCCTGACCTCAACCCTATTTAATTCTTTTGGGATGAATTAGAGGGCCAAACGTGAACAAAGCCTTCTCATCCTACATCAGTGCTTAATTTCACAAAAAGCCCTCCCACGAGAGTGGAGACTGTTAGAGCTACAAGGGTGGGGTGTGATGCTTCCATGGAAATTAAGGTCCAATCACACTGTTTCCAGTCAGTTTTGAAAAGAATCATTACCGAGGCTTAAACCGTGTCCCGGTTGTCAACTTCGAATACAGATTAATAAAGACTATTATTATGCAGACCACCCAGCAAGGCAACCAGAAATACATAACCTATTACTGTAGATCAAATAATAGGTGACGTCAGACGTGGTTCAAAGTCAATACTTAATGTCAAATTCAGCGGGCAGAAACTATGATTTAGCTCCCATCAATCATCTTTCAGATTTTTGAAACAATTGCTTCCAAGTCTTCTGCTCCATAAAAATCCTAACACTTTACAGAAATGTGATTTCAGTGTTTTCACTGATAGTATTTTCTACGTTAGCAACTACGCAGGATTAGCTCTGACAATATACTACCAAATATACATGAGAGGGAAGTGCCATTTACTGCTATTCAAAAAGCTCTACTGAAATAGCTAGTACCCTATATTTAACGTCTACTTTCAGTCAGAACATGATCATTGATGGGAACCACTTTTCTAGACATTTGTTTGTTTCCTGTATAAGTGGTTTTCTGATATTTCACTGGGCAATGCAGACGTGTAGATTTCGAAATGATGCAGTGTTTACAGAACGTGAATAATTCAAAGAAAACAAACCTCTTGTTCACTCAAACAAAATGGCAATAATTACCTTTGATGTACTTCTTGTAGTGTTTTGCCATCCAACTCGTCACATTGCAAGAGGAGAGTGTGGATTACAGAGACTTTTCCTCATTAAGTAAGATTTGACTCAGGTGATCAAATTTTTTTATCAGTTTAAATCTCAGTATTCACACTCATGAAATGGAACAACGGTCTCATCTGCACACATTAACGTGATGCATTCGAAAACGTCAACTACAAAATGAATCGATAATTAACTGGCAAAGTTTCATTGTGACATCTAATTGAAACCCATATTCACTTGCATTAAAAATACTCCTCAGTGAGTGATTAAAATGAGAATCTGTTACTGTGATTAATTCATCCAGTCTCGTACAAGATGCTCAGAAAGATGAGACACAGTAGTGGTTTGGTCATATATAGTATTTATTTACACATTTCTTTCTATTTACAGATCTTTGAAAAGTCATTGTTCTGTACACAAATTTTAATTCAAGAATATTTCTGAAAATCTCTGACACTCTTCTAAAATCCATCGTTTCTGAACATGAAGTCATGAAACGATCCTAAACTGGTATCCAGGGCTACCCCTCATACATCACCCACCCAAGGGGGAAGGAAAAAAAAGGGAGAAAAAAAAACAGAGAGAAAGAGAGAGAACAACACGTAGCATGGTACATGTCCGGTAATGTTAGTCTCGTGTGTCAGTGAAACAGTGCGAGTCAGTTAGCATGGCTAGCATGAACGCGAGTCTTTTTCAGCCGTGAGCTCTCTGCTCTTCACCAAACAGCAGACCACAGCAGAGGTGCGGCACTCACTGAATGAAGAAGCACTCTACAAGCAAATATTCCAGCAGGAAAATGTTCAGTTTTCCAGATTCGTTTTAAATTAACACATTGTCAAAGAAAACAATAAATATCTGGGATGGTAACCTCTATCTGAAGTTAGGCACAACTTAATAGGCTCATGTAAACATTATATAAAAAGAAAAACAAAGCAGGATTTAAAAAAGCTGATTTAAAGAATACATTTAATACAAAACAGAGGAAAATAGACTTTGAGTGCAGTTTTTTTCTATTCATAGACATTATCATTTACTTTTTTTTTTTTTAAGAACTGGCACAGAAATTTAAAAGCCTGACAAAAATATCATCAAACGTGGTGCAAAGTTCGAATACTGCAACACTTGCTTCGTCAGTTGCGGACTGCCATAAACACGCTTAATGACGGCATCATGCAACAAGTATGGATCATTACGCCAAACAGGCGCTCGAAATGACAGTCCCCTGCGTAACTGAAAAGGCTAATTTGCTGGAGCAGCTATCACTGTAGGCTCCAGCCGTCTCCAACAGCCAACGGCTGTCTGTTTCTAGCAAAAATGAAGCAGCCAAATTAAGGCAAATCTTGTTGAATCTATTAAAAAAAGAGAGAAAAGACAAAGTGTTCAGGGAATGAACATCATGGCTATTGTTCTAACATGGAGGCAGATACAAACACCCAAGTAATGCATTCCATCTCACCGCCAGTTCATCCGACTGGCTCCTGAGGTAGACCTAGGTTTAAATAAAGTGTTCCTTGATTCTACTTGCAGGGAGTACTCTGCACAGCTTCTCCGGCTGCATGAACGCGTGTCTATTTTCTGTCTTTCTGTCTGAGTAATATCTAATTAATGCCTGTAATGCGGTGCACTCCTGACCAGCAACTGTAACGGGGATTTTGCAGTGGCGACCATTCAGTGCAGAAGCACAGATTCCAACTTTTTTCACTTGATATAGATTTGTGCCATTAGAGACTCCTCTCAGTATCTCACCGCACACATACTGTCAATATTTCTAAACCAGGCTGGAGATTCAGCATTTTCTAATGAAATGTGAAAATTGTATCAGCCTACACTAAACGCCTCTTTTGCTTGGAAATCTTTTAATTGGTTTACCTTTTCAGGACGGGGATTTTAAAGGTGAAATTTGGGTTATTTGGGTTGACATGATGGACAAGGTGACGGCTAACGTCTGGAGTGCTCATGTTAGTAAAAACAGAGATAGCTGGAGGAAACGGTAGGCGAGAGAGCTGTACATGGAATCCCATAAACACACGCCGCTTTTAAACTTTATCTAATGAGGGGGCAACTGGGAGCCTTTGGGGTGGGCTAGCGGGGCTCACTTCAGTAGCAGTGCTGTGAGGGTCCCTCAGCCAGCCTCATCTTTTGTAGTGGTTGGGGGCATCTGCAAAGGCGAACTTCAGCCTGTAAGCTTCAGCCAGGAGCACGCTCACCTCCTCGTTGCCCCAGTGCATGGTGGGTAGATTCTGCAGAAGGATCATCAACCCCTGTGGCATACAGAAGAGGAACATAAAAACTGGTTACAGGATTGTAACACATGGGAAGCTAAAACAAAAAAATGTCAGCATCAGTCAAAAAGGCAAATATGTCTAAACGGTGTAAAAAAAAAAAAAAAACGAACAAAAAAAAAACTTAATGTCTATCTCTCACAACTATAGTCTATTACTACCACAGAGTCACTGTGACTGAAGTAAAGGGGCAGGTGCTGAAGCAATTGGTTATAAGTACAGCTACATGTACCAATAAATTAATTACTGGGTGCTGTACTACTAGTCGAGGGCGGTTAGGAAAAGTTCATAAAAAAAAAAAAAAAACTTTCAATACAAAAAAAGAAAAATACTTATACAACACTACTACTCAAACGTAATTTAATTTTAAAATGGGACTTTATGATTAGACATGATACAGATAAATATAGTGTCTGCACTTTGACGGGGCAAATGAAATGAAAAGGTAGAAGGCAGGCTGGTTTCATTAAGTGCTTTAGTGAACAACAGTCTATAAGTGATTCTAGTCGTAACACACACATGTACATCAAGTCACACTGAGGAATACAGCGTTGCCAGGGGCAACCTCATGCCGGGCCTCACTCTGTTGGAAGCGAGCAAAGAGGAGCAGGGCAGCAAACCGGAGGATGGCTGTGCTTCGCAGAGCTGTTTATTTTTTATTTCGCCGAGGTCAAGCTGTGCCATCGGCAAGAGTCGCTGCACACCTCTAAATTATTTTAACTTTCAATCAGTGCGTCTTTGCCTTCTCAATCTTCACGTTGCGATGTGGGGTGTGAGCTGCCTGTCAAGCGGCCTGTGTGTGTCTCTGCGGCGCCCGTGCGGTCAGGACCCCGCGAGGAGAAGCCCATTTCTCTTAGGTATAGAGAGCCAAGTCTAATTCACTCAAGCCGGCGCCAGCCCAGCTCCAGGCCCGGCAAAACCTCCAGTCAATGACTGCATTAGAGGAGCTTAGAAAGGAGGCACAGCCTCAATCTCCCAGCCTAATTCACCTATCCTGCCTGCTGTGATGAAGGGGAATGACTCTGCTTAACACTCCATCAGAAAGAGAGAGAGAGAGAGAGAGAGAGAGAGAGAGAGAAAAAGAGATAAAGAGAAGATGACTGAAAAAAAGAAAGAGGGAGAAATAGATATGATTGCCTTTTTGGTGTTCAGGTAGGTAGTGAATTCAAAGTGGCAAATATGAAAAGAAAAAAAAAATCACAAAGCCAAGAAGACAAAAAAGTACAAAACAGTTTTCGAACAAAGTGTCTGTCACTCATTTGGAGTTCAGTACTCTGTGTCAAATAAAATGAATGTCTAAGGTCCAAGAACATTACAAGGCTTTGGACTTTTAAAATATTTGTAAAGTCATTTGACACCCACAGCAGATTTGTGACTGTGACTGTTCTTCTGTTGGGATAACCAGAAGTAAGAATAAGAGAGAAGTAAAGGTAAGAGAAACTAACAGATACGAGAGCGATTTTGGTGATCAAAAACAAGCACAAAGTACCAAAGCTTAAAAGAAGTTGGCTAAGGCAGAAAGAAGACAGACAACTAACATTTCTATCAGTTGCTACGCGAGTAGTTAGGATATCTTCATGGCCATGGGGCCACGGGGGGTTGAGTATTTGCATAGTGAATGTGCTTTAGTAAAACACTCATGGAAGGAAACACAAAAGAATACAAAACCATAAATTCTGTCAAACAGATGAAGCAGACACCATTAAGTTTAAGTTTTAGGCTGGAATGTAATTCCCTCCCCTTTCAGTTAGCAGTGTCATCACCTCTTTTTGGAATACAATAGGAAAAAGAAAGCGAGAAATGGTTTTGTACTGGATTTCTGGTATGCTTAAAACCCATAAAAAACAATCCCTATAAGCAAGTTTATGTGAAAAGCGCATATAAAAGAACCGCAGTTGACCTAAGTATAATAAATAAATAATAATGCAATAAAAATACATTAAAACATACACACACTGACATTTTTGTTTTTAAACTCCAAAAATGAGCTGAGGGGGGGCCTAAATTGGGTTAACATAAAAATAGATATATGAAGGAAATAAAGAGATATAAAATAACTCACTGTCTTGAGTTAAAAGCCAGTGAATAAAAATAAGTTTTAAGATAAGACTTAAAAGCTGACATTGCGGGGGCCCTGCCTTACATGGAAAGGAGAGCTTGGGGCCGATGACTGCATAGCCCCGATAAAAGCTAAAGCTGTAAAAAGTACAAAATAGTCTTCACGCCTAGAGCCTCAGTTATAGTGCATTATTCTTTGTCAGAAGTGGTATGGAAGGCAATGGAGCAAACATATTACAGGGATTTAGTATGCAATGAATACCTTTTCAAGATTAAAGAGTCTGTGTTACGTCTGTTTCGTTATCCAGGACTTAAACAGGAGGAGAGAAAACATCGTATGATTGTATTTCTGGTGTTTAGATAATGAATTCAAAGTGCCAAAGTTAAAGTAAATGGGTGCAAATGAAAAGGGATATAGTAAAGTGAAAAACTAGATATTTAGAATACATGTTTGGTGCTCGGCTAGCAATTTTAAAGTGCACAAGCTTAAAAAACTCGAACAAAACAGAAAGTGTCAGGAACCCAGTTAGACTGCCGTATCCTCCGTCAAATGCAATGAGTGTCAATGGAGCAAGCATATTACAGTGCTTTGCTGAGAGCTTTTCACGAGTTCAACATCCATTTATTTAACACAGCAAAAGAAAACAGAAGAGAAATCATCATGTATAAGCTTAGAAAACCCTGTTTTGCTTTTATGGCTTTCACCTAAAAGTTATTTGTATTCTTAAAAAAATATATCAATAAAACTATCAACCTATCAATCAACCTATCAACCTACCTATCTGTCCATCAAGCTCTAACACACACACACACACACACACACACACACACACACACACACACACACACACACACACACACACACACAC
>JBBIGA010000126.1:26143605-26155424 GCA_037576975.1 Alestes dentex
ACACACACACACACACACACACACACACACACACACACACACACACACACACACACACACACACACACAAAAAGAACAGCTGTACATAGATGCTGGAAAGATGCAGGTTCTTTCTGAAGAACTACCTGAAGACACAGGAGGGATGCTGGAAAGAACAAACCAACAAAACAAAAGAACCAACAAAAATTCTGTTTCAAATTCACTCAGAAAAGCGGTGCCGTCTCCATCCTCTGTACATATGACAGGTGAGATTGCAGCAGCTGTTAGAATTCTGACTGCATTGCTCTAATCTGTATTCAGCCAGGCAGCACGGCTCGATCATTTTTATCAGCGTTCACACTCAAATGTTCACTCAAACACGTCGGCTCCCACAGGGAACACAATGAGATAAAAAATAAAAAGAACACAATGTAAGATAACATTATTAATGTTTGCATTACAGAAATGTTCATTAGGGTATCTGAACAGCTTTTCGTTCCGTTCAGCTATTTCTAAAACAAATGCAGCCACCAGTGAATGTCAGTAAATACAAAAAAAGGGTAGGGTAAAAAAAAAAAGAAAAAAAAACCCTCCCCGCAGGATTTCCATCAGTGTGTATGCACCACAAGGACACGTCCAATGAGATCTGGCAGACTGTTTACATCCTAGCCTGTGGACGGGATATGTATAGGATACAGGAGGTTATGGGGTATATAGCTTACAAGGTATCAAAGGTAATACTTTGAGAAAGATGAAACTCCAGGGGGTCAAGATTCCAGCAGATCAGAACATGATGTATGTCATGTCAACCTGTTTGAACTCGCTGTACTCCTTTGGTTCTTCAGTTGCTTCATCATATAGGCTTGCACTGAAAGCTGCTATTATTACTTCACAAAACACTGGCACTGCACAGGGCTGTCGTTCTGTTTTCATATACCACGTTAAAAATAGTTCCACACGGCAGATTTTTAGATTGCTTCTTATTGTCTCTCACTTCCACAAGTCATACATTATCATTCACATCACCTCCACAAATGTGGCATAAACAGAGTACAGGCGGGGCAAAATAAATTAGTGTTAAATGAAATGCATTGTTGATTATCTGAGAACAAAATTTGAAAGCTAACACAGAGAAGAAAATTAAACATTTTTTTGGCATATTTTAACACATCTTTTTATTTATTTAACACATTAAATTTAAATGACTGGAAAAATACCTAAAATATAAAGTGCACCACAACCTTTGCAATATGTGAAACTCAACAAATAAAGAGTAATTGTGCATTAAAATGCGTTCTCTGTAGAGAATATGCTAATTAAAAAAAAAATAATAATTTCATTCACAATGCTTCTGCCAGAGGTCTAACCAAAACAGACCAGAAAACAGAGCACATCACTCCAATCCTCAGGTCTTTGCATCAGTTCCCAGATCACAGAATTGATTTCAAATGATTACTCATTGTGTACAACTCACTCAATGGTTTGGGTCCTAAAAATACATCTCTGATATGTTTGAAGTACACATTCCAGGTAGATTTCTTAGATGTGCAGGAACTGCTTAGCTAGTGGTGAAAAGAGCTGAAACTGAACATGATGAAATGACGCTTCTTGCTGCAGGAACAAACTTCCCATCAATATCAGATCTGCACTGACTGTAGCTTTAAAAAGCTGCTAAAACTACATTATCCCCTCTTTTAAACATTTGTCCGTCTATTGCATGATCTATTTTCTTTTATGTATTCTTTTATTTCTTTTAGATTCTTGATTCTACAGAGCTCCAATTACAACCTACATAGACTGGATCGGTGTCAAAAAATAAAAGTCAGATCAGCATTTTGATCACTGTCTGTTGTTTCCATGAAAAATGCCAGGAGAACAGTTGAGATAGTAGTTCAGTATTATTAAATACCAATACGCATATTAAAAACCTATCTGTTCCTTAAAAAAAAAAAAAAAGAAGATGAATGTTTCAGCTACAGATATCGAATTTTATAAAATTACCAAGAGTAAACTTACATGGGACACCAGCAAAACTTACAAGAGAACAGCAAATAACTACAAAGATTAAAAAAAACCCCAAAAACCTGATACAGAACTGGCTATTGGCACACCAGAGTAGTAAATATGAACACAAACAGCTGTGAGCAGGAATAATGTGGGCTATTGTGTTATGCTCTGTTATACCGTATTTAGACTGTATTTTTATTTGAGGAAGCCAGAGGAAGCATTCAGCCCACACCACCTGCCCCCAACTGTTTAATACAATAGTGGTTCTGTTCTTAGTGAAGACCAGAGGAAGCTCATAAAAACTTGAACAGCAGCTTTCCAAGGAGGGTAGGACAAAAAAAAAAAAAAACTCCTTATTACTGTGATGTTCATATCATTGCTGTGGTAACAAAAGCTTGCATGTCCAAAAGGGTAACAAGAGAGGATAAAATATACTAAAACTTACTGTAGCACAGTTTTATGCCACTGGACTACTGGACTATTTCTTGGTTCATTCGTTATGACACGCACACAAAATATAAAGCTTCACACAGTGAAATTCTGTGCATCTTGACAGCTTGCACGGTTTGATATGCCATATTGGTTGTTCCATACAGTCGTCTGCAAAGAGTTGTTAACATATTTGCAGAATTTTGATCATTTTCATACGTTTTTTTCAGCTGTCATTGATGTTTTTATATATCGACTTAAACATTTATCTACATGTCATATGTATTTACATTTTACCATTTATTTGGCTTTATAATCTGTAATAATAATAATAATTATAATAATACATTTTAAATAATAGACAGGAAGCAGACAAAACATTAAAAAGTCCAAATTATAGAAACATAGATTACAGTAGCAGGAGAGAACAAAACGCAGAATTAAGAGAAGAGGCACCGCACTGAGAGAAAAGATGTCAAGTATGTCAAGCCTTCAAAAATTCATGTTTAAGTGGTCAGTAGAATAGCCTTGATGCCTTGCTCATCCTGTCCTCGACGCACTACAAGTTCACTGAGGACCTCTCCACTTCTGTAATCATCATCCTTTGATTATCAACGAAATCTTCTCTAGACAAAATTAGAGGGCTCAAGATTAAAGAAAATAGGTACATGGCTCACGCTAACGGCAGGATAACAAACACGGATAAACAGTGACACTAGCAGATCTAGTTTAAAACATGAGAAATGAAGTGGTTTAAACAACTGTAAGCACTAGCTGGCTAGCTTTAAGAACGTGTCCAGCGTCACATTAAGTCAACAAGTCATCTTTAGTACAAAACAAGTCGTCTTTAGTATTATTTTCTTGTCTATTGATCTGTAAAAAAAAACAAAAAAACAAACATCATGTAGTCAAGTCAAGTACATGTTTAAGGTCGTCTCAACCATTAACACAGTAGACAGTGAAACAAAATGTTCCTTCAGGATTATGAAGCAACTCAAAGTACAAAATCAGAAACAACACATAAGTGCAGGCAGGGCAGGACTACACAGTGCAAAAAACAGTGTTTAAAATAAAATAATAAAACAAAAAACCCACAAGATTAATACAATATAACAGAGCAACATAAAATGCAGCCAACAAAAGCCATAACAGTGCTAGTTTGAATGAATGGAGTGTGATGACTGATACTGTATTCCAGCAAGAGGCATTAAGTGTGCAAAAAAATGCAAAGACTGCAGTAGAGGGCAATAAAAACCGGCAAAAATAGCCATCAACGGCAGCAACAGGACAGAGAGTGTGCGGGGTATTAAAGAGTATTTACAGTGGCAGTTAGGGTGTAAGTTTGTTCATGACAGAATAATTTAAAGTGTGTGTGTATACGTGTTGTGTTAGGAGATGGAAGAAGTTCTGTTCACTTCAGAAGTGTGTCTTTGCATATAAAGAACAGTTTAGATTCAGTTCTGCTAGTGGAGTGCGATGGCTTGAGGGAAGAACCTGTTTCCCTGTATGCTATGGAACCTTTTGCCAGGTGGAAAGAAGGAGAAGAGGGTGTGGGAGGGATGAGTGGGCTCATCTGCGTTTTGATTGGCTGTTTCAGGAAACTTGTTCCATAAAGTTAAGCTGCTTGCAACTGTTGTGGTTTAGTTTCAAATAAGTTGCAGGACACTTTACATTATTGAACTCAAGGGCAATTTAGTTTCATGTCGGTTTCAAGCAAGTGAAGTCCCATTAATGTTTCACAATGCCAAGCCAGCCTAAAGTGCAGTTAGCTGTTTCAAATGCTATGAAAATGGAGCGATGGGGTCTTAATGTACTGGTAACAATACACGGCCTTGTTTATCCATTGTACTGCCAATGCACCAAAATTTCAACCCCTAAAAATGTCTGGTCGAAAACGGTTGAGAGTGGCACTTTGGACGCTTTGAGCATTTTGGTTTTTCACCAGAAAAACCCCAAAACAAAACTAAACAAAAAAATCAAAAGATTAAATAAGTGTACAATGAGGTATCAGAATCTAACTTGACAAATCATTTGAATGATAATGAAAATGAGAAAAACTGATAAAGCACTGGTTGACCCCTTGTTCTCCAGGGAGCACAGGCATGTACCTACTGTTTGTGTGGCAACTGATAAACACTGAAACACAAAAACATGGCCTGATTTCACCCATGTTCTAGGCAGACCTTATCTCACAAGGCATTAACAGATTTTATGAACGTTTTTAACAGAAATCACCAATTAAACAACACTGAACATTAGTTAATAACCTATTTAACCTCTTATTTAGATAGCTCCTGGAAATGTCTCTTAGACATTGATAGCATACTGAGACTGCCCCCTGCTGGATACGATTCACTGCTAAACATGAGCATTTTACATACCATTTATAACTAAAAAAGCAAGCTTTTTAAAAAAAAACAAAAAAAAAAAAACCCAAGAAATTTGCTTCTCTCCACAATGGCAATTATTGCCAATGAGCCATCGACATCATTCTTACATTCATGAAAACGCATAAAACAGCAAATGATTGAAACGTTAAAAAAAAAAACGGTTATCAGCCAAGTTTGCCCTGATTTTTGTAATTGGTTTTAAACAAGAATTTTCATTTCGGTACACCACCTCGTGTAGTACTGAACAGAGAAAAAGGCCCAATTAGCACAGACTGAAGTGTGAAGTATCCCATCATTCAAATTCTGGAACCTTCTCTCGCCTTGTCTGGATATTAAATGCAGTCAAAGCTGGAAAATTACCCGCCTTTTTGGCTTCCTTTCAGCTGAGAGAAATATGCCAAGAGTGTTTCGTTGATTACACATCAACGGCTTATTTAAAGTCTAATACACTCACGGCTATAGGTCTGCAGAATTACTTATATAGTCTGTTCATTATGCACATGATTAGCAGCCTCATTTGGATTAAAGTCAATTAGCTTATCTATGGCTGGGTCACCTGTAAGGATTAAAAACAGCTTATTCTGCAGTAAAGACCAAAACTGTCTTCCTGTGCTTTGCCAATTACACAAATTACACAATCTAGTTTTCACTAAATACTAATAGGTACAGTGGGAATATTTTACAGGGGGTGTTTTGGGCAAGGTGGACTATCAACAACAACATGTATTCATTATTGACAAAATAGCTCTCAGTGAGTCATCAGCCCATGAGTCATCAGTTATGTTAAGCACACACAAGCCACACCAACAAATGCATTCAGTTAAAATCTATGCAGACTTAGAGCAACGTTGGTGAAAAAGTACCTAGCTATAAACCCAAAATTGCACTAAGATTTAACCATGTCAGTATTACCATATTTTTAAAAAATGCTACTGATTCATCTAGACGTCCTTTAAAACGTCCTTTCATTAACTATTTAATGTAACACCCACATCAAATTATAAAGTAACAGCCCACCACAGCTCTGTTAAAAATCCTCAATCAAAAATGCACACTTATAAGAGGTTCGTTGATGCTCTAATAAAGCTGTATACTTCGATTTGAAAGCACACTTTTTGACATTCACTTAATTATAAATGTTTTATACCACCACAAATGTTATTAATATATCACCTATAAACAAAAGGGGCATGATTAAACCAACGACAGACTAGCGTCCCCTAGTGGTTCACAACACCTGAACAATTGCCATTTTTGTCCTATGTATGTGCTTTTTTAAACTGACTAAGTCACCACTATGTACCACCACTGTGTGCAAGGCAGAAGGCTCTTTCCACAGTTGCAGATTTGCATTATTACTATAGTCTATAATATATTTGGTAGATAACTATAAAAAATCTGAAGTGTGCGATTTGCTTTGATGCACAAGAACATGGTACCTTAAGGCCATTAAGGCAGCAAACACATCTGCTATCCATATCTACTTCGCAATTTCCTAATTACAACTTTCACAGACATCCATTACATATCATTACGCCTGTACACAAGAAACTCATCAACTACACACATAATGAGACTATCCACGTGGTAGCCAAATCAGATCACCTAATCAAGATGGTCATCGTAGCCCAGTTTACATCTAATAAGAAGATTAAGTTGTTAATTACATGCAATGAGCCAAGCTAAATAATTGTATGAAGATGATTATGTCATCTAATGATGTACATAACTCACCAGCATGACTAATGGATCAGGGACAGTTCATTTGATGTGTATTTAGGGACATCTCTGTAGAATGCAGGTCTATTTACAACCGCATATATTTTAAGCACCCTTTTAATGGTTCCTCATGGCAAAGAAACATATGCAGTAATCTAGGCCGTCAGCTGCAAAATCATAGGACCATGCAGCCCAATGCAGCAATGAGCAGGGGGAGGTGGTAGCCTGACTGCTGAAATCCGCTACTAATACTACTACTACTCCTCCTCATGATCATCATCATCAATGGCTAAATTCTTGCCATTGAAATGTTACTATACAATATTTTTTATTGCAATTTCATGTTTCAGATTGGCCTCAGGCATGTGTGTAACTATCGGCTGCTTTCATCTGATATTGAGTGTAAATGAAGACTACAAGAAATTGCCATTTACAGAATTACTGGGGCAGTAAACAAAAACAAAAATGACCAACATAAAAACTCTGTTTTTAGACAAAACCTCATATAACCAAAATATGGTAATTAGCTACAAAAATACAGATCCCCTTTGGTCTGTCAAAATCTTTTCAGGTTACATTTCAGCCCATGTTGCTAAAAAGTGTGAGCTCTGAGTTTCCAAAATGTTCCTTATACAGGGAATAGTTCAGGTTCTAAAAACCCATGTTCAATACCACTGCATAATACTTGACATACACACACATGACCACACGCATCAACTGAAATCGGGATTATTGCTCAAAGTTATTATAAACCAGAGCACTATTCCTGGAATAGAATTAAACTAGTATTAAACTACTATGCTTCATAGTGGAATAACTGTTGTTAGTATTTGTAACAAATTTGATTAGGCATTGAACACTGGTGTATTTTATAATATTGTAGTTTAGGGCCAAAAAGACATTTTCCTGTGCACTGTGCCTCATTACTCCCCTGCACTATGAAAAAAAAAAAAAAAAATGCTGAAATGCATAACCTCGCGCCTTGCGGCGTCATTTCTCCCGATTCCGTAAAAATAAGCTCTCAATGTGGTCCATCTAAATGAATAGACAGCAGATGATGGCATTCCCATGATATCTCTCACGCTGCTCCTGCATATGCCGTGTACCAGTATGAGCACAATAAGATGGGACAGTGCTTAATCAAGTCACGCTGTTTAAGTGAACACCAACTATAATTACCACTATGTACCCGAAGAAGCAAAAATGAGTGATTATCACAGTACAAGTGCAGTGAAAGCTTTCCACCGTTTCAACGCAGCAGACCTGACCGCACGCGGGCTGCGCTTTTCTATGCAAGCCGTGTAGAAAGATGTTTGAAAAAACTTCAAGGATAATGGCTACTATTTAGATGAGATTCCCTTCAAAAGCACCTTGGCTGTTGCCACAGTGAAATGTGTTTATATTGGTCTCCTCTGTTTGCGTCTTATCTGCAGATTTGATTGAATTCTGTGCTCTAACTGAAAGAAGGAGCCGGCGTGATTGGTGTCGACCACAGTGGATTTCCAGCTGCACAGATAGCAACAGACGAGCGGCTCAATTAAGTGCCCGTTTTCATGTGGCTGGCGAACAGGGAGACGCTCTCGGACTGATAAACTACCGTCACCAATGACAACTCGCTAATGACTGCTACTGGCAAATTTTTTTTTTTCTTTTTGCAGATAGACGATGGCCTGGCAGAATGCAGAGAGCGATTACCACAGCTTCTGAGCATTGTTGCGGTGCACGTAACATCATGGATTACGGCAACAGCTGACTTCTGGCCCCCTCGTCTTCTCACTGAGGCACCCGTGAATTTGAAGGAATCGATCAGTGGCTCAAGAACAGCAGTGCAGACGGCGCAACCGCAGCCCTTCAGATCCTCAGCACTTGATCCTTGCGTTTTAAAAAGCTATGTGATGAAATAAATGGAGAAGGGTGAGTGATTGGTAGGCCACTTTATAAACAGCTTTGTTTAGAAAGGCCTTAGTGAAATGAAGACATGGTGGTTTTAGTCTGAGCTTTGGGGTGGAGATCGGCTCTGTAATTACATCCATGCCCCTATGAAGGGCTTTTTTTTGTATAAAGTGTTCCTCTCGCCTCCCTTTCGTTGAATGTAATTCTGCTACAACAGCAACACTCCATCAACAAACTGTATTAAAGGCCATTTACGGGAGGGGAGGGCTGCTGCTCACTCTGGAACAAGTGCGGCTAAAGGATAATCAATCATTAGGAGCACCTTAAACGAGCCTCCACTCAAAGCCCAAGTTTGGACAAAATTGCAAGTTTCCTGATGAATGGGATGGGCTTTCTATTAATCAGGAGGGGTCCAACTCATCCAATCTTTCAACTCCTCTAATAGAGTCAACACTATAACTCAGTAGCCACCGTCCAGGGACAGCAAGGGAAATATGACTGCCACCATCAATCTGTGAAGATACTATTCCTTCAACACAAGTATGTAAACGATGCTCTCCAATTTGGTGGTTGATTAAATCTGAAGCTTTAAATTAACAAGTTAATGTAACCTTTGTTTCCATTAAAAATAATCATCAGAAAGAACAGAAAATGTGAAATGAAAAATCACACCGTGGCTGAACGTTCAAAACTTTAAATGACCTTTCTGAAGCATAAACAGACCACTGTCAGTTACTGATTGGAGCTGTTAAACGGTCAGTTAAACAAAGCAGCTGACATTTAGACCATCGACAGCATCTGACACACATTTAATTAAGGCTGTGCTAAAACTTCAAGTGAAACTGTAAAGGGACTGACATTTTTCTTCTTATCCACAAATAACGTCTTTATGACCAGCAGGATGTTGGAATCAGTACACATTAATGATGGCAATTCACATTTTAATTAGCAGCTTAAAACGCTCTTGGTTATCATTTGTGAGTACAACTAATTAGTAATCCTGCAAAGTAGTGCTAGATTAATAAGCTGAGCTGACAAAAGGCTGATGTTAAACTGAAAAAAAGTTTCAATTGACAACTTTGTCAGTGAAAGTCACCAAAATCAATAGGGTTGTCCAAATAAATCAAAATCTCAAAGACTTGTTTTGTAATGTTGGTACTTGATTCCCCATAAATTATTGCTAGGTATTCAAGACATGTTGCCTCATATGCAACAGCATAACTACTTTCAATGACCACTGAAGCTACAAGTGCAAATATCCTGCAAAAAGCACAAGGCTGGTATACCAGGCAAAAATAGCACCAGGACGTGAGGCAGGACCAGTAAGTCAGATCATCTGAATTATAAAGCTTACTTTATTTATGTATTTATCCAAGTACCATTAGGCTCTGGTGAGGATGATGGTAAAGTGGGGGTCTCAGCGCCTCAAATGTATCTTCTGGGGAAAGTTCTGGCACTGGAGGAGGAGTCGAACACCAGGACTACTGGCGTTGTGGGCCATCCCAGACAGAGGAGATCGGTATTTGAATCAGACTGCATGCACAACTTATCTGATTCGGGTTACGCACAACTTTTCCTCTGATCTGAATCAGATGAAAAGTTGTAAAGGCAATGCTGTTTGACCAAAACCATCCTGAACTCTAAGGGTTAATATCTGGCATAAGAAACGGGAAAAAAAATTGAGAATTATTATGTGCCCTTTTCAAAATGATTAAAACTTTGCTTGTACAGCACTAACATAAGGCACACCACTTTGCCACAGCTTACTTTGGGTATAATGTGGCGAAATTTTGACCGTGAGTGTCTTTTTTTCCCAGTTAATTTCTTCAAATAAAGCAACCCTATAATGTATTGACAGAACAACATGAGTAAGTACTTGATAGAAAATGGCGTGGGGTGCATTAGCTGAGAGCCCTAAGCACTAAGTCAATCAGGCAGTGTGCCTCAGCCTCTCAGCGCTTGCACAACAAATTAAGAGTGTGTCTGCTCCCAGTTATTCACAAAGACAGGGAATCCATTTAGTTTCGGCTGTTTGAACCACCTGAGGTGGAACAAGACAAAACATTAGGAGCTGATAGTTGCTGGTTTTTAATTTAGCAGCATAATGAATGTAACAACCGTGAAGTGCTGTATTTTCTTCTTTCTTCCTCTGTTCTTTCTCTTTTCTTTTGCTTTTATTTATTTATTCCTGATTATGTAAGACACGAGCAAGGGAAATGAAATGCAACTTTTTTTCCTGTATAAAGACACAATGTTATTGAATAAAGAAAAAAAAAAAGACAAAGCTTAAAAGGAACAGATGCAGAAGTATCCCCTTCTGAGATTAAAAAACCTAGTAGCTGTACTAAAGAATTATACACATTTCTGCAAGTAAACAAAGCCCTTTAAACAGAAAAAGATGGATGGGTGGACTTCAGTGCTGTGTGATGAGCTTTTGAGTTTTGCACAGAGTGTTGCAATAACCAGAAGAGCACTTAGACTTAGATAAGTTAAGTTATCCCCTGATAGCTAGGACTGCAGGCTATTAATATCCTCTACTAATGAAGCGCAGTGAAAGTGTATGTCACAGCGAGGCTTCTGCAGAACACATTCCTATCGCAGCCTGTACTACATGAGCCTGTTTCAGTTAAGACCTGCACTTATGTTTGATGCTGATAATAAGACAGTATAACCACATTCTGTGACTCAAGCAGAGGCGAACAGAGATTCAACCTTGTTCCAAGGGCCTTTATGAGATACTTACAAAAGGCCACGTGTGTGTACTTACACAGAGTTATACAGAGGCAGACTATGTTTTACATACATATACACACACACACACATATATATTTGCAAAATAAAACAAAATATAAAATGTTCCATAACTTATGCCCAGGAAACATTTCATGTTTTCCAGGGAGGGAAAATGAATTGTTCACAATAATTGTTCATTAAATTTATATATCTATCTCACTGTTCAGGGCAGATGGCAGACAGTGTGCGGCGTCGTGTGGGTGAGCATTTTGCTGACGTCAACGTTGTGGATCGAGTGGCCCATGGTGGCGGTGGGGTTATGGTATGGGCAGGCGTATGTTATGGACAACGAACACAGGTGCATTTTTATTGATGGCATTTTGAATGCACAGAGATACCGTGGCGAGATCCTGAGGCTCATTGTTGTGCCATTCATCCACGACCATCACCTCATGTTGCAGCATGACAATGCATGGCCCCATATTACAAGGATCTGTACACAATTCCTGGAAGCTGAAAACATCCCAGTTCTTGTATGGCCAGCATACTCACCAGACATGTCACCCACTGAGCATGTTTGGGATGGTCTGGATCGGCGTATACGACAGCGTGTTCCAGTTCCTGACAATATTCAGCAACTTCGCACAGCTATTGAAGAGGAGTGGACCA
>JBBIGA010000126.1:26162317-26188818 GCA_037576975.1 Alestes dentex
ACACACACACACACACACACACACACACACACACACACACACACACACACACACCCACACACACACACATACACACATACACACATACACACACACACAAACACACACACACACACACACACACACACACACACACACACATACACACACACACACACACACACACACACACACACACACACACACACACACTCTGATGGGAATACTCCAAACTCACCTGGAAGTCCTTCTCCTCCAGAATCTCCTTCCTCCAGCGCACCAGGAAGGCAGCACACACATACAGGTGGAAGTGGGAGAAGCCTTCAGGCTCAGCCTGTCAACACCCAGAACAGAGAGGGACAATCAGCAGGGAAACATTCGGTTTTTAAGCGTAGATTAATGAGGAACTTCCAACCCCTTGGAGAAAAAAACTGGTCAGGGTTAGACAAATGGCTGTGGCTTCAGGACGTGTCTCATTCACCCAAAGTAAATGATCTCCTACTGATCCTATGAAGAGTATAACACCGCAGTTTAAAACAAAGGTACTAATCACTAATATCAGATAAGCCCATTATTGAGGGCAGTACATCATTAGTGTGCGTGTGTGAGTATAAATTACATGGACAAAAGTATTCGAACACCTGACCATTACACCAACAGGGAATGTATTGAAACTGCATTCAGATACAGAGACTTTAATTGGTCCTCCTTTGCATATATAACAGCTTCCACTCTTCTTTGAGGCTTTCCACAAGATGGAGTTTCTGTTGGAATTTGTGTCCATTCACTCTGTAGAGGTCAGGCACTGATGTTGGACGAGAAGGCCTGGCTCGTAATCTCCGTTTCAGATCATCCCAAAGGTGTTGGATGCGGTTGAGGCAGGCCAGTCAAGTTCTTCCACACTGAAACTCATCCAATCATGTCTTTATGGAGCTTGCTCTGTGCACTGGGGCACGGTCATACTGAAATAGAAAAGGTTCTTCCCCAAACACAAAGTTGGAAGCATGGCGTTGTCCAAAATGTCTTGGTATGGTGAAGCATTAAGATTGCCCTTTACTGGAAGTAAGGGGCGCAGCCCAAAGCTTGAAAAACAGGTATCCCAATACTTTATACATAGATTTACCCTTTATAATGAGAAAAGCCACTATAGTCCCATGAGGTAACTTTTAATTCAGTTTGTTTTAAAAGATGTAAACATGCCACTCAGACTTAGGAATGTACAATTATATATTATGAGCAATATATTTATAATAGTTCAATAAATTAAATAATATTGATTTTGGCACATAGATTGCAGCACATAAGACATTCATGACCTGGGTTGATTCATATTAAAACTATACAATCATAAAAAGGGAGAAAGTTTATTTTTTTATTTGACTGTGATTCATGTCTGTTTAGCTGCTCTATTTTAATATAAAATACATACTATGTCCTGTATCAAGAATCAATGTGATAGGTGGATTTTATAGAGAGATAAGCTAATGAAATCGTTTTGGCTTTAAGTAAGAGTGCTTGTATTGCCACCAAATTTCTGACCAATCAATAAACACACAAATAATTTGGCACCACTGCTATGTGAAACCAACCAAACCAAGCTAAAAACATGAACTGTAGCAAACAAACTTGGTATGAAAACAACTGAGTCAAAAGATCTGGGTGTTTCCTTTAGACAGTCTTCTCCTCAATGGCCGAGTCGTCATGGTCTAACCATTAGTGAAACCTAACTGCTAGATATAATCTGCAGGTGCAGCCCTCCCACACAGTTTGTGAATGGCTTGTAAAGTGATATTTTCAAAACCTTTTGCTGTGTTGAAGAGTGCTTGTGCGAGACCTATGGACAAATGAACAAGCAGCCAAGTAACATTTACATTTACGGCATATAGAGCCGAGTAACAACAGCAAATCCGAATGCTACACCACCCCTTTAGAGCCTCCACTGTAACAAGAATCTAAAAGCTGCATGAGTTCCTGGATTCTTACTTTTTTATATAAGCATGATTTTGCAATTATTTAAAATAGCTTCTGATTATTTGCAAGGTTTCAGAATGCCCAGTGCATGTACTCAAGCATAACAGGAAATGGGTATAACCACTATACTGATCAGACACTGATGATGGAAAGGGAAAGTATATCATGTTTATGTCTTGAGCTGAGAACACTATGCATACCCAAAATCAAGGCACAACATAAATCATCTCCATTTTACAGTGTGCCAAAAATGGATCCACGGAATGGAAAGCTTCCCAGACATCCTGTACAGTGATAACCCTACTGATCTGCAGCAGGGAAAATGATAACATCCCTCATCTGCATGTGTACATATTATTCCAGCATAAACCAGTCACAAAAGGGCCACGTACATCATTCCGTGCGCACACAGACATCCGATAACCAGTACTGGGAGGGCATGAATGATTCAATCCAGCTTGGCAAGCAGTGCGGCGCGAAAAGTTGCTCTACTGTGCAAATGTAGGCAAACATGGGCCAGAATGAACAAACAGAGAGGCAAATGGAGAGCTGGAGGTATTGTTCAAAGAGCACATGCCCCATGAGGGGCCTGAGAAGTGTGGCTTCCTACAGTCGGCCATGTGAAGGCTTCACACTGGAGAGCCTGTGATCATCTTTCATGCCAGCCACGGAGAGGATTTAATGAAAATCAATGGCTTTGTTGCTTTACGCCAATAAACATCCAAGACGGGTCTACCCTTCAAGGGTAAATGAGAGCAATGGAAACATTCCGAACTATACCAGGGGCTTTGAAAATAACGCACACACATTGGTGAGAGTGAGCTTAAGAGCCACACTTTACGTCCAGCACAATTACCCTGAAGTCATCTTCCGTCACCTCCTTGTCAAAGTGACCACACAAGCGTGAAATCCACTTAATTAGACACTCAACAGACAGGCCTGGGCTGCAAGGGCACCTGCATATGTCCAACCAAATGGAGAGAAACCAGAGTAGGTTTTTTTTTTGGCACTAAGCTCGGATGTTTTCAAATATTCCCAACAAAACAGCTGCTCAATTTTATGAGTACTGGGTGTCTGCAGAATAGGAATGGAGGTAAATTGACTCATTATTTATTCGTAAAGTTATTTGCAAATGCCACATGGCTCATAAAAAGAGACTTCTATTATAGAATCCAGACTGTAAACTCGATGTGATTTGAGCAGGGTCTTGCTCAGGGACCCAGTGGTGGTTTGCTGAAGGTAGGATTCGAACCCATGACCTCTTGGTCCAGAGGCTTGGTCCTACCCACTAGACCACCAGCACCCATGTACAATTTGCATATGCGTGTGCTACCTTCAGTACCTTATGTTTAGAGAATGAATAGAGAGACAGTAAGGTTCAAGCAGGAGGACACTGCTTGTCAGTCGTCCTCCCTTGTCCAGTCGTACTCCCTGCCAGGAGGGGTGAAGAGAATGAGAAGAAAGAACAAGGAAGGAACAAGAATGCTTTAGAACAATAAAAAAAAAAAAAAAGATGAATCAGAAGACTGGAAGGAAAAAGAAAAAAAACAAACAAACAAGAAAAGCAACAGGGAAAACACACAAAAGATGCTTGAAGACCCTTATAAAGGAAGGTCTGTGGTCTATTTTGGTGTGGGAATGAAGACCAGGGTCCTCACTGTCTCTCCTCATTGATCATTTTAATTATTTTTCTGTTTCTCCCTTGGGGGAACAGGGCTGATTATGGGGACTTAATTAATGGGGACGGTGGAGGGTAGTCGCTGACACACTTCAGGTGGGACACAAGTAACCAGGACAAAATGATTACACACACACACACACACACACACACACACACACACACACACACACAAAAGCACACACAGAGAGAGAGAGAGAGAGAGAGAGAGAGAGAGAGAGAGAGAGAGAAAGGGAGAGAGAGAGATAGAGTGTGAGAGCGCGAGAGTGAGAAAGAGAGAGAGAGAGAAAGAGAAAGAGAGAGAGCGCGAGAGAGTGAGAGAGTGAGAGAGAGGGACAGAGCGGGAGAGAGAAGCACACAAACTTAGGCACCAATCAATTCAGTTACATGCAGAGCTATTGACTTTTATTTGTGTCATATCACACACAGCGTGACAACCCAATATAGAAAGCAGCAAGAGACCAGTCTCTTTGCATGATAACATGCTCTTCACGCATACACACATGCATGTACCAAGTAAAGCACTGTTCACCTTGACTTATCTTTTCACTTTGCAAAGTCTCCAGACCCAGCATGAACATGAACAAACCGAGCTTCCAAAATATGATTCACACATTGAGATCTACCTCATACTCCATGTATTTTTAGAGGGCATTGCTAGGAGACCATCAGCAGTCAAAGCTCTATTACGAGTCTCTGCATTTCTGTTTTTGTGTAAGCCACAGGGCATGATGGGCCCTCAACAGTGACGCACACAGATGGGCTTGTGGGCATGTAATGTTTCTGTGTGCTGAGTATTGGGAGTGAGGCCTGTGCAAATTTGTGTTTTGGAAAATAGGGAAAAGAAGGGAAAAAACATTTGCTCGATTATTGTGTATGCAAAGGAAAACCAAGTATTTGAGCTTCACTGTAAAATAAATAAATAAATAAATAAATAATTCATAGGTTGTGTGCAAAATCATGTTCTCTTCATAGTAGGGAATATCCAGCATACTCCTACAAACAATGCACTGTAACGGTAAGGTTCCAAAAAATTTTTGTGGACACAAAATATCTATAATGAGTTTTGTGCCAAGGCATGGAACTACTGCAACATCAGAGTATCTATAATATCTCTAATAATTCAACAGAGAATGTAGATCAAGGCACTAAAGACAGTAAAGACAGTAATACAGTCTCCCAGCTGACTGCACATCTTTATTAAGATTGTTTATAGAGAGCAAGAATCAAATGTTAAAAAGGTCTAGCCAACACACTGCTAAAAGCAGAATCCATCTTGGATTTTCAGTACTGCTACATAAATGGGTGCCCCTTCAGCCATTTATACAGTAGTGCTACCGGTCAGGAAAGTGAAATTGTGAGTCACAGTTCACGAAAGTTGAACCTGAAGTAAAGCTTCTTTGCAAAATAGCTCATTGAGTTGCATTTCATTGGAAATTATACCCTTTTGCATATGGAATGTCACTGACAATGAGTCTTAATACTGCCACAAAGTGCTCCTGATCTTCTGGTGTAAGGAATCACGATTACGAGACCATTTCGGTTCCCTATAATAGCATCCCATACAGTGGTCCTTATTTTCTAACGTATGGAACGGTAACTAGGGGACCACTTCTATTCTCTATAATGGTCTATACAATGTGCTCCTTTATAGTGCTGACAGTCTAACATAGGTGATAGTTAAGGTGGATTAATACAGAACATCGATTATGGGACCCATTCTGTACATAGCGATATTTTTGGTGAGCATTAAAGTGTTGGTCACATATGTACTGGTGTTGGCGAGGGGACAGCAGGCACCCTCAGAGGCCATCAGTAGGCCTGCAGAAAGCCAAGCTCATCTGCTCCCCTTACCTAAAAAGACAGCTCCAGTACTTAGTATGATCTCAGTCCACAAGCCAGCATCAACATATCAGTACCGGCAAACTGCTAACATTCATTCGAGTCAAATGAGAGAAGACGTGACCGGAGTGAGCACACTCATGCACCCCAACAGGCCCGAAGAGATGGAGAGGAGTTGAAAAAAAAAAAAAACAAAACCCCAAAAACTAAAAAACACACACCATTCTTCTACCTACCTGCCTAGCCAGCTATCCATCATTGCTAGCAGAGAAAAAGACAGGTGGAGAGAAATGAACGAGTGGAAAAGGGAGAGAGGGAGAGATAGATGGAAAGAGAGAGAGAGCGTGAGAGAGGGAGAGCGCAGTTCTTTGAGTTATGTGCTGGGTGATGATTGCCTATTGGTGTAACCTCGCGGCCTTAATCAGAGCAGCTGAGAGGATGGCTGTCTGGGGGTATCAAACTGTGACACACACACCGCTACAGTGCTTTATTACTTTATTAACTCCCTCTACCTGGGAGATATGAAACTCATGCTGTCACGGGGAATCGCCTTTGCTCTCTGCTAAGACTCGCTGACTGTGGTGCTTGCACAAGTGTAACCGCACATGAATTGGTATGTTCAATGAGACTACTTCTTATCCGTATGCATGTGTGTATACGTACAGTCCTAGCACTGATCGATAAGTGTGATGCTGAAAACCAGAGGGACTGATCACTTTGGCTGGGTCTCTTGGTACTGGACCTAGACTCATTGCCTTTAAAGAGGTCTGGTCTCCATTTTGGAAGCAAGAGCGTATGCACTTGCATGGTCTATGCAGTCTAACAGCGGTGAGTCAAAGAGCATTGGTTTTGGAATGTTAAAATCAGTTACGCTCTCTCGAACATTTTTACTTTTCAGGGTACAACTGTCATCACTGTGGACATGATCCTAAGTATATATTTAGTTGGGGATCAACGTAGCATAGAATACTACATTTCTTTTTACTATATTTTTGCTTACTATGTTAAAGACATTGCAGAATATTTAATATCCAATGAATGCAAAAGTTATGAACCTTGGAAGTATAACATGCTATTGACAATGACAAATACTTTTCTGTGATATTACTGAAAGCAAGCAAAAAAAAAAAAAAAAGAGAAAAAAACCCCCCAAAAAATACAGAAACTAGGACAAATCTAAACACACAAAAGACTTCAGCTCTGCGTAAGAGAAAAGATTATAAGTGGGGAAAAATGGATAATGAGAGATACCATGGAAACACATAGCACATATATGGCCTAACTGGCACTAGATTGTTATGCACCCTCCCCACTCATCTGATGACAGATCCGTATGACCATGGGTAAATGTTTCTTTTTCCTTCTGCCTTTTCCTTCTCTCAATTTGTCTTTGATTTATTCTTAACAAAGCAAATTGCTAAGCGTCAGTTCTAACCTCAGCTAATGTTACCGGCCTAGTCACAGTGTATTTCACCTCATAACTTTTAGATGAAAAACAGAAAGCACCTGATTCCAAACAATAAAATCACGTTTTTACAACTAAAAATAAACTTGAGTCTATTTAATTTACTTGTGCAGTGTGTAAAATGAAACTGAGCTTATCGGCATGTGCTACTTCTTGGAAACAAATGAGCTAAATGTAATGTTTTATTAATTTCTCCAAATCCATGTTCCTCTAGTCACATCTGTTCATTTTTATGAACATTTTAAAACATTCTGAATAGTGCAGATGGACTTCAGTCCAATTATGGTGAAATCTGAGATCTCATAATGCACTGAAATATTTCCTAAAGAATTATAATGTCAAACATCGTGGTTAAATTTACACCCATGTTCTGAAGCTTAAACTTCAGCTCAGTCCAGGCAAGTTTCTAAGAACTTGGAGACATCTGGCACTTTTGATTCACTTTTTGTGAGAGGCACCGTATCGAGCCAGATACGCCTTGAGTTTGACACAGATGCCAGTAATCGAGGTGCGGCTCTCTCTCTCTCTCCATTTGGTCTGTTTGATGTGGGCTGAAGTTCTCTGCTTTGTGCCCCTGATCAAACTAAGGCATGCTGGCTTTGAAGGTGAGGAGAAGTGTCTACACAATACGCTTCCATGCCGGCAACCTCTCCCATTCCTTTAGAGTAGAAACAGTGCAGAGAAAGAAGCCTTCACCAAGAGCTCAGGGCAGCACTGATTGATCAGACCATACTTTTACAGACCATACTTTATGCCAAGCTTGTATATATCCGTTTATATACATCTGGCATGATAATGGACCACCAGGCACGCATAATCGAATGGTTGTGTCAGTGTTTTATTGGCCTGCACTGTTTTTTGAGCCTGTGTTTGCAAAGTACTGATCTGTGATTCCTCCCCGATTTATCATGACTAGGTAAATACACAATGCAATCATGTGCTCATGGAGTAACATTCTCACGCACTGTATCCAGCCTCCAGCAAAATTCAGGTCAAGGCAAATTCATAGTGGTTTTGTTTGGTCAACAGTACCAGTTTCATGCCTACAAACCAAGCTTTTGATGTGTTGCTGTTTCTGTAACTCCATCTCAATTCATAACAAAATAGGGAGGATTTGGGCTTCTCTTTTGAGGAGGTAGGCGGACACCTTTCAAACGCTGCGTTGCCATCTAAGCTACTTTAGCACCACTGTATTGTCCTACTTAGCTTGATATTCAACACTATATTCGATACTAGCCATGCTATTCTGTCAGAGGATAAAGGCTCATTTTCGAGCAAGTGAAATCAAGACTGACGCTAGAGTGACAGAGAGACAGACTATACTGTACTGGTCTAATTAGTGCTAATTAACAGTTTGCAGTTGCAGTTGTTTGATTGGTTATTTTAACTTTTCTCAAGCAAAGGACTGAAAATCTCAAGATTAGAGATTTAGAGTTCAGCTGTTCTAGTTAGCACTATTTAACATTCAGGAAATGCTGTGAGAGGCTTTGTTGTACACTTCCATGTCCTACTCCTCCCTCCTCTATGTCAGACTCTACGCCTTACATCTGCACCCATTTTTTTTAAAATGCCGAGAGGATGGGTACACTCTTTAAACCCACGACAACAATGAATCCATGAATGATTAACGTTGCGGGAGTTACCATGGAGTATATTACAGGAAAGGTGCTGGTCTGAGGCACTGATCGGAACAACTATCCTCTGGGAGTGACTGTCTTCATATGAAGACAATGTTAGTGTAACAGGCAGTAGTCAATATGACTGCACAAATGCATTTGTGAGAGCCACATATCAGAGTTATATCATCTGATTAGCATTTAATAGGGTGCTAATAAAACCAAAGTCCTTAAAGCTAAATGCCAACTCCTAATTGCAGCAGCTGACTAAACCCCCTCTGTGAAAATGAACGTACTTTAAGTACTCTTGCCTTACGGATACTCAAATGTTATTAAAACACACAAGAACATAATATAAACTAAAGAATGAACTTCACTCTAGAAGGCATGATGCAGCAGGAACCGCTGCCTTCTCCGATACAAACGTTAATAAATAAAGTGTAAAATCCTGAGTGGAGCACATGTAACCATAAATATCAAAGCCTTAATTCACTTGCGAATTGGATTTTCAAGACCCAATGGCAGTCATAGATTAATGGCCAAAATATTTTTGGTTTTGTGGCGGCCAGATTCAGTTGTACACTTTCTTGTGTGGGTATTTTTCTGACACATTCACATTTCTCTCCACACTTTTTCTCCAAGCACACACAGCAGTCTGAGTCATGGAAATATTTCTGTCCTGAAAGACGGGGTCGGGGGAACACAGCTCTTCTTGCTGATTCTGTTTCAGTAATCTGGCAGTGATCTACCGTATGAAGGAGACATGGAAGGGGGGATTCAGGGCTACAGTATTGGTGAGTGCCTGAGGTTTTCACAGAGAAAGACGGGATGAAATATTGATGTTCCAGGGCCTGTGCGGCTGACCCGGGCCTTGCCTGCTGGGTATTGGCTTTTCTGTGTCAGAAAACAGAGGCCAATCATTAGGGGGGGCTCAGCAGAATGGGTTAAGGGGTTCAGGTCATGGGTCCAAATCCCCAGTGGGGGGTCCCTGCCCTGCAGCGAAATTCCAGCTCAGAACCCGCACAGAGGAGAGGAAGAGAAAGAGAAGAACCACAATTGTAATTCATGGCATACGAATGCTATCCGAGCAGTGTAGTACCTATTCCAACACATGTACACACACACCCCTGCACATGTACAAAGGAACAGTGGGATTCGTTTGGATGAATATCCATCGCATATCTGGCTTCATTTGCATTCAAAGTGAAAATGCCACAGAAATGCAGCAAGGCTGGAAAAGGTTGCCTAAATATGCTAAAACCGAAATTCATTTCCTGGGGGAAGCATAGGGCAGATGAATCCTGCCGTAGCTGGGCCCATCTTCTGCCTCATTAAGGTAGAGGAAAGCAGGAGCTGGCCGACTCCTAGTGTACCGCAAGAAGCCAACTAGGCAGAGAAGAGAAGAACAGCAGGAAAACTTCAGCCATTTCGATGGTGCTGGTGACTGTTCCCATCAAAGCCAGCGTGACCACACACCCCCCCACCGCTTCCGGCTCTTCTGCTAGAGGAAGCCTGGGGGTCAGCACTTTCTCTACTCGATCACCAGCTCAGGGAGCCAGGGACAGTGCACTCCTTAGCACTGACGCCAACACATTCACACTCGACCGTGTACGCTAATTCCAGTCTCTGTGCACGGCTAGTGATTCGGACAGCCCTCAGGCAAAGATTTCAGTCAGGACTTGAAAACGGAGAAAGTGAGGGAATGCGCATCAGGGAGCCCTGAGAAAAAAATCCCAGCACTCCCCCTAGAGGCTGGTGGGAGAACGGGTTATGAAGTAATGAGAGAAATGTGAAAGAGCTCTCTCACTATGTGCTCTTTCAGGTAGGTCTTCTGTATACACACTTCTCAAATATGAGGTGTGCTTTGAGAGGCTCTCGTGTTAGCACAGAACCCAGGAGGGGAGGTGTGCTTGTAAAGATAATCGAAGCCAAAACTGCTTTGGTCCTTTAATGTGTGCCACCTACTCAACTAGATGTAAACACAATGATGTGAAATCACGGAATTGGCAGTACAAACAATAGGCTTACTTAGAGTACATATAATGAATGCTGCTATTGACACTGCTTGCACACACACAGACACTTTTTTTTATTCAACAGACTCAGCATTAAATATTTCAGGTCATGCAGTAACCCTGTTCGCTTTGAGGAGCAGTACGTAGCTCCTCAATAATTGAAGGCCACGCTATTGATGTGCATGAAGGCCAGGAATAAACCTGTTCAAAAAAAACTACACCACCCTCCAGCTGGGTTACATGTAGTGTCATGATTCCCTGCTAGATTTCCTTTATTAATTTAGGAGCCATATATAAAGTGTTAGCTGGGTGAGGGGCAGGGGGTGATGTAGCCTGAGGATATACTCCAGGCAGTCAAGCAAACTCAGTTTGGGCCCCACAGTAAGGCTGCACGATAACTTATTATATGGGAATCGTGATTCTAAAGAACAAGTAATGTTTACTGAATTCTCAGATAGAAAAAAACAACACAGTAAACAAAATATAAAACACATATTATGTAAATACACAAATTGTTATAAAATATAAAGAATCATCCCGTTCATGCATCAAATCCCACTGAGTAATTAATCATGAACCTGATTTTAATATGATTTCTTGTGCAGCCCTACTGCACATACACAGTCCAATCTTGAGGGGCTGAATGGGCTTAGTGTTCAGTAAACAGCATGGTGTGGTGCATAAATCTACAGTGTGATTAGCTGGTTTCATTAGATTGGGGCAAAAGCTCTTGATGAGCTAGAATTAACGTGGCAAATCATTATGGCCACAGAAATGCATGCGTAGGTCGTCTGTAAAACAAATAAACTGTGGCGACAAATAAATAAAAAGAAATGCAGCAAAGCAGATGAAGGCGTCCAGGAAAGGCGTGTTGGGGTGGGGTGGGGGGTTTTCAGAGTGAGAGAGAGCGGCAAGGCGGCCTTGCTTTTGATAAGTCAAAACCGGCATGTACACAGAACGCTCATTTTGGCTTCTGTATTATGCAAGTGAACATAAACTCATACCATAGCATATTACTGTGAACGACACTGAGCTTTATTTGGAGAGACTGTAAACCTTAAGTCTTAGTGATTTTTGTAAGCTCCACCATAAGCACCCCCTCCCCACTAGGACAAAAAAAAAAAAAAAAAAAAAAATTCTCCCCAGATATGCACATGCACACGAACATAAACGCATCACAAACAGCAGATGGCTGCGCTGCACAGACAGCACGTGGCAGCGGCACAGAGGGACTATTACTGTTTTCAGGTTAAAGTACACCAAGACATACTGCAGCTCTAATGAGACATTAGAGAGGAGGACATATCAGCTGCAGTGCCAGATACTGCTACTGCTGATCTTCCATAGAGCACTGTGATATTACAAAGTGAGGCAGAAGCTGCTGGCACTTATGTCAATATATGTGTGCTTAATTCCAAAATCCTACTGATCCAAAACCAGACTATGAAAAATCTCAGAAGAAAAAGCTGTTGCATTATCGAGCTGGATTTACAGGTGGTTAAGGTTGGAAGCAAAAAAAGCTTCTACTAAAAAAAAAACAAAACAAAAAACATTTTAGACACAACAAATAGCTTTGCAGTAGTAACATACTAATTTGGGATCCCCCTAGCAAAGGCTGCTCCTGTTCAGAGTGAGAGTTTATCACTGTAAACGACATACTGGGATTAATGAGTATGGATACTGAGCTGATATCAAAAAAAAAAAAAAAAAATTCCAATCGGCCTTGGTAACAAATCTTGTCTAAAATAGCAACGCTCACCTTGCGTGAGGTCATTTTCATGTCGTTTGTTGTATTTTTTTTTCCACAGAGAGTAAGTATGATGGTCTATATTTAGACATTTAGGTTATTGTGTGACTTTTTTTTAAATCACCCAAACAGGCTAAAGCGGAGAAACCATTAAGTTCTGTCACAATCACACTGTTTCGACAACCTTATACAATGTCACATTTATTTTCTGTCTAGAGCTCCACCAAGAGCATTCATTTTTGTACAAACCACTTTGTAAAGTTTTCTCCAGCATATGTCAAATGGGACTTCCAATGGGGCTGAGGTCAAGACTGGCTAATGCACGTGTGAAAATGATTACCCCTTCCCTTCTGAGCCACACTTTCACAATCTGAGCACAATGAATCTTGGCATTGAAGTTCTGGAACAATTCCGTTCCATCAGTAAGAAAACAATCCACTGATGGGACATTCTGGTCATTCTCAGGCATTCGGTACATTCAGGTACACAGCTGACTTCATTTTGATGCCAGATAACACTGCTAAGCCTAGACCTGACCGACTGAAACAATTCCAGCACTTAAATACATCAATATTACAGGCACTGTTTGCTATAACACTTGCATAATTGGCCCATACAGTAAGGAAATTGGCAATGAAAGTACTGGCCTGTTCACAAGAGATGAGGTTTAGAAGCTAAATAGTCTGTAGAGTTAAATCAGCCTTTTTTGTGCTTCACCTAGTAGCCAGTTTGGCAACCGACAGTCTGCCCTCCATCCTCATTTCAGGATTAAATTACTTAACCTTTCGTTTGCTACGGGGAGTAGCCATGCACTTAATCTCCAAGCCTATGTACTAATCCAATCACTTCGTGAGTCCCACTTCATGTTCAACACAAGATAGGACAGGGCCTAGTCGGCTTCAGTGAGTTTGGTAATCCTTGCCTGCGTCATAGACAGCCTACAATAATCTGCACTGACAAAGCACGGAGCACCGCGCTGACTCACACAATGTCAACTCCATGGCTGGGAGGGAGATTTGAATCCGTGGCCAATACTGGGCAGGAGACCAGGCACATCTTTTGAATATCTCCAGGCAGAGGGAAGTGCTCTAATTGGTTCAATTAAGTTGGTAATTAAACACTCTGATGGAGTAGACTCTGGAGAAGTGTACCATAATGAGAGTAATTGGGCAGGGCTTCCATTTTAGAGATTCTTCTGTGAGTAATGTGGAGCAATCAGGTGGCCTTGACCAATGCGCAGTCATGTACAATCACCATGATGCTTTGGAGCCAAATGGGGTTGCTGTACAATCCAAGCCAGACATTTGGTTCTGGGTGGCAGCACAAAATGGTGATCCAGACAGTAAACATAATGTCTGTCTCGACAACCTCAAGGCAAAGTCAGGGTTTCCAGAGATGCCTACAATATTTCTTATTAGGACTGCACAATGTGTCAAGTTTTAATCATTGCTGAGGTACTTGGTGTTCTAGAGAATCAAGCTAATAATGTAACAAAAACAAACAATACCTGTAACAGAAGCAGAAATGACCAATGTGTATGACTTTGGTTAGTAGTTCTACTTTGCATAATAAGGAGCATTATTTTGTCATTTTTCAGTTAAGGATAAAATCATCAGGTGCATGACCACTATATACATGAACAATAGATGCTCCTGAATCTAAAAAGGAGTGCTATATTGATGTGTAGATTCTAACTGTAAGAATCATCACTTTGTAAATATAATAATAGCTAGCTCAGAAACTATAATGATAACTATTTGTATTTCCACTAGAAGCTAGAGAATTTTTATTATTACAGAGAAGACTTTAAATTTGCTTAAGTGTACACTTCACACACAGACATTTCAGAGGATCGAGTTACGATTCTGAGAGATACTGTTTTTACGCTAACAACAGCCCTACACTCTACTATAGTGGACATTCTGCGAAGTGCAACACAAATCAGCAGCAAATACAGAACCTCAGTTTTAAATGGATCTATTTATCAAACGAATCCATAAGACGTGAGATTTATAACATTGATGCTAGATATTTCCTAACATAAGGGAAGGTGGCAATCTTCTGTTGGCACTGAGGAAAAGAATAACAACTGGCTTGCCCAATTATATATGCACATTAAGCTTATTAATAGTTTGGGTGGACCGAAGAGGTGGAAGAAATGACTACTTATTGTGACTTTGGTAATGTACTGAAATACTGACAAACCACAGTTGCTTAGAACAGAAGTGGCATTATAAAAACTGATTTCCACTGCTGCTATAGCCAAATTCGTTTCTGGAAGTCATTTGACGTTTGAGGGAAAAATGACAGGAAAAAAGGAGTGTAGTTTGGATAGCTGTGTTTGCTTATCAGACCATGCGACACTGCCATGAAACACTGGAAACTGCTATCATTTTTTTTTACCAACATTGTGACAGCAAGTTAAATGGCAATTATTTTCTAAAAATGGTAGTCCAGGCTTGTAATTTCAACACCTGAATATCCACATTTTCTAGCTTGAGCAACACTCTGTGCCAGAGAGTTTTTGACTGGTCCCTCTCTTCTACAGGCAGTTCACCAGTTCCATCTTGGTAATTCCTACTTGTACCATAAAACGATGTTTTTAAAATATATATACGCTGAAGTTATGACAGAAATTATAAATATTTATGCGCTTAATGCAATTCTAATAGTGTAGCTGTTGCTCCTCCTATTAAAAACATTTCTCACTTTCCAATATAAAAAGATCCATCTTTAAGCGATACACAGTAGTAATATTTTATCTGTATTGTGCAGCCCTCCTTCTTTCACAGACTTTATCCCATCGTGTGTGTAAGCCAATGTGTCGGACACATTAAGAACATGGATGTCAATGAATGTAGAAAGCTGGAGGAGCTCCGAGCTCCAAAGATGCACCTTAGAAAGTGTACATAAAGTGGAGTTTGCAAGTATCAGACATCTTGGAAGCATCACTCCCTGTCACAGCAGGGCTGAGTTTCACTGTTTACAGCGCGGATTGGTACGGAAGGGGGCCTTGGAGAGGAGAAAAACAGCCCCTCGAGAAGAACACGAAGAACATGAAGGAACGCACAGCACAACTTTGTGACATCTACATGCAGTGCAGATCTAGACACACAAAATGCATTCTGGCTGACTGAAAAACAAACTCCCTTGGAGACACACCGAGAGATACCGTCAGTGTTTTTCAGACACCATGAAAGATTTAGTGCGGAAACCTGCCTAATTCGGCCCATCAAGATCTTTAAGGTGAGTTACTGTGACACAGATTGTCAAAGCCGGCAGGGGGAGGTGAGAAAGTGAGTAGTCATTTAATGCATATTTGGTTATGCATTAAATATGCATGGGATGAATTACATTCTATTCCTGGGCTCTGTTGAGGAATTTACAATGAGCTCCAAAAAACCTAAAAGGTAATCCTTCCCGCTCTGTAAAAAGCACTGTGAAATGCAGAGGATAAGCAGTGCTTTTTCCTTCTCTAACTCCTGTATAATAACGCTGTCAGCAGGCAGTCGGCAAAATCCACGTAGAGCAAATATAAATTACATGCTAAAGAGTAGAAAGTGTACAGCATCATTAGCAGTGGATTAAAAAAAAAAAAAAAAAAGGCAAGAGGGGGTTTGATGCTAAGAGATCACTACCTAAACTTCATAACAGGCCGACATTAATCAAACGATGTCTTTTCAGTGCACCTTTCAATCTTTCTTCCACTGAACTCATTACATAGAACACTGAGTTTGTTTGAATATTTACGATATTGATTGGTAGTTGCGGATTTTTTCTCAACTATAGAAATGACAGCAAGAACAAGCGTTCTTTCACACCTCTCAAATAATAAAAATCAATAAAGTAGTTTTTATAAGTTCACAGAGGGGCAAACATGATGCAAACAAAATATTGTGATCACTTGCATTGATGAATCCTTGATGAGACAGGGTTAAATACTATTATTTTTTGACAATATTGATTTGGCCTGATTCATCCAAACACCCACCAGGAACATTTCTGAGGTTGTTTAGTGTGCTACTCAGGGGGGCCTCGAAAATTCTGGGTCCAGTTTCTCATGTACCACATTGTTTTCTTATGAGTTACTTTTATGTAATAGATTGTGCTCACACGCATTATGTGTTTCTCGTTCACTCTCTCTGTCTCTCTCTCACACTCCCGGTTTTCTCTCTTTTTCATGTTTCTTTGTATTCGGTTTAAGGAGTGGGTGAATGTGACTCTTAGTGAAACCATGGATGACGTGATGGTGTGTTGGGTTGGTGGGATGATCCCAGTGACTTTCTACCTTCCTTGTTAAGTTCACCTGATGTGTGTTCAGCATTTCTGAGTATCAGAAATTTGCACTCAGAGAGATTTGGCGTTGCAACAGCTGGATAATGAATGCTGTTCTTTGCCAGGAACGAGCAGTGATTCCACAAACATGTACAAACACAGAGCGTGTAAAATATCGGTCTATTCCAACATGAAATTTTCAGTCACACAACACAAGTGTGTAGCAAATTCAGCTTTGTACAGCCGTGTCTGCGACAAAGCCATTTCCGTGCGCATGAGCAGCTGCAGGTCTAGGTCTCAAATTAAACAGTACCAATGGGCCCGGTCGAGTCGCGGGTCGGGGTCTGTCTTCAGTTTCATACCAATACAGACCTCTACTCAACACATAATGAAACAACTGTGTCAAGAGACAGTTCAGAAGAGTCAGTCCAGTCTAAGCATGAGCTGTCAGGCAGGTCCTATCAGCAGGTCCAACAGCGGGTTTAAGAATGGCCTACAGCCAAACAAGAGGGCCAGTGTAGTGTGAGAGAGAGTCCAGATGGGGAAATGAGAGGCCTCTGACAGGCTTTTGGCAGAGTTAAAAGTGGGCCTTAACCCACTGAACAACTCAAGCACGGTCGTTAGCAGAAAGGTCAAGCATTACAGGACTTTTGTCCTCATTCTCATTCCCTGGTAGGGCAGGAATAGCTGATTTCAAGAGTGCACCATTACATCTCCACATCGAAAAGTCTCCACATCAGTGCCTTGTTAGTCCTTCCAAAGTGGCACATGTTCTGGGAGGGCTGACAAAATGTTTAGAGTATGGACTAAAAACAGGAATTTTGCACAGCAATTACTCTCCATTATGTTGTTCTACAAGTGCATCTCAAACAGCTGTGAACTGAGTGCTTTTCTACAGTCAGTATGGGGGCAATTACATCAAATCAATAAACAAACACCACCATTGTAAGGCCTAATCACAGATGGTATTTTTTTTTTTTCAGGAGAAAACATACAATTTTTATTATAGTGGAACCTTCTAACCAAATCTGACATGCTTTATGACACTGTGGAGCTTGGAAAGAGAACAGAAGAGGAAGGTAAGAGTCTCTGTGCAGTGCTAAGATTAATTTACAGTCTTTCAGCTATGATAAGCCATATCAGTACCTCTGCATGTTTATAGTCAGCGTATTGCTTGTCACAGGAGTTTCGGTGCTTTGCCATAAGCGAGATGAGCTGTTCTGTGAACACTTGTTTGGACTGCAAAAGTGACAATGAAGCTCTGACTGGTCAGTCTGATTTTGAACAATTCTGTGCGACATACAAAATTGAGCTAGCTATGATTTGAAAAAAATTAGTCACAGTCCTCAGTGTAATTTGTGAAAGTCTGCATTAATATGCATATCTGTACACGTTTCCAGTGGTATTTGACACATGTGCATAATTATATGACAAACGTAAACTGCCCATGAAATGAACGAGTGATATTTTAAAATGCTAGTGTGCTATCAGATCACCCTCCATGTGCGTCCGTGCACACCCAACTGATTATGAGCGACGATCATTCAACAACAGCCTGACACCACCTGGCAGAACTAGTGTCGGTTTAAGCCAACCCATGATCATCTTCCACCAGGTCACCATCGCCACCCAGGTCCAATTAATATTTTAATTTAAACACACCACAAAGACCAAAGCAGCTCTTAAGCAGTGATCTGCGACCATGAAACTGCATCTGACAAAAGGATATATTGCAGGAATGTCCTCCAAGCTTAAAATGCCATGTTTGAGCTAAATCTAGTATGTAAAAGTTAAACTAAACCACTAGCTAGCTGGGAGGCTAAAAGGCTACTTGAAAGTAAACAGTAATTACATGACAAAAAGTTGAAAAGGCCAGGAAATACTTCATGTTAGTGTGTAAAAAGTGCACTCAGAGCTGCTATTTGTTCATAGTAATAGTATCTGCTAGACATTCAGGTAGCAAGTGTAGCACTGCTCCTGAAAAGCGGAGTACCCAGTGCATGCCTTTTGAGAGTGCTGTTTTCTTTCTTTCCCTTCCTTCATTTCTCTCCTTACGCATGAATTCCTTGCTTTATGTCACTGGCAGCCGGTGATGCTGATTCAACATGCTAGGTCAGCCAAAATAGCACTGACGAAAGCCCACTAGTGCAAATGAAACGGGACACGCCGCACAAACTACGGAAGACAGTCGACCACCAGCGCTCACCAATGGCCAGCAAGGTGTGTCAGGGCCTATAGTCTTGGGTTTGGCCAGAGTTTGGAGTGAAAATCAATACAGTTCAGTATAATTTAGGCAGACAAGGTGTGTACACAAATTTAGTCAGCTCTAAAATCTAGACCTTGGGTGTTTAAAAAGTGAGGCATCTGAAAAGAGGCAGCTAGCCTTGCTGCAAATCACTTTCATGTCTATAACCATCATTTCTCTACACCTTCGCTCCCCCTTTCTTTACTTGGAGGAACGGGGGATCAATAATGTGCATTAAGCAATATCCTACTATTATTGAGTTGTGTTTGGCTGCACAAGTGAAGGCGCTTTCATGGTAGTCTCAACACAAGAAGTAAATATGTCCACACAATCAATGGCTTGCTTGACTGTGTCATTGGGAAGCCAGTGCTTCACTGTGTCAAGTAAACAACAAATAAATAATTTTAAAAAATATAATAATAATAATAAATAAATAAATAAGCAAACAAACCGCTTGAAGGGCCAGTCGGCATTGGTATCTGATTTGAGTAAGACCAGCAATAAAACACAATAACAAGCACTGGGGCAGCTGGATGGCCTAGTGGTTAGGGCGTTGGCCCTGCAATCAGAGGATTGGGGTTCAAATCCCATAGCTAGTGTCACTGCTGAGGTACCCTTGAGCAAGGTACCGTCCCCACACGCTTCATTGTCGGCAGCCCCCTGCTTCACTTGGTGAATGGGTTAAATGCACAGAAATCATTTCACTATGCATGTGACAAATAAAGAAATCTTGTATCTTGTGGGTTAGGCCTTCAACTCCTTTCACACAGAAATGGAGACAATCTGGTACTTCACAGATGCTGAAGCCACTGAAATCTCCTATTCAGGCAACAGTGAGCAAAGACAATAAGTCTGAGAGATGAAATGAACTCCTTGTTTGTGTTATAATACGTTGCAAGACCCTTACGTTTCGTTGACCCATTCCATGTCCTTGTCTGGTCAGTACAAGAAAAAATCTTTTTTAAACGTTTTACTGCAAAGCACCAGTCACTCCATGTGTACTGTAATAAAGTAGGATTAAAAAAGAACAGAAAAGAACAATACTAATAAATAAATGTCGTTGTGAAATAGAGGAGCATTGAAAATTCACCTACCAAAATGTTTTGTGTGAACATGGTCAAATGGCACTTACAGTTTTCAAAATAGGAACAAAAATGACTGAAAATATTACAAATAACTTGCAAGGCACAGCGTCCAAGGACTTCTCCACTACAGCTTCGAAAGCACTTGAAAACATGACATTCTGCTCAATACGCAGAACACATCAAACAGACAGAAGCAGGGAGGAAATTACCACAGTAATGTCATTTGAAGCTATGGGTTTCGAAACAGTTCTAAATATAATTATTAATGTGCAAAGTACAAAATAATGGAATTCACCATCTTAGATTCCTCAGATCTTCACAGTCACCCTCCATGCTATTATCAATTTAGTATGTTTATTTTACACAAACTGTTCGGATTTATTATCAGATCCTTTCTCTGTTTTGGGGTTCAGTGTGTTCTAAATTTTGATTTCACAGCTTTAGAAGTGGTCTGATGATCATTTAATTTCCCTCTACTATTACGTGCAGGCTCACCTGGTACGTGTCCCACAGTCGGATGGTGCAGCGCAAGGGCAGCTCCCTCATCAGCAGGTTGTTCATCCAGCGGAAGGCAAACTGCAGGTACTCCACCTCATACTGCTGCATGTGTCGATGCACCGTCTCTGTATAGCAGAAAACAAAGGCGTATTAGTAAAGGACCTCACACAACACTTACAGAGCACTGTTCTGGCCATTTTCTCTGAATGAGGTTAATGATCCTACGGTTACACAACCTTCCCCATCTAACAACCTGTAAATACACATGGGAACACAGATGAATTTTTCTTGCCTTCATTACACCAACCGGTCCAGTGCAGCAGCGACAAATGCGTTACATGTGCATTAAATGTGCTGCAATGCATTAAAAACGCTCAACAACATCCAGCCATTACCAGTGCGATACTCGCACACATGAACATTGATTCGGCTGCCACAAGTAATTTAAAACAGTGGGCACATACACGCTCCCAGTAGCAGTATAATGCACTAATAAATCCACGCAGCCCATAGCATCATGAAGAGAGCGCTGTCACTCAGGCTAGGGGTGATTACTCATCTGTCAACAGAGTGATTGGAGCGTGTTGCATTCAGGAGAAAAACGTATTGATAGCGCTTCTCTTTAATCAGCCACAGGCATGAGGGGAAAAGAGAAAATACAGTGTGCGAGTGACACGCCCTTGGGCCCCAGCAGAAATAAAGCCATCTTCATGCGCCTTTTAATAAAGAGCATGCAATGGGCCTGTCATAAACAGGACAAGCACATGTCACGGACCTTGATGTAGTTCGCTCACAAACTTTCCACACACACACACACACACACACACACACACACACACACACACACACACTCCAAGCTTTCAGTCCAAAGCCAAGTGTGGACTGTTTATGCAGCCTTTCCCTGCACTCCCATATTCAGGCACGTTGTGCAACGCTAATGCACTAAAGCCTGTTTACTGCAGCACTGATGCCATGCTGGACACTGCACGAGCGCTAAATTGTTTCATGCTGTTAAAATAGTGTTGATTGTTGATGTTAGCGAACGACGCCGAAGGGAATGCGGGCCTGGACAGCGGCTTCCGAGCAAATCAAGTCACTTTTGGAGGGAAAATAAAACACCACCGCCAACACACATAAGTAACCAGGGCTTTTATTAACAGAAGAGTGAAAAAACTACCGTACAGTTTCCCTTTTATAAACATTATATAAAATTCATCCAAACCACTTTTGACACTGGAGCTATGATGCTAATGAAAGCATGTGTGCCCCAGTTAGCATACCGCTAAATGCATGTTCATACTATCAGAAGTTGCAAAAATTCAGAATCAGATCTTCTCTGTCCAGCAGTTTCTCCTAAACAGAACTGAACTCAGTTAACCTCATTATGAGATTCTGACCATTTTCTCCCACCTCTTAAATTCAGCTCCTGAGAAAGAGCTTCCTCTGATCTCAGCCCGATCCCAGTTTAAGATCTTAAAGTTAAATTTCTTTTCTCTCACTGCTCTGATCTTTATTCAGCTTAGTGTGTGGGGGAGCAGTGTGTGTGGGGAGCAGTGTGTGTGGGAAGCAGTGTGTGTGGGGGAGGTGTGTGTGGGGAGCAGTATGTAAGGAGCAGTGTGTGTGGGGAGCAGTGTGTGTGGGGTAGGTGTGGGAGGGAGCAGTGTGTGTGGGGAGCAGTGTGTAGGGAGCAGTGTGTGAGGGAGCAGTGTGTAGGGAGCAGTGTGTGTGGGGAGCAGTGTGTGGGGGAGCAGTGTGTTTGGGGGTTGTGTGTGTGGGGAGCAGTATGTAGGGAGCAGTGTGTGTGGGAGCAGTGTGTGTGGGGGAGGTGTGTGTGGGGAGGTGTGTGTGTGGGGAGCAGTGTGTGTGGGGAGCAGTGTGTGTAGGGAGCAGTGTGTGTGGGGAGTAGTGTGTAGGGGGAGCAGTGTATGAGGACAGAACCTTGCTCAAGGGTACCTCAGTAGTGCCACTGGCAGTCTTGGGATTAAAACCCACAACCTTCTGATCACAGGCACAACTGCCTAACCACCGGCTCCCCCAGCTGATAAACCAGAGGATCCAGAAGAAAACTTGGTTTCTTATAAATGAGTCTGGAATTTGTGATCAAACTCAAGTCTCGACTCCCAAAGTTGGACAGTTTTGATCCATTAGGCTGTTAAAGTGAAGAAACTGAGAACCAAACAGAAGAACTTCTGTCTTAAGTTGATTTTTCCTTTTGCTCCTTATTTCTCCTGAAGGGGGCTTTAGGAGGAACAGGTCAGACTCAATAATCTCCAGATAAGAAGCTGATTTATTCTGATCTTCCTCGGGAAGCTTGTCTCTCGTGGGTGGGTGTATTAGCATCAAACATGAATCAGGTTATATGTGTAGTTTCCTTTATTTGCATAAAATTGAGAAAATCTTTTAAAATTGTTGCTAAATTGCAGGTACAGATAAACCTTTCCCATAGGAAGTAACCGGCTGTTCTGTCACCTGGTAATGTGAACGTACGATATATTATTAATGGGTGAAATGTGCAATTTATAATGTGCAATTCTTCTGGTGCATTATTACTGTTTTTGTCAAAACACATATTTACAAATCTGCTCTGTACATACATACATATATTCATCTAAGTTTACATTTACACACACACACACATATATATATATATATATATACATGTATATACATATACATTTTTCAATAGACACATTCATATTTCCAGATTGTTTGTATAGTGTACTTTTTATACTGGACTGTTGTATTATAGTTTTTATTCTATTGTTTTAATTTTTGCTGCTCTTACCTTTGTTCTGTCCACTTTCTGCCATGACAATGCAAATTTCCCACTTTTGGGACTAATAAAGGTTATCTTATGTTATTTTATCTTAAATCACCACACTCTTGCCTCGGAGCATCTGGAGATGTTCAGTAATCTCTAATGGACAGGCATACACGGTTTCAGACTCTGTACGATCTTTATCTATAGACATGGACTTGAGTATGAAACAGCTAGAACCAGCAGAAGCCATATCGAAGTCTAAATTGTTTCCGTATCTTAGTCCATCATTATGGATAGAATTTCGAGTTAGAAACCACAGATGCGAGTCTGTCAACACCTCTCCCTGCACTGAAGTGAGTGTGTGCTAAATTTGGCCTGCAGTTTAGCACATTCAGCTTCACTACAGGCCAGCAGTTTGGGCCCACCCTCAGATATTTTAAAAAATAAACAATAAACTCCTCTTTCAAAATTGGATTGCAAGAAAAATTAGAAACACGAATGTAACTGACACCCCGCCCTCCCCTGCAGTGAGACAGACAGGACCTGTGCGCGAACCGAGAGGCTTCGATAAACAGCTCGTATTTGCGCAAGAGGCCGTCTGACGGCTGCCAGGATAGGTAAGAGCAGAATTCAGGTTGGGTCGGTTTTTCTCTGGAGGGGATGAGAGTGGGGGGAGGAGGCACTACGAAACCAAACGCCTTAATTTTACCCCTTAAAATGACCTTAATTTTGACCTTAATTTCCCATACATTAAATTAAGGAAAAGGTTCAGAGATTAAGGCTGATCAAGGGGTAAAATGGCTGAATTTTCTCCTTACTTTTTCAAATTTGCCCCTTACATAATAAAACCTCCTGAATTAACGTCTTCAGTTTAGATTAAGCGGTTTCACACTCATGCCTTAAATCTACAAAGGGGCCGGTTTTACAAATTAACGGCCACTTAATTCAAATGAAGGGGTTTGTTGTATTTTCAGGGGTAAAGTCGGTAGGGTTAAGCACATTGTGTTTGGTAGCGAGGGGGCCTGCACACCTTCCCCCTGGCCTTTGTCAGTCGTGTTTACTCGTCGCTTTTCGCGGTGTGAACAGGGCAGCTGTGTTCGGGGCCCACACCCAAACGGCCGCAGCCAAAGGGCAGTTTGGAGTTTCGACTCGTTTCTCAGGGTGTGTCTCGCTCCCCTGATGACTCACAAACCCCCATGAGATCCTGCCTGTGGCGGGTGGCATCGCCGGCTGGTTACGGGAGTGGAGCTGGAGTGCAGGTCTGATGAAGATTATGGCACCGACTGGGTGCCGGAACCTGCAGTGTAAACAAAGTTGTTCTGAATCCGGGACATGTCCCGCCCACTATACTGCACCTGACCCAACTAATTAACTCATTACGTTTTTTTCAGTTTGAGATAAATAAATAAAATGGTGTGGACCCTTCCAAGCCAGAATTGCTTGCAGTGGTGGTGAGTGGAACCAGACTTCTTCTCTAAACGCTCCCTCATAGAAACGTTATTCTTTTAAATTATTGTGGTTGTGCTACCTGACACCTGAGACCCATTGTGAATGGACCCAGGCGTCCTGCCTCTGAACGCTCATTCACAGAAAGTTAATCCATGAAATGGTTGCATCGCCTGACGCCTGAGACGTTGTTCTACGTTGAGATATTGAGTTTTGAGAAGAGTTTCGTCCTAAAACTAAACCCATTCATGGTAAAGGGATACATGCAGGGCGCTGTGAGGCAAAATAGTCCCCAAAGAAACGTGACTTAGTTCAGATTCACAATTTTACCATCATCAGTGTCCATATAAAAACTCAGAGACATGTGGAGCTTCACTGCGAGGGATTGAGAATAAAACGGCTGGATTTGTGCTGGAGACGTCTGGTTCCATTCACCTCCACTGGAAAGAAATCAGAGTCTCAACAATCAACTGTTTCACAACAAACACAACCTGAATGACTTCTCCAACAACTGATTTACTGGAGAATTGTGAAAAATGGGTGAAATTCCCCTTTTCATTTTATACATTTGAAAATGATATACTTTAATAATTTATTAATGTATTTGATTTATTGTCAATTAAATGTTTAAACATTTTCTGCATTCAAGAGTTAAAAGGTTATTTATTCAGTTTTTTGGGAGAAAAAATGAACTCAACCGCTCCTTTTGAGACCTTTTGGGTATTTTATGACTCTGGACGCCGATAAATCCTCTTTAAACGCGGCAGATTACGGCTGGTGACAATTAGGCCAGAAACGGTGGAAAACCCCCAAAACTCCAAACTACTTACCCAAACTGAGTGAGGCCTGGTGGCTCGGCCAGTGAGCCAAACCCTGCAGGAAAAATACCCTAATCTGCAGGCGAGAGACTCCGATGTTCAAATAGCGCATGTCCACGATATAACGTGCCCACTCTTTAGTAAACAGACGGCCATCCGGTTCGGAGAAACACTGCATTCTTTTTTAATCCTAATTTTCTTTCTGTGACCTTTCAGTTCCTGAAAGGCAACAAGAAACGCTGAAACCACTAAAACATCACAAAACATGTACAGTACTGTGTAAAAGTCTTGAGCCTCCCCTCATTTCTTTATATTTTGATTTAAAAACTATTTTATTCCTGTCAAAATGATTTTGGTAAATGAATTTATTTCTGATTGGTTGCCCTGTCCGGAAGGCAGCATGGGGCTGAAACACTCCTTAGAACTTCAGCCTGAATGGGCGGGGCTAAGCTGTTATAGGCTGAATAAGGAGACGTATGAAGGTCGGTTTTGTGACATCACAAAAACTATGCTTTTAAAACAGGCTGTTTTTGTATCTTCTTTCCATGTGTGGACTGGGTGGATGGAGGGACTGAATGTACATTTAGAAACTTTAACAACCTTTACAGACTGTAATTCGAAAAAAAAAAAAATGATGATATGGGCCCTTTAATATAAGTAATATAAAGCACTGCAGTCGCAATATGCAGCAACACTAATTGTTTGTATGTAAATATAATCCTAGTATTTACTAATAATACTAATATTATAAATGTAAATTGGTGGAAATTGCATCATTAATATATTGTCCAAACTATGCAGCCCTAATACCTAACAAGCTGCTTTCTGCTCATAACTCTGAAATCTCAGGTTCTGATCCATATCCAGCCCGTCTGCAGCTTCAGGGGCATCCAGGGTTCAGGGTTTCAGGAGGACGAGAGGTTTCTGAGTGGCTGAACCTCAGTGAGGACGAGACGGCCGTGTGATAGCTGTACGAGATTCCACAAGCTTCGATGAGTCATTCCTCCCTCCCTCGTTCTCTTTTCCCCCACTCTCATCTCTCTCTCTCTCTGTCTATCTC
>JBBIGA010000126.1:26231140-26245832 GCA_037576975.1 Alestes dentex
ACAGACACACACAGACACACACAGACACACACAGACACACACAGACACACACAGACACACACAGACACACACACAAAACACACAAAACACTTTTCACAAAAACCAACACACATGCTCCTCTCTCCCAGTAGTGGGCTCCTCCGCATGTGCATTCACACACACAGTGTGAATTTAAGCAGGCCACAGCGCGGGGCGAAGGGGGAATCAATTTACCTGAATGCCGTCCAGCAGCTTGCTCATGCACCAGAAGCTGTCAGCCTCAATGTTCCGCAGCACTTCCTCCTGCAAGCTGGAAACATCGAAATTTTCCACCTCTTCCTCTGCAAAACAAAGAGGGAGGAAGAAGAAAGGTATAGGAGAGAAGAGCAAAGGAGAGAGCGAATGACAAAGGTCATGAGAGAAAACAAAAGACAAAGAGAGAGATTAGATGTACAGCATGGTAGGAATTTACAGCAGAGTAAAATATGGTCCCACCACTGAAAGACCGAAACATTGTAAAAGGCCGGGGTGCTGAACCTGGTGATCTGCTGCCCTGGGAAGTTCCACTCTAATACATCTGACACGAAGGCCTTCATTAACTTGGTGCATTAGACTGGAGCCTAACTCTCCAATATGAAAGATAACCAGAACCTGGGATGGGCACTCCTACTGCAAGGCTAAAAATCTACCCCATATGTAGCCCTTTGGTTAAAACATTTTTTGTGTACAAACATAAAAAGGGTCAAATGTTAGGCTTCAAAATTGCTGTTACTGCAGTGCTTAGGTATGCAATAAACCTTTGTCATTTTTATATATAACTGTATGTCAGCCACATAAGCAAGTGTTTTTGAGGTTAATTACAGGGATTAAATACATATTTGAAATTCAAAAAAAAAAATGCAAAATTCTCTATATACTCTATACATAATTTGTAAAACAAATTACAGAGGAGGATCCCACATTAGGCTGTGTGTGCATTTGAGCCACTACCTGCGCTAACCTTTCAAACAGTATCTGTTGTACATATATGCACATAAATGTACATGTTGGACATGGTTTCATATATTCTAGGACTCATGGTGTCTCAGACTAATAATACCCTACTTAACACCAGAACCAAGGGGAAGTTAACCATCAGATTACCTCATGACTACGTCAAAGTGGAAAAAAAAGTGTGTATTTCATGCTGAAATTCATTATGGGGTTAATTTAAGGGAGGTCTTTAAAACCATAGAGACTTTGCGTTGTCTTTAGTGTACTACTGTGTTTTCAGTTAAGGGTGTTTTCACATATAGTCCTCTTTAAAGGAACCGAACTCAGTCCTCTAGAAGTGGTCCAAAAAGTGGACTAAAAGAAAGTGAACTCAGTTCTTTCTATGCTCACAGTGTGAGTTCGTTTGAAAGGGGACTTGGTTCTCTTTCTGGTCCACTTCAGCTCAGATGGGGGCCCCAGTTCTTTTTCTGTTCATACTTTAGTTCTTGATCCAACCTGCCATCATTGTTTCCACATTCTTGGGCATTTTTTTTCCTCCATAAGAGTAGATGGTTAAAAGCTCTACCAAACTTTCGCATTTTCCACAAAGATCTCTGCTACTATTTTTCACTGAAACCGATGAAGAGCAAGAATGCTTTGAGGCTGAGCAACTTGGTAGACAAACTTGATCTTGACAGGAATATCCAAGTCCCCTTTATTTATTTATTTATTCATTTATTTATGTACTTCTTGGGGTTTTTTCATAATTGTTCATAATTTCATCATTTATTGTCTGTTGGCGTGATCTACCTACGGCAAGGCCGAAGGGTGAAAACTGTCGATGTGAACCCAGAGCACTTTGTGTTTATAACGCGCTAGTTAACAGAACTGTGACACAGACTTAAAAGGAACTGAACTGAAACCATTTCCCAATGTGGTCTAAGTTCGGTTCGTTTCTGAGGGGTCCGAGTTTGTTTGGACTGTTCACATTTACACAAACAATGCTGACTAATCGATCCGAGTTCGATGTAAAGGCTGAGACGGACCAAGTATGAAAACAGCCTTAGGGTAGCATTAAAATATTATGGGCCAATACAGCTATAAAGTGTACAAGACACACATATACACACTCACACACCCTAACCTCAACAAATGTAGCCCACATCCAACAATCCTTCATAACCCAATATAATGGACAGCCATTAAAAGTCTTTCTGCAATGTGATTTTCTTTCAATAATAACATGGTATTTTCTTTCCATTACTCTTGAATTATGCTTTGCATTGTCTGTGTAATCAGTTGATTATGTTGTATAATAAAGATGGATAGGACGTCCTTACGGGCCAAGAGCTAAGGATGAGGGGAAATTAGTGTGAGCATGCAGGTGAACACGGCGTTCGGGCTCATCTATTTGCAAAATGTCCTGATTTTTAGCAGCTGGAATAAACTTTCTATGTGGATTATTCTTGGTGGTCACAAAAGGATTACATGATTCTTGTTCTTCAGAGGGGCGAGATTGTAGGTTGCTGCTTTCACGACTTTTCACGCTCCTTCACTGTCAAAAACTTTGACTGCAATCTTGATTAATTTTACTCATATTTGAACTCTTTCTTTTGCTTGTTGTACAGTTAAATGTATGGGTTTTGGGGGTTTTGAGGCAATTTGTCACGTTTATAAAGACATTCTGGTGTTAATTTAACTCGTTTTTTATTTAATACACTCTTCTACTTTCCAAAATTAAAAGAAACTCTTGCACAAAATGATAAAAATGTAGATAGAGGTTGAATGAGTTGAAGACTATTTGAACTGTGTAAATATTGCGTCCAGATTTACAGAGAAAATGAAATTTGCAGATAGACAAAACCATGTGTTCGCAGGAAGAGAGGAAAACAAGCTTGTGGTGTGATGTTATGACTGACTTGATAGCACGCACTCCCTGGTTCAGCTCCTGCCTCCCCTCGCCCCCCCACCCTCGGTATTTTCTTCATCTTCCAGTGGGGAAAAAGAGCTCCAACACCTGGCAGATTCTGGGTTTTAGAGTCATTTTCGCTGAGGTATATTTGATTTTAGGAGTTAAAACAGTGATAAACCAGCTCGTGCGTGCTGCTCCTCTGATGTGCGCTCCGAAACTCCTCCTTCTCTGTGGCTCTCCCCCCTCCTTCTGCACAGGATCTAAGCGCCTGCCCCCCATCTTTAAATCGCCACAAGCGCTATTTTTACATTTTTCTTTTTTTATTTATATATCTTTACTTCTACGGGACACAGGAACTCCAGACAAGGCCCAGGGTGATGTCTGAAACCTTGTGATTCACAAAAAAATGGCGGAACTTCCATGAAAGGAGTTGTTTTGCTGTGCGAAGAACATTTTTGAAAGATCCATGCCGCTGGAGTTCTAATACCATCCTATACTATGAAACCCAGTATAATTTAGAAAAATACCGTAATAAACATTTTTGGTCATACCGCCCAGCTCTAATGCATCATGTCAAATTTTGTCAGGTTTGATCTGTTACAAGACCAGTGAAAAGGCTAATTTTTGCCTAGACCTCATTCCCTAGGTCTTACTACTGCACAAATGAATTGTAATGAGGTAGGGTTACACATCTCCTAGAGGTCAACTTGCTACACATTTTTAGTGAAATGGTTGTCCAGCTATTGCCCAAAATTGTACTTTGAGCCTGCCCTATTTTAGAGGGTGCTAGCACAAAAAGGACAGAAACAGTGTAAAGTGACATCAAATCTTATGTTCCGTAACAGCCAGGGGTGTACAAGCACTCCAAATTTCATGTGGACTGAAGAGATCTAAGTATAGGAAATATGACTGGCAGTCATAAAATGCCAAGGCTCCCCTTTATCTGGCTTTGATATAAGTCCCCATCACTTTGCTAGATAAGCCTTGCAGCTGCAGCCCAAAACTAAACAAGCAAAATGGTCAGACGATAGACTACATATAGAATAAGGAGACAATTGTGTAATCTTTTTTGACAGAACCACTACTTTACTGTAGTGAGACAAAATGATTTTAGATCACATTTTAGAAAGCAAATGATTTTAGAAAGCACATTTAATCACATGTCAAGGGTTAAAAATAGTGCCATCGTACCCAGTGTTTAGCACTCATTAACACCTTTTCATAGGGAACGTAGTTTTATAAACTGGATGCCGTTCTAACACTGAAGCTGCTTGCACAACAACGGGACAAGGTGTCGCACACTAACGACTTCCTGAGACACTGCACTGGCTTTTCCACCAAGCCAAACGGCAGAAGCGTCCAAAAGAAAGGAAAAGGAAAACTAAGGGTGCGCAGCAGCTTTCACACAGCTGACTATCAGAGGCATTAAGAACAGCAGAGGGCGATTTGTGCAATTAGCAAAGCTGTGCCTCCTGCTCACTTCCGATCTGCTGGAGACAACTCAAACGACAGCCTGCAGCAGCTGACAGGTTACTCAGGTAAAGCAGAGGCGGAGAGGAGATCTAAGAACTTCTCCCACACAGAGACAGACACACTTTCGCACACACGCACTTATTATGGAAGGGGCTGCCAGCACTCCTCTGTCTCCTTGGCAACGGCGGCCGAACCGTTGAGACTCCGACAGGGCTGGCAGGCTACACCAGAAGCTCCCGTGCTGCTAGCAGTCCCAGGACCGTAGCCTCGTCACAGGCACTACACCCGTGGTTCCCTCTCCCGGTCCGGGAGTACATATTTTAACTCAGGAAGGGCTTGAAAGCAGGTTAGTCAGGGTAAACACCAAAAGTCTGCCACAATTTTTTTCTTTTATCTTTAATATTGATATAGTTGGGTACTGATTCACTAATAATCAACTAATCGATTAACGTCTCCTACCACTTCATTCTCACTATACACGTCACAATGTGGACACAGCCGAAAATCTCCAAGGAGCTATTTTTTGTCTGATGCTGCATCCCACCATTATTTCTACAGTTTGTTAACCTATCAACTAATTTTATCCATAGTCAAGTAAACAAACCATTATATACTGTTATTTTCTCTCATTTCTCATCACAAAACTGCTACCGTTGAGAGTTACATCTTTGCTGAAACCAATTTGTCTGGTTACATTATTACTGTTTTCCCAATGCCTGCTGATATCTGCATATATATATATATATATACATCCGCAGTGTTCACACATATATTTCTACTATGTACATATACACATACATATATAGGTTATATGCGCACACAGTACTTGCATACACATACAAATGTCTATATATTTTTTGTATTAGTTGTGAAGTGTACTTTTTATTTTATCTTGTTTTGTTGTATAGCTTTTAATCTATTGTTTTGCTGCTTTGTTCTGTCCACTTTCTGCCATAGCAAAGCAATTTTCCCCACTTGTGGGACTAAAAAGGTTTATCTTATCCCATTTTTCTTTATATGGCGCAAAAAAAAAAAACCAAAAAAAAAAAAAACAATCAACCCCTACTCTTACTGACATATATATCACAGATTATATGAACGCTTCTAGTCCACGACAAGGATTAAGAGCCAGGGCTGACAGAGTACTTTTAAGTGTACACTAATTTGTGTATTTTTGACTACAACACAAGACCATTTTTATTTTGCGTAACGGGGCATTTATGTAAATCACCCCCCATAAATGACCATGTCTATGACAAATCAACATTTTTGAATAATTGCTGAAACCTTGCAAAATATCTTTGACACTGGAACCCTTAGACCAGGAGCCCTCAGACCTCATCTATAAACACCGCTTTTGAGTTTTTCTGTAATGGATATCAACGATAAATCAACTTTGTGTCTAATATTGTAGCCCAACAATAATTTTCTTCTAACTTTGCTGAGCTGGAGCTTCATCCGACTCGCCAACGAGAGAGGCCAACAGTTCTACAGTGAGAAAAGGTCATACTGCAGAAGATGCGCCTAACTCACATTCCAAAGACATTCGGGCTTTTTGTTGCTGCCTTCAGCTCTAGATTCATGACAGGGCGAGGAGGGTGAGCTGGGTGTATTTGCTTATGTGTGAAAGAGTGTGTGTGTGTGTACAGTGTTAGGGCAGCGGTAAAGCACTGCTATCTCTACAGTTGGGAGAAGGCTCTAACAGTCCAATGTCTCTTAGCAACTCTCTTACTCATCACAAAACAAGGACACACAGAGAAGAGTTTGGCGTTCAGCATAAACCAACAGTGCCTCCTGTGGCAAGTAGAGGAACTGCATCAGTACATACAAGGAACACGGCAGAAGCCACAGATAACAAAAAAAAAAAAAACGCTGCTGCTAATGCTTCAGTAGTTAGTTCTGATGGCCCCCTAGAGTAGACCTTCCCCTCCAACCCCCTCCCTCCTGGTCTCTCTCATCGTTAAGAAAAGACTGATGTTCTCAGACTGGCGGAAAGTGGCAAACAAAAGGGGCCGGGTCAGCCTCCAAATCAGCCAAACATGGTACAAAACACACAGGCAGGGGCGAGGGAGGCCAGCACACATGTACAGGCACATATGCCCTCTTTTGGTGCCCAACGTCTCATCCCTGTGAGGTCACCATCATGCCATCTGTCCAAATGCATTCTGATAGGGGCAGGCGGTTGCCCATGGAGACGCATCAGTGGTATAGAGACAAGGTGACACAGTCAGTACACATAAAGAGCACAGGGGCCAGAGACACAACAGAGAAGAGAGCGGCCTAACAGAACACAAACTGGCTCTGTTTTAACACATTTTATTATTCCTTCAGTCACAATACAGTGTGAAACTACGTGGGTGATCCACTGTTAAACATATTCAATACACATTACTATGTCTGCAAGAGAATTTTCCCTACAGAAAAGCCACATCCAGTATCAGATGCAGAGACAGTGCAGAGTAAAAGACAGAGATAGTTCAAGTTCAAGTTCAAGTATCTTCATTGCCATTCAAGAACAATGGAAGAACAAAATTTGCTCCTCAGGACCAGCAGCGTACATAATCCCAGATAGCAATAAAAAGTGCAAAAAGTGCGAAGTACAGTACATGTGCAAAGAACAGCTTCAGGTACTTAAGTTCATAATCTTCACAGCCTCTAGGAAGAAGCTGCACCTTAGTCGTCTTGTTTTACTTTTCAGGCAGCGCAACCTCCTGCCTGAAGGGAGGGGAGTAAAAAACCCATGGGCTGGGTGGGAGGGGTCCTTCATGATGTTCGAGGCCCCGCTTCTGCACCTGCTGATGTAAATGTCCTCCAGTGAGGGGAGGCAGCTGTTTGTTATTTTTTGGGCAGATTTAACCACCCGGTGTAGCGCTTTCCTGACAGCCACAGTGCAATTTCCATTCACAGACAATGATGGAGAATGACAACGTACTCTCCACCATACACCGATAGAAGGAAGTCAGATAGCCCCAGGATTCAGTAGTTAACATGACAAATGAACAGAATCTTTAGTTCCCAACCTTACATCTGCAATTTTGCCGGTCAGCTTTGCTAGTGTGACACAGACATTCGTGCAACGTTGTTAACCTAAAGCTTGTAGCAGCATCACGTTCGACACAAAACAGTGTCTACCAAGAAATGGAAAATAATTTATCACCAATTCATTTCAGACAAACTGTATGTTTAAATCATGAACTTGCCTCAAACTGTGTTCAGTCAATAATCTTAGTTAGACTGTATTAATCGTTCTACATTTTAAATACTTCTTTTTTTGCGAAAAAAAAACAAACAAAAAAAAAACAAGCAAACAGCAGTTTGTGTAATAGAAGTCTTCTTTTCCAAAGCTCTGTTTTACTGTGTCTTTTGCTTTATAGATTTTTTTTTTCCAGGGCAGGTGAACCATCTAGTTTGTAAAATAAGAATGAAAGTGTAGCTGTGTGACCAATTACATTAGGTTCAGGTGTTGAGAGCATTTGATCACAAAGCGGCAGCAGAGTAGGTGCCTGTGAAACCATGGTGACTGTAATTATTTCTAAAAATCTCAGGTGAAAAGGGGGCTTATTTGATTAAAATGCAGCAACAGTCCACAATATTGGTAACATGTTTGTTTGCAATCAGGATATACCTTATTACATGCTGGCACACACAGAACAGTGTGTGCTTGAAGCAATTTGAAGCAAGTGTGTGATGACTTGCAATTTGCACAATGCTGATTAATGGGGAACCCTTCGAATGATCTCACACACCCACAGCAAACTGATCCGGCGCATTTCATCGCACAGAGCTTATTGCTGGCCTATTCAAACCAACACTAAGTTCAAAAGGGAAGACAGTCTTAACCACCAAAGCGCATCTGTATGCGAGCATCTGAACTCACTGTTCGGTTCTGCCGAAGTTTTGTTCATGGCACAACTCAGATTCAACCTGTGCCACAGGGCAGAGCTCTGCTCTCTGACCCGAGACTTGTAGTGCTTTACAAGTACTGCTGTACAGCATGAGTACAGAGAAGCTCAAGCGTGATCTTGGCAGAGAGCTACAGACTGCAATACAAGCCACATGAGCGATGGGGGGTGCATAAACTTTGGACGCAGCACAGCCGTATGTCTGGTGAGGCATAATTGGGGAGGCGAGGCTGCTGGCGGTTTGAGGGCAGCTCGTTTGAGCTGTGGGGCTCCTCCGGGACACCTGGCCTGGCCCTGGGGATTCGCCGAGGTGCGCTACTCTTCCACTGTGTGTTAATTAGAACATGCTGCCAGCGGCCTCTTTCTTCGAGAGGTTGGTACACGCAGCACTCATCAAATATATGCACCCTGCAATTATTAACTACAGACCTACATTCAGCTCTCATCAAACTCTTAATGCCACGCCGTTCTCAACAAAAAATATACAAACTGGCACACAAAGCAGAAAAAAGCCTTGAGTACGGGAAAAGTAGTAATCTCAATAGGCACAGTAAGTCTATGCAGGTTCCACTAAAGTTTGCTTGTTTCCAATGACGTTGCATTTGTGTATTACATTTACATCATTTTGCGGATGCTTTCATCCAAAGCGAATTTTTTTGTGTGTATCAAAGATACAGGCGAATGTAGTGTTAGGATTCTTGCCAAAGGACTCTTATTGGTGTCCTGAGGTGTGCTGCCCTGGGCACTGCTTTGAAAGCAGTGATGTTACTACGTCATCCACAAACAGAATCCTTTAACAATTTGCAAAAATGATGGTAAGTGAAAATCACTTAAATCTAGTTGATGTGTCTAATATTTGACATTTTTAGATTCAAGTGATATTACAAACTTGACTTTTTTCTAAACCTCCTTTCTCCAGTCATTGCATGCAAAGAAATGGTCTATGTTTTAAACAGACTTTTTTTGAAATATGATCTGCGTTAGATCTTAAAACATGCAACAAAATTGTCAATAAGACTTTTTTAAGGAAAATAAATCACCTAATGAGTAACAATAACCTCCTACTTTTAGATAAATGCACCACTCTGAAAAACGCTTCGAATTTGATGGACGCTCCAAACTGCACCATGATGCAAAAAAAGTAAACAAAGGAAGAAATACTGCTGTCTGTGCTGTCTTCATCACATTCATTTCCCTGTGACTAATAAAACAAGAATGAAACAATTACAATAATGCTGATGAAACAGATGTATGCCTTGACAAAATCTCTTTTCAGTGCATGCCCGCACATACACAAGAGTGACGTTGATCTGTGCTTCAGCACTACACTAGAACAGTTCCACAACAAAAGGACACCAGGGAGGCAAAACTGACCACAATCCAGATGTTTTAAGAGTTTGAAAAGTGTTAACATTTCAGCAAGACTGATGTAATTTACTATTATTTCATAAAAAAGGCTTTTAAAGAAAAATATTCTTTAAAACAAAATTAATAAAATAAAAAACATAAGCTGAATCACCTCTGCAAATTCCATATGTTTTTTTCTCTCCAAAATGTTAAACTTAACAAATGTAGAATAAAATTTGCAGAAAAGTCCGCATTTAAATCTCTGCAGAGGATGTGTATTAATTTTCAATTATTAATTCAACAACTAACTGTATATCAGATTTGCAGATTTTTTTAGGCAATGCAGTCACATTAGTAAACAAAAAATGACCAAACTTAGTCAAGATATGTTAGTTTCCACTTTAAAACATACATTTAATCCACTTATTGACTCCTGACAACAGGTCTCACTGCCTAAGTTTGTGGAAAACATCGGTTTGCATCACTTCTTCAACAGAGGCACGTGTGTGTGTGTGTGTGTGTGTATGTGTGTGTGTGTGTGTGTGTGTGTGTGTGTGTGTGTATAGAGTGTAATGAGGTACAACAGTGTTGACACAGATTCAGAATTTGATGGAGCTTAAGAGACCAACACCAAATACTAAAATATGTATCAATTAGAGATTTCTACTCCATTTGGCTCCAGATACCTTTTTGACTGGTTTTGCATTCACGGGTGAAAAGTTTCTGCAAATAAAAACAAAAAAGTGGGCATGAAGACAAGACAACATCCATACAGGCAAACTGTACCATTCGGCAGTCTCGGGCAGATCCCTCCATCTGGACCCAGGCTCCTCACTGATTCCCATCATTGCTTCCTGTTGGCCCACGGCCGCTTCCTGTGTGCAGGGTCTAACAGACAAGCTCCCCCTGGCAGGCCGGCACAGCCAGCTGTGAGGTCCTGGCACTGGTTCTGACGTCCCACACCACATGGCCCTGCCGTGCCATATGCCCTCCGTTTGCCAGGCCATGGGGAGGAGAAGGAGAGGAATAGGGCAGGCTTGGATTTGGCCTCAGACCACCATCCCACGTGCTCCAGAGATGGCACTCACACCCCGGCCCACCCGCGCCGTCCCACACACATTTTCGCGACAGGGACGAGCAACATGACCGGCAATGTTCGATCAGTGTTCGAGTCAGGTGAGCTAGCGCTGAGAGCTGGCTAATGAGTATCGAGCAGATTCCGCAGAGGTGTAATTGAAAGCGCGGATAATTAATATGGGAGTCGACTTGGCAAACTTGTCGTCCTAACACGGCAGAATAATGAGGGCTGGGAGCGTAATTACGATGTAAGAGTGGCATTGCGTGAAACGGAAGGTACGGATCCATCTGTGATTTATGGAGATCATCATCTGGAGGTAATGAATAAAATGCCTGCAGCAAGGGAGGAACGGAGTGCTCCCTCTCTCCAAGAGTCAAGCACTCCCACTGTTCAAGCAGAGCCGATTGGGAGGCAAGCCAGCACGGCCCAGAGTCCAGTAAACAATGCCCATCAAAAGACAAAAAGACTGGGCAAAAACATCATTGGGTGAGAAGGAATAATATAACATGATACTTGAAGGCACATTCATGATCCAGGATAGGTATTACAATATTACAATATATGCTCCAGCAATCACACTAAAAACAATATTGTAATCCATATCCTGCAACTTCTTTTGATGTTTTGGCTTAACAATTTTTTTATAGCTGGAATTTGTTGTCTCTTCTCCTCCTACAGTTTTTGAAATGTTGGTATGGTTCCAATGCCAAAACATCTGTTAATAACGGCATCATGAACTGCTTTCCATCTTTCTATAATAATTAAATCTGTTTCATTCAAGACACATGCAGTTGCTCAGTGAGCTAGAAATACTGTGTCAGAAAAGAGTGTCATTTATAGAGATGGCATGTTATTGGTGGCTACCATTGCGAGTTCATCTCCACTAACCTACAGCATGTGAAGTACTATGCTTCCATTGAGGTTTTTTGGCTTCCTTGAGATTATTATCTGTTCTTCTCAATGTGCTTTGTCAGAACTGCATATTTATTTACTGTGCCGAACGAATATGCCACAAAGCTGAATAGCTGTGAAAATGTTCAAATATACAAACCCAAATCAGCCACCCCTGCCATTCATTCTGAATATGTATTGGTGTTTTATTAAGAGTATGGATTAATGACTCCTTTTTTCGTACTTGTGCATGCAGCCTAAACAGAATGCTCCTAATTAGCTCTTCAGCTTTCAAGAGGTTAGTCTTGATTAGTCTTGCTTATCTGAGGAAAGAGCCACCAATTAATTCGTATTAAAAAAAAAAAAAAACACACATTTGAATCCCTAAGTCAAAGTTTCCACAGTCCATACTTTCACTTAAACCTGGAGAATTGCTGTAATCCGGAAGCTCTCCTTGTGAAAAGAGACCCAAAAGAAATACAAGCCCTAGAAGCAGGAGGTTATAGCAGCCTCTAGCCCAGAACAAGGACGGCACCACAATGAGACTCGAGTCAAATAAAACCTGACACAAAAAGAAAAGCCCGAATGGCAATTTATGGAATGAAAGCTTTTCTTCTTCTTTTCCCTAACAAATTCAACTGCAGTTGACAACTCCATTCCCTCCTAGCTCCGAATCAGCTGCGTGAGGGGAGCAGCTTTGAGGACAGCTGAGCTAATGGGCAGAGCGGAGACGAGAAAGTTTCCCAGAGTGTGAAATATGAGCCTACATCAGTCCATTACAGAATTAATTTGCAGTTCTCAGCAGTTTGAGGGATATCATTAGACTTACAGTAATGGGAAGCTCATGGGATATTAGGGGCACGGCTGGACAATTAAACTGCATCTGAGCCCGTGTAAACTGATAAATAACATGTACAATTCATATGACAATTATTACTAACAATGTTTACATTGTCTCTGATTGTCTCTGATTCAAGCAACCAGTGCGACATCAAGTGTGACACTTCATGAGTAGAAACGAACCAAAAAAAAAAAAAAAAAAAAAAACAATTTCTCAAAGCAGGGATCTGTGCAGAAATTCAATTTATGGCTTTTTATAGCTGAGTAATTAAACCAGATCCAAAAATATTCAATATTCTGCGATTACTCAGAGAAAACGAATGACTCGGTGACAGGACAATTTCTCTGAATCATTCTCTGCTCGAATGCGTTTTACATTCAAAGGCGAGAAAATGTATGTGTAATTTCAGATAGCAGATTCATCATGGAGGTCACTGCAAAGACTTCAAACCATAATGCACTCTTAGCCTGGCTAATCATATTCATCAATACGTCGCTGGCAGAAACCTCATCAGAACAGCTGAATAGAAATAGATGTGATGGGAAGGAGGTGTAATCCATAGAGTTACTTTGAAGATGTTCTTTGACTTAATAGCAGTTATTAAATTAGTTCTTTCTCCCTGTTGGGCTGACAGGGGGATAAGATACATTATCAGGTTCTGAAGCATTCTTACCGCAACTCACAGATCACAGATTTTTACCAATCCAAGCCTCTTATAATCATGCCTTAAAGCTCCTAGTGTCTCTCGCTCCCTAAGCAAGGCAGGCAAAAGTGTGAAAGAGTGTTTCTGTTCGATGGGGAACTTGAACAAAGGAGAGCAGGGGGAAAAAACTGCACAGCACAAAACGTCGGAGGACCTGCCGTGACAATCACTTAACGAGCCGTTAGAGCAAATCAGGAACGTTAATCAGAGACGCATTAAAATCAGCGCTTGGCTCGCTTCACCGAATGGAGGAATCCGAACAAACCGATACTCATTAAAAACTGGCTGGTGTGTCGCACACCACTGACCACTCAGTTCTCCAGTGGGAGCCTGGGGATCTCAGTCAATGCACATAACACTTTTAACATTCATTCATTTCATCCTGCCAGCACAAACAATGATACCATATCCTGAGAAAAGTTGTATTTTTCAGATTTAGCACTATTTTACATTTCAGCATTACATTTAAAAACTCAGAAGACACGTACACTTGGATACCACATAAATCTAATATATTTGTCGACATTTCAAGCCCTGCTTCCTATCATTAGAACTGTTAAAAATATATATCACAGTTGGTAAGTTTCTGTGCAAGGCACCATTTCACATCAAGTCACTCTGAATGATTTTGTCTACATCTGAAGGATTTAATTATGAAGAAATTTTGAAAAACAGATGGAATTCCTCTTTCATGTGAAATGCAATATCAGCTGCTTACGTCCTGACATGCTCTGTAGTTCTACAGCACACATCCAGTCAACAATATCTAAAACTGACAAGATAATATACATTTCCTTGAATAAATTTAAAAATATACATACCTCATCCAAAAACCTGATAACATACCGCAGTCCTAAAATTAGTCATGCTGAATGCCCACATCCATCCTTAGATGAAGCAACCGCTAGTACAGCACTTTGGAGTAGCAGAGTTACCAAACTAGTTTGAGTTGAAACCACCCTCCACCATACCCCCACAAAAAAGCAGGATAGGGGCTAACAATCCCACCAGCTTTAATCATCCAGGATTAATCATGCTCATATTTGTAAGCAAGATACAAACTGATAATCCATAAGATTAAACCACGGACAGGCGAAGTGACTAATGTTTAATGATGACTTTTATAGAAAGTAGGGATGTGACTTTTAGGCAAAAACACTATTCGAAAATCGATTAGAACTATTCGAATATTATTTGAAAATTGACCCCCTCCCACACCCGCACGTGCAAACATACGATGACAGGGAGTGTGAAACAGGTATTTTTCCACAAACTGTTTAATCACACGACACCGTCGTTCAACGTAAAAATAATGTACATCGACGCCAATAACAGAGCGCTTAGTAGCCTTCTGAACAGAGCACTTTTTGACTTTTTGTTTGTTTTTTTAAATTTGTGCATGGCTTTCTTTCCGAAACTTCCAAATCACAGTACAGTAAATGAACATTTTCACTGAGCAACTCACGTATGAGAGGCCTCACCCCCAGAACCCTGACCGAGCTGGTAAAGAAAGTCCGGGCCGTTATAGTTCACGACCGATCTCCTCCCCATAGTCAGTGAGATGCCAGCCCGGTAGATCCGCTCTGACGCGGCC
>JBBIGA010000126.1:26272250-26286797 GCA_037576975.1 Alestes dentex
ACACACACACACACACACACAGACACACACACACACACACACACAAACACACAGACACACACACACACACACAAGCACACAGACGCACACACACACACACAAGCACACAGACGCACACACACACACCCTTCAGGCTCGTACAAATGAAGTCACATCACAAACCGCACACCTTCACTGTGGGTTCAATAGCATGGATCAATGTGATTTGATTGAGTGGGGCTGCCTTGGGTTGGAGTCAAAATGACAGATGAGCTAGCCATAGGCAAATGAAGGTCAGACAGGTGAATTGGATGTCTGCGTGCGTGTGTGTGTACACAGAGACCACACACTGACACTAGGGGAGGGCCAGAATATCAAATCTCGGCATCATTGTAGTTTCAGGCTGGCACTCCATCCATCAGTGTGCCCATCACAGCATGGCACAGGGCAGAGCACTGTCTGACTGACTGCCATGGGAGAAGCTCCCATGGCATTAAGCTGAATCTATACACCCTCCCCGTGTTAGCATTGTCCTGCGGGAGTCTGTATATCAATTACGTAAAGAGACCGTAACCTACAATTTTACAGCATTTTATTTTCTCTCCCACTGTGTTCCACTTTTTTTTTTTTTACATTTACAGCATTTAGCTGACACTCTTATCCAGAGCGACATACATCAGTGTTCAAGTAGTCCACATCTGTTCTTCAAACCTGTAAAGCTATACTTAAACCAGCGTCCACTATTCAACCAAATTACAGCCAGCTAAGTACACCTAAACAACTCCTGTCAAAGAAAAGTCAGAGGTCAAGGCACGAGTAAGGAAGGCATGGAGATAAGAGTAAGTTTTTTTTTTTGTTGTTTTTTTTTTAAATCACATTCATCTGTTTGAAACTAAATGACTTCTGCCCTGACTGGCTGTATATTACGACTCATTCAAAACACAGTCTGGCCTGTAACACCCACAACTTCTGCGTGAGTGGGCCGATCAGGAGGATGTAAATATTTTTGTCTTTCTGAGACTACAAAAGCAGTGAATACAAAACAAGCAGTTTTGCTATTTTTTTAATGGAAAACCACAAAAAAGCACACAACTGCCATTTTCATCTTTTTGATCATGAACTAAATGGCTTGCCATTATCGCACATTTCATTTAGCCAAGCCCATCTGAACTTATTCTTTACGGTTTTGTCGATGTTCAACACATCTGTGCCTTCCTTTAACAGAAGCGCGTCAACGCTGGCAAAACCGAAAGCAAATTGACGCACGAGTGATGCAAATCGAAGGACCTATGTCGTGTAAAATATGACTTTATGGACTATTTATACAGTCACGTTTACAAATAGCCTTAACTAATTTTAAAGCAGGCTGAATACTGCAGACTGTTGCTTATAAAGAGTGACGCTCCAATCTACTTTAGGCCATACCCGTCAATTTTCAACACTGAAAATAAAGGATCTTTCTCAAGATCCTGACCCAAAATACGGGAAATTTAGAGCAGCTTCCAGTTGCCATTCCTCTGTTAACAGTAAAAAAAAAAACGGACCCCAAAACTGCTGTTATTTATTTATTTTTAACAGAGCATAAGCTCTCGCAGCACTTGCGACACCGGAGCCACTGTCCTGAATCTTGAACCTCGGAGTTTTGGCTTCATCTATTTAAGCAATGGGTTTTCTCCACTGTTTTCTGTCCTTTTTTTAGCTACTATTAGCAAATGAGACACTTCATGACACACCACTGACTTCCAATCATAAATACGTTCTATTCTTCTTTTTTGAAAATGTAAAATATATATTACTACTGGCCTATTATTATGCCCTATTTTTATTATTAATATTATTATTATTGGATACGCCAGGCAACAAGAAGCCCGTGTCATTCATCCTTTTGAAGATCTCATCTTTGTTTTGGGATAACAAAAGCCTTTGAGACTGATCTGGCACTAAATGCTGGGGAATTATCTTCTCCTTACTATGAAGTTTGGCATCTTAAACGAGTGTCGGGAAATAGCTTGTAGCCTGTAGGATACTCCGCAGCCGTTAATGTTTAAGCGAACTGCCGAAACTTTTTTTTTTTGTTTTTAGGAAGAATAATTAAATCGTAATTAAACCAAAAAAAGAGACAGCCTTTCCAGAACTCTGTCTGTCGAAGCTTGTTTAGTCCCAACCCCCCATTTTTTTTCCCCCATTTTTTTTTCCTTCGGAGCTGCATCAATCTCATTACTAACCTTTAGTGCACTCAGTTGAATGAAATCCGTCATAGCGACGGAAAACTTTAATCCATGGGTGTGGTCTGCCTTGCAGAAGAGTGTGCTACAACTGAGAGGAATCTGTTGACTGTTGTAACCACTACCTGAAAGTAATGATGCTGCAACCACGGCAAGGAGGCACATAATCGAGAAGAAATTATGCATATGACTATTTTTGGTCTGGAAAGCTAATGTAAAACCATGACAACTCAAACCATTTGAATGTTATTATTCTTAGTCTGTATGATCGTCTGCCTGAAATCAATGTATTACTGGAGACACTGAAGATTAGAAGACACTAACAATCTAATAACTTAATAAACATAGGTTATCAATATCAGGCAATATTATTGGCCAACTCTTTGGTTGTGCCCAGCTGTTAAGGTACTCCATGACAGAGAATCTTGTGTATTAATCTTTAAATATCTATTGTGATGTACTATAAAGCACTAAAAGATTCTGTTGTAGTCCTTTGTGAGACCACAGAATCTTTTAAAACTATAGAAGTTATTCTGCTGAGAGTGAAGCTCAGCTATTGCTCATGTAGTAGATCCTTACAACCCTTGAGCAAATTAATTGCTTCTTTACTACATTTTGAGTAGTACTACTTACTTTTCATTCTGTTTCTTTCTACTAAACCACGACAGAGCACAGATGTATTTGGTGGCCAAGCCATCAAAGGCCGCATACCAGAGAGTGAACACTAAGGTCAAAGGAAAAATTATTCTTGCTGTTTAATTTCAAGATAATCATAAAAGGCTCAAAAAGAGATAAATGAAATGCCTTATTTCTGCAAAAACAGAATAATAAAGACACTCAAAGTGAAAATACAGGGAAAAATGCAAAATGCATCAAAGTTACCATGACCCAAATGGAGCTGGTCATTCATTTTTTCATTTGGTGTCTGAAGTTTGCTTCTTTACACTGACACTGGAGCTACAAGGCTAATGCATCTAACAATTAACTTGCATACCATCAATTAGCATCACACATTTTATTCATGCTTTTCTACATTTGTATAGTTAACAGTATGTCGTAGTGTCAGAAACAATGTCAGCTGGTGAGGTATAAGCTCCCATTGCTTGTTTGCTACATCAGCCTTGAAGCACACTAGCTTTGTAATGTAGCAAACAAGCAATGGGGGCTTATACACCCACTGTACTAAGCAGTACTAAATCATATGCACGACCTTAAACCATGTTGAGTTGTTCTGACATGACTTGCTTGATCAATTACATTTGATGAAAGGATGAAATTGTGCAAAACAGATTTTTTGCCAAATTCTCTCTTCAAAGGGACCTGATAGATCGCACAGTACAGATAGCCCAACCCAACCAGGCCAACGTGAGACACCAAATATGAGCTGAACAGCTTTGGGAGAATACCAAGGTCATAGCAGATGTGTCTGCAGCAGAGTTTTATTATGTAGCTCTTGGTTTATGGAGTCGGAGAGAGGAGACATTGACTTTTTCAAGGTAGCTATCAGAGCAGCCACTGGCTCAGAGAGGATTTAAAGGTCAGGGAGGCTCCTAGACAGCCAAAGTTCTTCAACAGCGCAGAGAGAAGAAACTGTCCATCTCCACATGTTCCACAGATTAAAATTTCAAACACTGGCATCTGGGTGGAATACCAACAGCGCTACAAGAACACATAAATAAGACACACTGAGCCAAAGAGAGCAGGTCAGTGTAAAAACAGGTTGGTCTGGCTCCTGAGAGGACGTGTGAGAGGATCGGGGACGACCGATAAGACCAGTTCTGACTTTAAAAAGGATAGAATTTCTGATACTAGACTAATGCTACAGTTAAAACAGTCAAAAACTGAACCAACTATAAGAGTTGGTTAAACAAAGTTGGATGGATACGAAAATATTGTGAATTGCTAAACATAAATCTAGGTTCTCATGTAACACATTCCTTAAATAGAAGAAATGCACAGTTATATGAAAAAAATACATAAAACAAAGTGCTTTAGCTTCTTATAAGTTCTTATTTTCTTATTTGATCCATTGGTTTCTGATTTTATTCTTACATTTCTTAGGCTTTCTTCATACAAAATCATTCTGAATTGTACTACACTATCCAAATGCTAAAGATTAGCTTTCGACACAATTCACGTTAACCATAATGATCTTGTCTTATCAAATTCACTGGTTAACCATGTACAACTAATTAAAATACCACCTCTTGGTCAGTTCAAATGAAAAGAACCACATCAAAATCAATTGCTATTCATTTGCACAAACATTTACGAATAGGAAAATATAAAACCCTGTCTCACAAGGATATCATAGCTAAGCACATGACTAACATGATTAAGCCAGAGCAACTGTAGAGGCATATTAGCAACAAAGGAAGCAGTTCAAAGTGGCTTGACATGTGGCAGGTACATGTATAGCATGAGTAGGCTGAACCTGAGAGTTTTAATGAACAAACTTGTCTACTCACTGAGAGAAGCTTCCACGTGATGGGCCGAACCTGGCGTGGGATTCCAGACCAACTCAATTTCCGCAGCTCCTCTGCAAAAAAAGAGAAAGGGAAAAGACAAACTAAGCATAAATATTAACAAACACCAGATCAATACTCAAATGCTACATCACAAGACTTTCTGCTGAATCTAACAGAACTCTTTCACAGACATTATAGAAAAAAGATATTGCAGCTTAAAAAAAAAAAGTATCTTAAAACTGCTGCCTTAAAATTCTGAATTAATTAAACTTCTATTAATAAGTTAACATAATAAAAACGCTTTATACTGTGTTAACTAATTCTCAAAGTTCAGTTTACTAAAAAAATTACACAGCAGCCAGGAAACTAGGGTAAATCACCACTAAAGCCCTAAAAAGAGCTCTAAACCCACCTGGCAAAAGGATTAGCAACCTTCAAAAGAAAAACTTATTATAAAGACTAAATGACAAGTTTTTCATAGTAATTGTTAAGACTTGTGCAACTGACTGATTTTGTTTTATATACAAGTTAAAATCAAAATCTACTTTAATATTCAACCAGAATGGGGGTTTATTAGGAATACTTAATTTATCAGTTGTTTTCTGACCATGCTTTTCTAAATATTGAGAATTGCAAAGTATCTAATGATAGGTACGAACTGAGTGAATGAAACGATGTGATACTATGAAGCACTGAAGTGATTTAACAAAATATAGACAAAAATATGCAAAACTCATACCCGCTTCATTTTGAGTAAGAAACATCATTATTGTGACAGAAATACATTCCAACACCAAGAAGCCATAAAGTCAAGTGATCAGAAGGAAATTAAAAATAATTATCATTTTTTGCTAAACATAAGATGGGTCTTTAAAACGCAAGCAACTTTATTCCTTGTTGATAGAACAAAGTGTGACACCTGTTTGGTTTTTATGACTAAAATGTAAATGCAAGCTTCATTTCTGCCTCATTTGTTACTTCCCGTGGCAATTTATTTGCAGAGCCATTCGAAAGCAGAAACTATTAACAGTGTGTCTCCTCCACAGAAAAATTCTTAAACTCAGCCCCGATCTTGCATGTGTGTGTATTGCATTGTCTCACACGTGCAATAAGAGCAGGGCAACTCATTTGGGACTAAATGAGGAAGCAGGGACATACAGCTTTTTGTTTACAAAAACATATTTTGCATGTCTGAGTTCACCTGCCTGCTTCTTATTCAGCACGCTCATCGAGAGCGGATATGTAAACATATTTCCTTGATTAGTTGCATAATACATGCCACACTGAGCCAAGAGAAGACGGAATTCTGTGTCGATAATACAAGAAATAGCTATACAATTACAGTGGGCTACAAACAGCATTTCCTGAGAGCTAGACTTATAATGGTGCATGCATTCTTATTGAACTATTTAGTATAGCCCACTCTAAAAGGAATGAAAACCGCTTCCAGCAATTCCTCTTTCACATGGCACACAACCAGCTCAGAATCTGATGATAAATAACCATCCGCAGTTATTGAATACTGGAAAAACTATGGCTGTCCTGATCTCCAAACCAGGCATTTCGGAATGGACCAGGCATTGGCTAAAGTTTCACGAATGAAAATAAAAGCTTCACAAGAATGTTCTACTTGAACAGTCATATCATGCTGCTTCTGGTTAAACATCTGTTGTAAAAGTAATGACAAAAATCACACTACTGTGCATGTGTTACAGCAATCTGAAACTGTTTTCATGACACTATAAATGATTTTATTGCACAAAACAACAAATGTTAGTGGTTTAGAGCATAAAACAGTAGGAACATATGAAATATGCTCTTAATGCTGGGAAAAAAATTGGTAAAAAAAAAAAACAAAAAAAAAAATTCCTATATGTTACACACTCAAAATATTTAAATTATGCTTTAATAATAATTGTCAGGCTATCATGTCTTGCCTAAATTGTGGGTGTATTATTCATGGAAGCACAAAGATGTTCTCAGCTGATACACATTTGAAAACTGGATCTTAACATATCTTTAGATTTGGCTTGGCCAAAAATGACAAACTGACGTGCATGAAAAGCCACCAATTTGGAGCCAACAAACATTCCTGCAACAGAAGCAGCAACTGCTCTTTCCAGTTATTGCAAGGGCAACTTCTGATAAAAAATAGAATTTTTAAGCAAACTTGTTTTCTCTGCACTGCTACTAAAAATACACTGAACCATGAATGGCACTGCGCACCGATCTAAGTTTAGTGAACCATTACACTTTTACTGAAGACAGAGAATGATGGTTCTGTCAAACATTCTGAAAGTGTAATCCATTTTCCTCATTACTAGCTATTCAAGTGTCATTGTGTTACAAGCCTAATCTCCCCACAGGACCTCTGTACACTCTCTGTGAAAGGATGCTGAATGGTATTTGAGACAACAGGTACTGTCTGAGAGCCTGTGCCTCTAAAAGCAAGGACTTATTTAAAAGTCAAAATCCATACCTGGATTATTTATATCAGTTGTTACCTCAGCTGTCACATTTTATTCCAACAACCACAATGAAGGCAGCCTTTGACCTGCTCTGTGTTAAAAGAGCAGACTGACAGCACCGTGGTCTCATCGGGCAGGTAAGCAAAGAGTGCATGAGCAGTGATGGTGGTGGGGAAGTGACAAGGCAAGGGCCGGCTTTAATGAGCAGCTTCACGGCAGAACTTTATAGAAAAAGCACTCAATTCATTAAACACGGAGCCACTCAAGGGTGCCTCTCCTTGGCTCACACCTTTGAACCCTCATTTGCGCTGTCAGGCACAGAAATTAGCCAATGAATCTTCTGCCCTGGCGCTTAATTAAACTATCTGTTATATTTCCTCCACGTGACATTAATCTCACAGTGTGCCTCAACGAAAACCCGCACGTTCCCTTTTCTTTCGTGCTCCGTCTCCGTCCCTCCCCCGGGAGAAGGCGACCTCGAAAGCGGCCCTGCCGGATGGACGTGGCTGAAAAGCATCTGGGTCTGGAGCAAAAGCATCTGTCTAGTAGCTACACACGCGCACACACACACACAGATCCCACTAGGAATGATCAGTAAGCGGAAATACATGGCAGCTACAACCCTCGCGTCACGTCTCCCCTCCCCCGCCAAAGTGTGTCATGGGCTTATTTTGGGATGTTGGCAAGTACTGAATTGCACATTTGTGCTTACTCAATTCTGACACATTCAAAATCTAGATTACAGCACTCGTAAAAGGTTTTGAAACGCTATGATTATGCATCATCTGATTCACATTCAGCCTGATTGACATTACTGCCAAAAAATACATAGCACAGCCACACAAACATAAATATCAGGAATGGAATTAAGGCATTATCAACTAGTAATGTGTAAACAAAAAACTAACAATATAGTAAATTAGTAATAACAGTATAATAATGATAATACTACTACTAATAATAATAATAATAACAATAATAACAAGTATTACTCTTTCTCTTCTCATTAATAATAGAAAGAGCAATACACGTAATTACTACTACAATAAATAAAATGTTCCTACTACTAGCAACTTTTTTAATAATCTTATTTTTATACACATACATATATATATATATATAAACATATATATATATATAAACATATATATACATACAAACATACATATACATATACATATATACACATATACACACACATATATATACACATACATATCTATACATACATCTATATATACATACATATCTATACATACATCTATATATACATACATCCATATCTATCTATCTATCTATCTATCTATACACACATACATACATACATATATATACACACACAAACACACACACAAACACATATATATACACATACATACATACGTGTGTGTGTGTGTGTCAGTGATGAGCAGTGGAGAAAAAAAAAAGTCTTATTAAACTTTGTTAAGTTTCATTAATTAACCGTTGTTAATTTTGTTAATTTAATAATTATACTGGAGTTTGAGCAAAACTCTGAATACGTTGCTCTAGAAGGCAGTCAGACAGCACATTCTCATTCTTGGTAATGGAGAGCAGGCCAGCTAGTTTAAAAACTATGTACGCTGCCCCAAATTAACAAATTTCAGTAATGCATCTTGATCACCACTGTATTATGTTGAACACCTATAGAGACACTCCAGATCATAATGTGCCTGTCTATGTTTTCACAATATGTGTTCATTAGTCATTAAGTACTTACTGGATGACTATCTGGGGTGAATGAACTACAAACCCTGATGTGAATGAGGTTGGAAGTGACGCTGCAGTCTTTGTTTTTCTGAGACTAAAAGAAATTGAATACAACTACAAAGAGACTGCAAAATCATGCCACATGCATTTGACTTCCCATACAATGTCAATGCCTATAACACTGAGAATTTCATAATGAGAAATACTGCCCGAAACCAATATTTGGAGGCATGGTTGGAGCCAGGAGGCAGAGTGAGAGAGAAAAAAGAGGAGGAGGGGAGGCACACCCCATTTGTCTGGAGACTGGAGAGCTGTCAGTCAAAGGCACTGTAGTGCAGCAGCGATCCGACTGGAAATGAAACAGTTGGCAGGCCGGAGTCGTGCAGTGTTCAGACACTATTGAAACTCTGCTGCAAAGTGAGGCAACTAGCCGAGAGGAAACTTAATCAGAAAGGATTTGGGGGGGGGGTCCACCAAATTTTGGGAAAGTCTATTTTGAAATGAGGAAAACAGACACGCATGCAAACATACCAGTCACAATTGTTATAAATTATAACATTTTAATTATCAGTCTGAAGATTCTCCAGAAGCAGATGTACTCATCTCATAAAGTCACATACACTTATTTTTACAAATATGAAAAATGTTCGCTGTATTAAATTGTGTGTATATGATTGCTTGGCTGAACGCCAAAATAACGGTTAGATTCTTTAATATAATTGATGCCAACAAATTTCTATGACTCAGTGACCGTAAAGTACAATTTTAAAATGTGCCCTTTCCCCAAATAAACTGTAATCGTGCATTAAAATGTGTAAATTTTCATTTAGAAAATCAAGCATTTGTGTATTTATGGAGTATTGCCAGGTACATCACCCTGCACACCCATGGTTTAAAAAAAAAAAAAAAAACACCCAGCAATTTAACATATCTCACAGAAAGGAGCCTTTCATATAAGTTCAACGCCACCATCCAGAGCTGTAAAAGTTTAGTTTGGCTCTAAACCTTGTGAAGGAGTTCGTTGACAGCGCCGTTAAGTCAAATAAAGGACAAAGTGACACGCGGCGCACTCGTAAACTAATGGGAGCCTAGTAAAAAGATACTTCTCTGTATTAGCTGATGCTGCTCAGGAGGATGAAATATAGTCCAGGTGGCTGGGGAGCATACAGTAGGACCCTGTCACTTCCTCGCGGCACTCAGACTAACTGCACTGCCTCCTTTAATTGATTGCATTATAAATTTGCCTACTTTTTCACATCGCTTGCGTCATTATCCGGATACAACACTCAAACCCAGGCGACTTCTTTTTTTTTTTATATATATATAACTAAATAAAAAAAAAAAAAAAAGAACTACTTCACTCTGAAGAAACTTTTTTCCCCCTCCACTTCAGGCCCAGTGGAGAACAACTGTCGAGTTAAATTTGTGACCGATACAAAAAAGAGCATGGTGATGAAATTTAAGCTCCTCCTGAGCTGGAAGTTGAACTGCGTGCCTGCTATTGGTCCTAGCAAATAAGACAGCAAATCTGCCTGGCATTAAAGTAATCTCATGAGTCATACACTCACAGTTTAACACATTTATTCGGAGGAGGCTCGACTGTTGGGCCATGATTACTGTTCCACAAAATACCAAAAGTAATTACGTACCTTTCTAAAGGAATGAAGATTCTTACTGAAGTTTGTGTAAGGCAGGATTTCTGTGCTTAAGCACTATTAGGAGATCAGTATTTATATGAGATAATAAATTCAGCACTAGCTGGTGTAAAGACCTGACAAACTCTAAAAATAAAATAACAAATAAAACACGACAACAAGGGAAAACAGTGAGAGTGCGGTGGATTGTTTGCATTTCTATAAAGACCACTTGTAAGTAAACCGTGAGTAAATACACACCACTTGCCATGTCAGAAGCTTTCCTCATGTTAAAACTTTTCTGCACCCTTAGGGGGAAAAACACTACCGTTTTAGGTGACCACCAACAAACCCCCTGTAAAAAAGTCCAAATGGTTATGGGTCAAACACTTCTAAGTCTGGTTAACAAGAAATATTATCACTACTACTATTACTACTGCTAGTTAATATTTTCATTTTGCTTCCAATTACATTATAATTAAAGGGGACATATTATGCAAAACTCGCTTTTTGCATCCTTTTGCATTTCCATTTGGGTCTCTACTGCTCCTATAAACATTTTTGTCTGCCTGTTTTACGAGCGCGTGCATAAGACGCCAGAAACCGCTTGCTGCATTCGTGAAGGTGTTTGTGCAGACGGCTCCTCTTCATCTTGCTCTGGGTCCGACTCGGGGTCGAACATATAGGGCTGAATAGCGCCTCTGTTTTCTGTCATTTTCACGTGTGTTAAACGCGCACGTAAGCATGGGATGGGTGGGGCGTGGCCAGCTACAGCTTATTTGCCTAAAACTGACAGAGCCCTTAAACGGCTCATTTTGAAAGAGACTGGAACTGTCAAGAATAAAGCTGGTGAGATCTCTTTATGTGAGAGTGATTTTGTGCAAAGAACTTCATGAACATGTTTTGTGTAGCCCATAGACCTATTATAACTTGTTTAAAAAGAGGTAAAATATGTCACCTTTAACATTTTCATTATGCTTATACGGTTACTGTGGTTAACACTTTTTATTTTGGTTACTTTGTTTAAACTTTAAGAACTTCAATAAGTAGCAAATGAAGCAAAAAGATGGGTTCAGTACAGAAACACTTTAAACTCTGACTGCACCAAGAGTAAAATTACCCATATGTGACGATGTGCTAGTGTCTCTTACAGGCATTTACAGTTAGAGACTAATTCTTTAACCAAGACTTATCATGAGAAGTCCAATTATGAACATTAAATAAGTTTTAAAAGACAGAACACATTCACTTTATCAGGTAAACAATACACATTTCAACCTTTTCATAATGTTCAGCAGAAAAAGTCAAAACTAAAATAAGACTGGAATTAAGATTGGGTATATGAGTCTAAGGGTGTTTGAGGTATATGAGGTGTATAATTGCAATCATATATCCTAACTAAAGGTAATGGAAAATCTACTCTTAGTGATACCACTACAATTACCTGAGCAGTACACAGTGTATACAGTCACAAATTTGTTCTTTAAATAGAACTTATGTTCATTTTTTATGGTAATTTCTGGTTACATTTTTATTGTGCTTATATATTTATTCATTTTAGCTAAGAAAGCAAATCAGAAATACAGATCTAACAGGGAATAACACTGATACCACAGCAAATTGTGCCTTTATTAAGTGCGACTCTCACTATAAAGCAAATGACAAGATGTGTTGTTTACAGTTACACTCTTTCTTCATCCAAAACTATTACTTGTATTATTTATTTCAATAAAAATTTTGATTTTGCTAATATATTCATGACATTCATTTTGACTGACACTTGTAGTTGAAAAGCAAACAAGTTCCAAAAGAAAAAAATGACAGGTTCAAACTGAGTTTGGAAAGGTAGTGATGGAAAGTGATTGAACATACACTTACAGCATTAAGCTTGACACTGGCACGAAGCACTGGCCTAAGTGAAGCACAGCAATGAGTACCGCTATGCTCAAACGCAGTCGCATCAAGGTCACAGAAAATGCAGCATGGGGTGGTTCACACACTCCACTCCGGTACTGTTCTCTCCATCTCTCAGCCAGCTACCTACACAGTGTGCATACAGAGTAACCTACTGCGCTAGAGCCCTCTGACCATCCAGCTCATACATATGCGATTCTATTAAGCTCCAAAGTGCTCAAGTTACAGTAAGAAAAATTAGAGGCCTTATAACACTGCACTTCTGGGGCTTTTGCTATTAGAGAAGCACTTTTGCTGTGAGCTGTGATCATACTGAATAATCATAGAGTGGATCCAGATCATAATTTCTTTGGGCATCTGTACAAAACAAGGCGTTCAATGTAATCCAACAAACAAATATTGTCCAGTAAAAGTAGTGCAGGCCTATCTAAACCATGCTAATACATTGACTTTTTTTTTTTTTAATTAACCTGACATTACCCTGTGCAACACTGGTATTTCAGAAAGCTGCAATATATTAAGACAGTTATTTTTTAATATCAATAATGAGGCCAATTAAAAAAAAAAAAATAATGACGGCATTAATAACAAACAAAAAAAAAATATTAAAAAAAAAAAAAAAAAAAAGTCATTTTCCTACAGCAAAGGATGTCGTTGCTGCTGGATTTAAACGTCCAATCTTGAAAAAAATGACAGTTTAGCAGGAGACACAAAAAGTCTTCTTATAATATTTCCTATTTTAGCTATTGTTTATTTCTCACAGTAGCTTAAATTTTTTGTTAACTTAGCTCAATCCTTGAACAGTATATTAATTTGTCAAAACATGCTACAATTTATTTACGGGTTTTCCTTTACAGAAACAAATCATTAAAGTAAAAAGATTTTAAAGTTACAATCTTTGGCTCAGCAGTTCACATGCAGACTAATTTAACCTGTTCAATTATGTATTTGCAGATTAATTTACATGTAAAATCAATTGTAAAAATAGCCTATTTTCCAGCCTTAAAACTGTTTCAAGCACCTTAACCAACTTCAGATTCAGACGAGTTCATGTGGGTGATTGCACAAATGACAGCATGCGTGAAACCCAATCAACACAAATGCATTTTGTTCTCCAAAATAACACAGGCTGATCTTAAACTGTCACTGTAAAAGGTCACAAATGTGTTTTCAAGGGAAAAAGTCATTCAGACTGGTATGAAGATAAATTTCTGTATAGAGAGTCTCTTTGCGGTGCTGGTGATTTGGACTGTCTCTAACACACATATATTCCAAAAAACCTATGAACCAGCATTCTGAGATGTTGTAAGAAAAGTGGAAAATGGCGGAAACTTTGAAAATCAAGGGTTTGTTTTTCTTACAACATCCTGAATGTATTTCTGTCATAAAACTACGCCTCAAGCAGCCAGTATGTAATAACCTAGTGCGAGAAAGCTTCTAAAGGCATTAAACTCTTCGGGACACCTGGTTTGGTTCTTATCACCACCTCTCTTACTCTTACTCAGTAAGTGCCTGTAGAATTAAGCATTTTCACAGGAAACCGTTTTATTTACATCCAAAGCAATCTAACTAAGAAGCCATTTCAAACAACTGGTGTAAATCCCAAACATATATTAATATATATTAAGACATTGCAAGGTACATCACAGGTTGTCACATCACTATCACTATTATCTCTGTTCTGTACACTACAAAAACAGAGCAAACACTTATTTCAGCTTTGAGCTGGACTATGGGTTTTATTCTTCAGCTTTATTTTGAGACAGACTGATGATCCTATTCGATCTTGAATGAAAGTGCAGTCACAGGTATGCACTGCTCTTTCCAAGAAAATGCCATCTACAGAATTATTTTCAATAAGATGTGTTCATTTAATTCTGTAAGAAAGAAAGAAACCTTTCCAGCTGCTGCCATTCTCTAAAATGCAGCTGAACTGCATCAAATTTAATCAGACTGTCATTCATGATGCTTCGATGCTGTCTATTAAAAGCAAAATCGCAGGCATGGTAAGCCCATAATACACTCGATTGCTATGTAACAGGATTGCAATGTATGAGAGAGAGAGAGAGAGAGAGAGAGAGAGAGAGAGAGAGAGAGAGAGAGAGAGAGAGAGAGAGAGAGAGACAAAAAG
>JBBIGA010000126.1:26317304-26332184 GCA_037576975.1 Alestes dentex
GACCTCTGTAATTGCAAACAAAGGCTTCTGTACCAAACATTAACACTGATTTTCTCAGGTGTTCAAATACTTATGTGTAGCAGTGCAATAGAAATAAATTCTTTACCAATCATACTATGTGATTTCCTGATTTTTTTAATTTTTATTTATTTTTTATTTTTTATTATTATTATTATTTTTTTTTTTTTTACAACGTGAATTTTAGACCCCTCCATGATTTCTAAGTGGGAGAACTTGCAAAATCGCAGGGTGTTCAAATACTTATGTGCTCACTGTAAGTCATGCTTACAGTTACTGAGTAATTTGTTTTTTGATGAACTTCTATGAGGAATGATTTTGCTGGAAAATATACCTATACGGAAAGATTCCAGTCTTATGGATTCCAGTCCAAACAGAAGACTTTTTAATTCCTAAAATTTAACAACCGCGTTTGCTTTTCATCTACTCCCCTAATAAGATGGAAAACAATATCTTTATCAGCACCATCCTTATTTCTCAGCTCCACAATGTGTTTTACTAAATTGTACCCATTTACAAAATATCATTAAACTGGCCATTTCTTTTGTTTTATGTTTAACTGTATTATCTTTTACAACTGGATTGTCTATGTTTCCAAAACCCTTTTTAATTACGCTTTTAAATAAGGTTCATGCTAATGCTAGTCTGAAGTCAGGCCTGTCTTGTTCCATGTTTGGCTTCTAAGGCCTCGTTCACACGGATGTCTGAATCTTGGATTAATGAACATGCTCTGAACCCCATGGCGTTTTTGTTGCGTTTTGACTTCAGTGAGGCGTTACACTGGCATTTGTCTGACGCCGTTCAACGCCGGCCTTCAGCCTGATGTGTAGTTTCGTGTATTCACCTGTGGGGGCAGTAATTCTTCAGTCCAGATTGTTTACATGTGGGACATCTTGATTTGTAGTTCTGCATTGTAAACGTGGATCCTTACAATGTAGAACACTGGAGTCATGGAACATATTTGGTCCTCCAGAACGTCAACTGAACTCCATGTAAACGCAGTACCGGCATTTTCTTTGCATCCGTCGGGATTTCGGCAGAAATTGACGCCAGGAAAACGCTGAATGCAACGGGGTTTTTTTTTTTGTTTTTTTTTTGTGCCACCCGAACGCGCAGCCGACTGAGCCCCGGGACTGAACGCTCGTGTGGACACTGTGATTTGCTCCAATGAGCAGAAAAACGGTCAGCGCTCACCTGCCGCCACGAATGCCTGAAAACGCCTGATTCAGACGCCCATGTGAATGAGGCCTAACTGCTAAGGAAAGATCCATTAGACCACCTTGAACTGTATTTAGGAAATACTGCATTATTTAATCTTTCCTTAAAGTGGCATTTATTCAGGAACTAGGTGCAAAAGTTACCTGGAAAACAGACAAGCATCTTGGTGCGTTTTTGGGCAGGTTTATTCTAGCTTGTCACATTTGATAAAGTTTGTTTGTCAATGTAAACTTCATGGACTTGTTGTCAAGCTGAAAATGCTGCTGTTCAACAAATTGAATTTGTTGGTTAATGACCATCCCTGACTCCCCCACCTCCCTATTTGCAGCTATCCGACCGAAGCGCTTGCTGGTCTACATAAATCCCTATGGAGGAAAACAACGCGGGAAGAGGATTTACGAGCAGAAAGTGGCCCCAATCTTTTCCCGTGCCTCCATTTCCACCGACGTGATTGGTGAGCGCCCATCAGCCGCCTACATTAACATTTAAATAAAAAATGAGCATTCATGCTCTGCAAACAGATCTTTGTTGGCAAATGGCCCTGCCTGCAAAACGCTCGCAAGGATATGATTTTATTTACAGGTCTATATATCAGTAAAGCTACTGATAATGGATGCTGTGATAGTCAATAAACATGGTATGCTTGCTCATCAGGGTTTTTGTTGCGGGGGGAGGGGGTCTCGATCAAAGTGGAATATTGACAGCACATAATCATATTTAACCACATAAGAGCCCAGGCTTATTTAGCATAGCTTAAGAGTGTATTTTTTTTTTTATCACCCTGCTGGCATTTCACAAATGGTAAACCACAGGTGTGCCTAGACAAATACTGTTCGAGCTGAATTGTTGGAGAAAGCAAGCAAGCTGCATGGCAGACTCTCTAATAAGCTCCATATATGTCCTCAGGTATATATTGTCATCATCGTCTGCAAGAGACCTTCTGTTAGCCATCCATTTCAAGGACGCCACTATATGTAACAATCTCTTGTCAGTCCTGACAGGCGAGGCCATGTAATGAAATGTGCTTGAGAATGTTTTTTGCTGTGGCTTCAACATTATCATCTGATGTAGCATGATCGATCGTCTCCATCAAACCACTAGCGAAACCGCAATTTAAGTAGCAGATGAAGATAATGATGTTTTCTTTCTCTCTCACCGCTCAGCCTCTCAGGCCGCATCAGCATGTGCCGTTACGATGACTTTGCCTTTGTTTCCATAGTTACAGAGCGAGCAAATCATGCCAGGGACCACTTGAAGACGGAGGCTGATCTGAAGACGTATGATGGGTGAGTTGCAGTTAGCGGAAATCACAGTAAGCGTGTGGCTGCTCCTTAATTTGCTCAGCGAGGAATTCACCCCTCCACAGCAAAGACTAGATTAACATTTTTTTCTGCGCACCAGTCCACTGGCACAGCAGCTCTGGTAGCATAGTGGGGAAATTGCCATGGAGAGTAAAAGAAGTTTTGATGACAGCCGCATGGAATGTGCATTTAAGCGAGACCGGGCATCGAAGATGAGAGAAAACATTTCTGGATCAGGGCTTTTATTTCAGCAGGTCACAAGACGGCAGGGAATGCTCAGGAGGAAGCTAGTTCCGCTCCTCTGTAATATGAGTCAAGATCAACACTCCTTTTCCCAAATATAGTCATCAAGACATCCTGTTTGTTAGATGTCATTTCCAGTTTTCCATTTGTTTCTTGTTCTATATTATGGTAAGGCTATCCAGCCCCTGTCCTGTGTGGAGATTGTTTAGCACGGTTGGAACCTTTCATCTGTTTAAATGCTTAATACTAAAGTCAACTGGTAATTACGTAAATAAATCCACACCAATTGTGGGATTTCAGGAAAAAAAAGTTAGAGTTAGATTTACTAAATAATTTCAGAAAATGCTGCAGAATCTTATATCTGCATCATCAACAAGTTGGCTGTTGCCTTAATTTTTACTTTTGAACGAGTGCTGCAGGAAAACATGGTAGCTTTATTAAGCTGGGTGTGCACTACATGACTTCTGAACAGATTAGGAAAACAAAGAGCATCAAACACATAGCTTCAGTCTTTTGCAAAAATTGCCTTTTTATGTGTGATGAAGGTGCGCTTGAGAAATGTGGATGTCACAGTGAGAGCTGGAGAAACAGTCTAAATCACTCAATCACTGATCTTCTCACACTACAGGACTCATGAAAATCAAATTTTTAGAAATGTCAGAGAGCCTCTGATCTCTCTGTAGTTGCATCAGAGGCAAAAAGGTTGACTAATTTCACCCTGTCACAATTCCCAATTATCACAACCACTCACTTCTGACCGAACTGATGACCTACAAATCAAATCTGGTTGTGAAGTTTGGTGGAAAAATCAGACTAACTGCCATGTAATGTAGTTCGAGCTTTACTCATTGATTTTAATGGTTGATTCTAGATGCATGAGGTGAACAGTTCAGATTATTCTTTCATTTAAGATGTGTTGAACTACCAAAACAGAAGATACCGTGTTTGACGATGGCACATGGGTTGATCCAAGTGTGTTTCAGAAGGAATCCTCAAACCTTACTGTTTGATTGGCAGGGTGGTTTGCGTTGGAGGAGACGGCATGTTTAGTGAAATCATGCATGGCCTAATCTCCCGGACGCAGAGCGACTCTGGCATGGACCAGGACTGCCCAGATGAGACACTGATCCCTTGCAGTCTTCGTATCGGCATCATTCCTGCAGGTGAGCTCACAGCAGAGACAGAGGGAAAAAAAGCTATCTACAGACAGCAGCACCGGCCCCTTCATTTCTCTTGTTTTTGCTGTTAGTGGACTACAGAGACACCTCCGCTGACAGCATGCCTGTGAGGCCCGGCGTATCCATCTCTTGCGATTCCATTACAGGCCACATGCTGCGTGGCATTTTACAAATCATCATAAATTCCACAGCTGTGGCGTGCATTACCCAGCCAGGGCCTGGCTGCATGCTGGCAAATGATCAGAGGAGATTACAGTTGTGCTTGGCTCGCCGGAGAACAGCCTCTACACTCAAACACACTCAGCCAGGTCACAGTCATAACTCGCTTTAAATGTTCGGCTTTCTGGAGAACATTGGTGAAAAGAGACGAAAAAGAGAGACCGTTCATGTTGTCATTCTTCTTTCTTTGCAGTTTCCTCCTCTTTTATACCATGGCTTATAATGGCCCATCTCAGCACATTTTAGTATTCGTGCTGATGATTTGGTAATGATGAATGAAACGACTCCCTGAACAAAAACAGAAGCATTATGCCCCATTCGCCAGTGAATGGAAAAACCTGGCCGCACAGAAATACTCTACTTAATGGTCCAAGGCTTATCAAATCATGTTTTAGGATTTCAGGTTGCAAAGGCAGCAAGGTACAGCTAAGTCCTTTATGGGGGGTTTTAAAGTGCCTGCTTTTTATCGGCCACCTTATCAGCATGTACTGTACTGTTCTGCCTACTTAGCACCTTATCTGCTGTTGTACAGACACACATGAGCCAAAATGAGCAATGGCTGCGGGGGCTATTCCCTCCTTCTCTTTATATTATAAAACAAAATGCATGGTGAAGAGCCTAGGAAAGGTCACAGATGAACCACGAAGACCTGAAACAGATTCTTGAACATCAGATCTGTCTTATTGATCGGTTTGGATGGATTCATCAGCTGCAGTTGTGGTCATAACTCATGAAGGAAAAAAATTTGTATTGTTTTTTATTTATTTATTTATTTATTTATTTATTTATACATGCATACAATAGGAGAAGGCAGAAATAAACAGCTAGGTGGAGTGTACAAATTGTGGTAATTCTGTGCATCCCTCCACCGCCACTGGGCTTTACATAAGCAATTTGAGGCAGAAAATTTTGATTACCCAGCAGCGCGCAGCAGGACGAGAGAGGGACAAACTCATCTGAAATCTCATCTCTGAAAATGACAGATCCTCACTGCTAAAAGTGCTTTCCCGCATGCCTTTGTGAGTCAGCTAAAATGTTTTCAGTGCCAAAAAGAGTTGGGGTTTTTGTTTTTGTTTTTTTGAGCTGGGTGGGGCTCTCATTCATTTATTTATTTTTCTTTTTTATTTTGAGGGCGGTAAGATTTCAATTTGCTGCTGAAGTCCTGAGTCGTGAATTCTTTTTATGATACAGGTTCAACTGACTGTATATGCTACGCCACAGTAGGGTCCAATGATCCTGTGACCTCAGCTCTGCACATCGTCGTAGGTAAGTAGACACGTACGCATCAACACAGCCTGTAATACAGGCTAGTCATTCATTGTGTTTTCCTTCTTAACCACATTGCACGTGTGTTTCATAGACACTCGTTTAATAAACACTTCATTGTTGAGTACATGCGATTTGAGGTGTAGCCTACAGAACAGGTCTAGGCCACATACCAAGCATTTGCTGCCTTATTTATGTTTACAGTAAAGTGGCTATTCAGCATGACTCAAGTGATGCCATTCATGCCTTGCTGGTTACGAACAGGTGCTCTGAAAGGAAGTATGTGTTACAAAAGCAACAGCAATGTTCACAAAACTACAAAACTCGACTGATGCAAGCATATTGTCATATGTACTGGCCTTCAGCAAGCTTTAACACACCACAACGCTGTGATGTGACCTTTGCAGACAGCCCGCCCACTAGCACCCCAGTCTGTTACCAGTCTGAATCAACCTGTCTGAAACCTGATCAAACAGAATTTTCTTGAGTTCTGAAATGGACTGGATTTGGCCTGTCATGATCAAGCATGCTCTTGACATGATATCATTATACCATGGATTAAATCACATCTGCATTGTATCATGGATAAATAGCATATAAAAGTGTATGAGCTGTCCAAAATTAAGGTCAACTTCTGCTTTTTATGAATGTGTTTATGAAGCAGTGTGTTTCAGCATCATGCCAGTTGTGTAACGTAAGTCTTTCTGTTTTTCCACAGGTGATTCCCAGCCACTGGACGTCTGCTCCGTCCACCACAACAACGCCTTCCTGCGCTACTCGGTCTCTCTGCTCGGTTACGGTTTCTACGGCGACATGTTGACGGACAGCGAGAGGAAGCGTTGGATGGGTCCTGCTCGCTACGATATCTCAGGTCAGCACAACCTCCCCTAGTCCACCAGAACAACAGGCTGAGGAGGACAGAGGAAGCCGCTGGTAATTTTTCTTTCTTCCCTTAACTGTCATTTTGAACAGAACCTTGATGTTTTGTGGCAGGTGTTAAAACGTTTCTGTCACATCGCTACTATGAGGGGACCATCTCCTTCCTTCCTGCTGATGGAAATGTCGGAACTCCCAGAGACAAGATCCAGTGTCGATCCGGGTAAGAACTGAAACCTCCTCTTATTTATACTCAGCAAGTTACGATGTTCCATCAGCTACATCATGGAGTTGATTAATATTGATTAACTGATGGTGACTGGTGTGAAATGCATCCGCCTGAAGGTGATGTTTCAACCAAAAATATTAGAATTATAGTCGACTATAAAATTCTTTGTAATAATGTTCAATAAGATGTAGACTTTTTTTGGACCCAAACAAAAGTCTCACTTGGTTTTCAAATGTGAAAGTCCCTCAAATTTATGTATTTATTTTTGGACGATATTTCACTATGTAAGTAGCTATTCTTCACTTTTTGTGTGTTCAATGTAATTAACAAAACCCCAAAAAAGCAAATATAAAGCAATTGCCCCAAAAATATTGAAATCTGAGGGCACATTATCCATTACATCTTTCCCAAATAAATGCAACTGAGTTTTGACGTTCTGGAGATTTTAAGCTTATCCATGTTAAGAGGGTTTAGATTAATTTGGCGTATCAGGTAGTCCCTTAGAAATCACAGACACACGTAAGTGTTTGATGCTAGATCTAACAAATAATGTTATCTCCTGTTAGGTGTAATATCTGCCAGCTGCCTTCAGAAGACAAAGAGGTCTACAGAGATGAGGACAGCATCTCTGACACTGGTGAGGAACCACATAGAACCCTGTCTGATAAAGCTTAAAGCAAATATACACAATTTTCCCTTATTTTCCCTTAGTCAAAACATGTCTAGTGTTTAGCGGTATGTTATAAGCAGAGTCAGAAACTGCATAAGCACGTCTGTTTGAGATAACTTACAGCTCAACATGGTTTGAGGAAGAAAGTGATCGTTTAGACATTCAGTTTGCACAGTGCTAAATGTAAACTTCCATTACTGGCAGACTGTTTTGGCATTGTTGCTCCTGTGCAAAACATGTCTTGGCTCATCAGTCACATTTGAGGTATGAGTAGAAGACTGTGTAAATTTGTACTTGTTTTTTTTTTTTTTTTTCTCTCACAGAGTCTCTCACTTCATCCTGTCTTTGTTTTTGCCATGCTCCTTGATAAAATAAGGCCTCGTAGTTCAACCTGCCTCTGTTCTGATTCTTCATGCATGTGTGTGCACAGACACACGCACAACAACTTCTTTTTTGCACATTATCTCCATGTCTCAGCACTCAATATCAGGCACCTTCGTTACACACTGACCCGTCTGTGTATGGTGACTCACTGATAAGTGCTGTTTACAGAGACCCCCAGGTCCCTAATTGGCATTTAGACGTGATAATGTTCAGGACACTCAAGGCTGATCAGACTCGGCCTGGTAGCAGAGCAAAGTGATGGAAATAAAGGTGATGTGTGTCTTTGTGCACTGGAAGAGTTAAGTGTCTTTAATTAGTAATCTACCATCACGGCCATACATGGCAAGCACTTTCCAATTTTTTTTTTTTTTGTTTTTAGAGTGCGACTCTATAGCAACTGCTTTGGCACAGGAGAGAGGTGCTGATTCTGTGCTAATGAGCTTCCTGGAAAGGGAAATGTGTCATTTGAAAGGCTGCAAATGAACACAAGCCAAAGGTCTCTTTTGTCATTTTGTATATTTAAGTGTCTACTCAGTGATTTCCAATTAAAATGTATTGGCTTTTGTCGTCTCTGGAGACATGCTAACATTGGCAGATCTCTCCTGTGTTTATGACTCAGAACAATGGGGGACCTAATTATGCATTTTATGACTGCAGATCAACACAGCAGTCTTTTGGAATGGTGTTCATTAAAAAGATATTTCTTGCTTGGTCACATACGATCAACACATTCGACTTAATGTGCAAGATGCATCAGGGAAGCTTTAATGTGCCCTCCGAGAGGCTTTCAGGTCCACGGGGCCACACTTAAATGAACCATAATGCTTCAGATTTAATGAAGGATGAGCTGGCTCTAAACAAGTGGTCAGTAAAATACTGGGAAAGAACATAAGCTTCCACTAAGATGACGCTAAACTGTGACTTTGCTTCTCTGTTACAGAGACAAAGGGAGAGTGGCGGGTCATTAGGGGGAAGTTTCTGGCAATCAATGCTGCGTGCATGAGCTGTGCTTGTCCACGCAGTCCCAAAGGCCTGTCGCCCTCCGCCCACCTGGCCGACGGCACAGCCGACCTCATCCTAGTGCGCAAGTGTTCACGCCTGGACTTCCTCCGGCACCTGCTGCGCCACACCAACAAAGATGACCAAGTACGTACCCTTCTCTGAGAATGTGACTGACATCATAAAGCAGCTTTCAGAGGACTCTGTTTCAAACACTCTCAAACACCCTTTTTTTTCTTTTGTTGTGTATGGAGCTTTTCTCTAGTGCAACACATGCCATGGTTTTAAAACACATTTTAGTTAAAAAGTATAACTTTGTGCTGAGTACCAGTAACTATCGAGGATGACTTCTCCCCAGTCAGTCACTGCTAGGAGGTTAGGGGTACACAGCTCTTGTCCTGGTCGACTGGTGTCCAGCGCCATTTGGAGGTTTCCTTTTTCAGACACAACCGTCTGGGTCATGGATGCCCAAGGCTCATTGGTGCATTTGGGGAGCAAAGACTAGCCTGTCCGGTCCGGAGGGACATCGTCTCACAAGGATCTGCTGCTAACACCTTGGTGCCAGACATCACAGTACACCCTCATAGGTTTCGCGAAGTCTCGATGTGTCAGAGCTGTTTTGGCAGCACATGATATAAGACAGGTTATAATGTTACGGCGTATTGGCGTAGATGTGCACCATTTTAAAAACTCCCAGTAAGAAGTTTTGTTATAGGCAATTGTAGGGGTATAAATATAATTGGATGAATCACGATTCAAGACAATTATTATTATTATTATTATTATTATTTTTTACCAAAATCAAATGATCAGGCTATTTCAAAACATACAAAACTTGCTATATTGCTTTTTTTTTTGTGGCTGTAATTGCATTCAAGTGTTAAGTGCATTTTTGACGTAATTGTGATTTGTATCAAAATGATAGCACTTAATCCTGGCATAATTTCAGAACGTGTTTTTGTTTTATTCTTGGATTACACCCATATCCTTAGCTGTCAACCTCTAGAGACTAACATATATAAAAACACTGTCCCACATTTTATGTACATCCTGAAGGATGGCATTCGTTAGGCATCATGACACCTGAATAAGTTTAATGACAGCTAACATAAAGACATTAACTTTTTGTAATGACAACAAGCTTCAGTTGTTCAATTTCCTGCCAGAAACTCCTATGACAGCTAATGCTTATCGGAATCACCCTCTCTAAAGGTTCATATAGGTATGTGTCAGTTGTCATGAAAGGTTTATGAAGGGGTCATGTAACCTTGTTGACTGTGCCCTACAGTAAGGTGTTGCCTGTATATTGTACTCACCTTAAATCTTATTGCTGTGGAGCGGTTCAGGTTCAGTAAGCCTCAAATATGACTAGATAAATGTTCAAAGTTTTTTCATCAGATTTATAAGCCATAAAACTAACACAGCAGAAAAATTAGATTTAATGGAAACTATCCATCCCTGACCTGTGTGCGGTATCTAGAGGCTCATCCTGCTTCCTTTTTGTCAGGGAGATCTCTTTCCTGGGTGCTGTGTGTCAAGAGTAACTCACCTTACCCAGAGAAAAAGAGAAACCTAATCTCGCTAGAGCACAGTTGATTGTTGGCCAGGGTTCAGTTCTGTACGTACACTGTGGAGGAAGAAAGGCGCACTGCCCAGATTTTTTGTTCTATATATTGAGCCACAGGTCACATACTAATTATAGGACCATTTTCTGTTTCTAATCAAATACAGGTAGGTCAACAAGTACTTCTTTGTACCCCTTGTTTCAGAGGATTGTACCCTGCTTGTCTGAACATGCTAGTCATCAAACTTTCTGGGCAAATGCAGATCACAGATAGGAGTCAGTGTTATTTGGTGAACATCATTGTGAATGTTATTCCTGAGCCAATTCCGGTAATCCCTGTGAATTGCTGTAAGACCCAACAAGCTAAGATCAGAACAGGTCCAAGCATGAGCAGTAAAGCGTGGGGTGTTTTAGTCGTACAGCTCCTGTGCAAAACTAAAGGAGCAAACCTCAGACACCAAACAAGTCTTGACTGATGGGCTACATTTAGGGTCTCCTAGAGGTCAGCTTGCAATGCATATTTCATCATTTTTGGTGATGCTTTTGTCAAGCTGTTGCCCAAAAAGGTTGTGCCTGCCCCACTTCAGGGGTCGCTAGCATGAAGGAACACAAATCTCTTAGTCTGCATCAGCTCTGTAGTGGGAAAAGAATAACACTGGGGAAAAAACTTTAAACTCATCATTAAAGGCACCTGAGCTGCCTCAAAAATACAGTTCTGGGGAAATAAGAGACCACTACAAAAATGTTCAGTATTGAACTGAACATCTTTGCCTTAGTTTTTAAGAACTGCTGACAATATTTCTCCTAATTTCCAAAAAAAAAAAATATTGTGCTTTAAAGCATAATTTTAAAGAAAATGACAAAACATCAAGATGAGAAATGATGCAGTGTTTACAGAACTTGAATAATTCAAAGAAAACTAATCTCTTGTTCACTCGTGGCAGTAATTACCTTTGATGTACTTCTAGTAGTGTTTTGCCATCCAAGCGGCACATTGCAAGAGGAAAGTGTGGATTACAGCAGTGTTTGTTTTTTTTTTTGTTTTTTTGTTTTGTTTTTTTAATACTTTTCCCTCATTATATAAGATTTGATTCAGGTGATCACCTAATCAGTACCTCATACTGGCATGGAACGGTTGCCATGTAAACATAAATTGCAGTCTCTTATTCCTTTCCAGAGCTGTATATAAAGCTCTCAAGTAGAACAGGGTGGAGAGGAGTGGTACAAAACTAGTAATGCAACCCCTCACATCCTCCTGTGTGTGCATGTCTTTTGCAGTTTGACCACCCCTTTGTGGAGGTGTACCGGGTGCGACAGTTCCGCTTCACGCCCAGGTACCAGGATACAGACTCGGAGCTGGAGCTGAGGGAGATGGAGGGCAGCGGCAGTAAGCACTTCTTCACACAGATATGCAGGGAACATCCGGCATGCGGCTGCACCCCAACACACAGCAGCTGGAACTGCGACGGGGAAATCCTGCCACACGCCGCCATTCAAGTCAGGTAATCAATCCACTGACATTGCACTCATGAATAATATAGTACTTCCAGTATTATGGCAGTGTTTCGCAGTCCTGCTCCCAGTGTCCCAAGACATTGCATATTTCAGTATGAAGCCACACACAAAAACCTTTCTTCCAGCTGTGTTTAACCAACTTCTAACATCTAAGCAAGAGATATGATGGCAACAATTTAGAAAAAAATAAAAAATAAAAAAACAATCACTGAGATTGATAAAGGATCACCCCATGTCAGTTTCTTTTGCTTTGAAGACTATATGGAGTCTTTTGGGATTCTTCTCTATCAACTTATTTTTGCCCACTCTTCTTTACAGAGCCATTCAAGTTCAGTCAAATTGGATAATGACAGTCATTCCACAGATTTTGAATAGAGTTTAAGTCTGGTCTCAGACTGGGTCACTTTCTAGCAGAGGGGAACAGGTTTTCTTAAAGAATTTAACGGTATTTTGCTCCATCCATTTTTCCTTCTATCCTGACCAGTGCCCCAGGTCTCTGCTACAGAAGAACACCCTCTGATTCTGCTACCGCCATGGTTTACTGTAGATGTAGTGTTCACTGGAGAGTAAGCTGTTTTGGCTTTCTGCCAGATATACAGTTTGGTGTTGAGCCCAGATAGTTAGATTTGGAAAAAACACTTTTTTGTTCCACTTGGTCTCAGAAGGTGTGTTTTTTGCTCCTCAGCCAAGGCTTAATTTGACTTTCAGGAGATTTTTTTTTTTTCCATAACTCCCATACAAGCCACATTTGTGGATGTTATGATGTTGTTGCATGCACACACTGACCACACTTTGCCATAAATTCCTAGTTGATTGTGCTTTCAGTACCAAACACTGGAATGCTTCAGGAACGGCTGTTTTTATGCTGAACTAATCAAAACTATTATAGTTGATCACAGGTGGACGCCAGTTATCTTGATCTGCGTTGGAGAAGGTGATTAGTTACACCTGATTGAGTTTATCTTATTTATTTATTTTTGTTTGTTTACTTGTTTGTTTGATTTTTTTTTTTTTTCACCAAATTGTTGCTATCAAAAATTACACCTGGTTTATAAGTTGCATTCAGTAAATACAGCTGGAAAATGTTTTTTTTTTTGTGTGTCTTCATTTCAGGACGCAAAACAAAATGTGAATATTTTTGAACAGTTTTGATGATTCTTTTCTATACCCACTGTATCTCCTACTTTGATAATGGGAATACTAAATATAGCTAAATTAAATACAGAATACTATAATGTAAAGTATATCCAAAACATAGATTTGACAACTGTCAGTGTGTAGAAGAAATTCTTCATTTTCAATGAACTTGGAGTGAAATATGCATGAAAGTATAACAAATATAGCCTATTTGTAGCAGTGTTATGCACGGGTTATTTTTTTTATTCATACATATTTTTTTAAGCAACAAATTCCAGTTACCCCAATTCACTGCTCATGTTAAGTGAATGACTGGGCTGGGACCACCACTTGCAGTGGAATTTTAAAACGAGGACCGCGTCTGCTGAGAGATGGCATGCTTCACCACTTATCTGAAAAATCCCTTAATGCTCCAGGAGGAGAGCGCAAACACATTCCCTTATCACAGGGAAATCTTTATGTAGCATGATGGCTCTCCTGAATGCTCCATTTATTTCACGCTCAATTCTTCTCAGTGTCAATGATGCATAGCTGTCTAATGTCTTCTAATTTAATGGCCTTTTCACTGTTAAAAGCTTACTCCCTTTTAATTAAAATAGAGGCCCATTCATTTATTGCATTTTCCTCTCCAGTAATTGTTCTTCAAGCGAGTCAGCAAATGAACTGTAGAGACTGATGATGATGGTGAGACAGCAACTGGATTAAGCAGCACCTGAGTGCTAAACGCACCTCATCCAGTGGAGTTAGAAGAAATTAGAGTCTAAATCCTTTAAATAGAAGTTGCGAACTCTAACGAACTTTGCACAGAGCCTTGTCTGGCATTCAATAGCTTAATCTGTTTTAACCATTCATTTATTCACTTAATCAGTGTATTTAAATTAAATACTCTGATGCCAAGTGCTAGGCTTGATGGACAGTTCTCTCTCTCTCTCTCTCTCTCTCTCTCTCTCTCTCTCTCTCTCCCTCTCTCCCTCCCCCTCCAGAGTGCACTGCCAGTTGATCAAGCTGTTTGCGAGAGGGATCGAAGAGCAGTCCGTCTTTGAAGACCCTTCGTACGCTCTGTGTGCAATATAGATCTGCCTGTCAAAATCACTGGAAAAAAAACAGAAACTCACTCTCGATGGACCATGAAGAATTCCAAACCCTTTGAAGAGAGGTCACATTTAGGTTAGAGTTAAAAAGATGCTGTTCCATATGCTGTTAGATCCATTTGTGGTGTCTAGAATGGGAAGTAACTCTTCTTAAATGGGAATTCTTCCAGTGTTTTCAAATTTCTGTATAATAAAATCATTGTGCACAGAATTATACCAAACGATATGGTGTTATAAGTGACATTGTAAAGAAACTTAGTCAAACTTGTTCATAACAGTGGTGATAGGAGCCAGACGTCTAAAAGGTTCAAATGGTTAAGAATATTGCCTGATGCTTGTATTTTAGATTTGCTTTTAGTTTATAATTTGTCAACATTACCAACAGAATGTCTGTAGATGTCTGTAGGTTCACAGGTCATTTTGGATATTAAACGTTAAATGTGTTGTAGACATTACAACCTCTGGTTCCCATCACAAACATTGTAAATCAATTCTGAGTCAATAAGTCTCTTTACAATGAAGAATTTCACCTGAAACCACAAACACCAATGTACATCTCAGTGACTGAATTATGCAGTGGCAAGGGCACAAGATTTTCCATACTCTCATATGCAGTTTAGGATTTCAGCTGGGCCTTAGTATCGCTGTTTTGTGGTCTTCTTAAGAGTTTTCTTAAGAGATTTCATATTCATACAGATGACCAAGTTGCTAGTGATTTCTCTCTTAGCAGAAGCTGTCACTGTCTTCCTTCATATTCAAGCTGGTCTTGATGTCTTTTTGACAGTAGCATTAGGTCTATTCCAAAGTTTGAAAATGTACTTGCAAGTCTGTTTAGGGGGTTTATTTTACTTTATTAGAAGTGAAGGATTCAAGGTTACAAAGTCATAGTTCTAGATTATATTGCTACAGTATATTTAGATAGGTAGGTAATTTGCTGGAATTTGTTTGATTTTTATTACTGTTAATATATGT
>JBBIGA010000126.1:26350830-26404184 GCA_037576975.1 Alestes dentex
CGTGTGTGCGTGTGTGTGTGTGTGCGTGTGTGTGTGCGTGCGGGTGTGGGTGCGCGTGCGTGTGGGTGTGTGTGTGTATGTGTGTGTATGTGTGTGTGTGTGTGTGTGTGTGTGCGCGCAGGGCTCAAACCACCAGGCAATCTGAGCTGCAGTGGACCCAAGAGAGGCCTGACAGCTGCCATTAACACAAGCATACATATCATTACAGGCTTCTGCAGGCTCCTGACCCCCTCCAACTTTTCTTTTTTTATATATATATAAACAAGTTTTTATTGGTTTTCTAACACACAGATCACACTGGCTATCTCAGCAGGCCTCCTCCTTCAGAAAGCACACAGTCCATGCCCGAGTGCTTTTACTGCCCGCTCCCTGGAATCCAGCAGACGATCCCCCCCATGAACAGCAGGCCAGAAATATACTAAACACACCCTCACCAGCAGTACATCAAGGGCAGATCATGCATACAGCACATTTCATGCTCGCCCTTCAACATCAAGCTCAGAAATTGAAGCAGGCATCAATAATTACAACACGCAGCATGAAGTATTCATCTTCAGCATGGCTACATGGCTTGTTAATGATGTAAAAGCTTTTGAAAGCATTTGTTTCCATAGCATGGATACCTCAACCACAGCTGATACCTCCACTACTCAAAACAGCACTTGCATCAGAAATTCCAAAGTTTTTCTTTCTTTTTTTCTATTTTGAATACCCCACTCTCATGCATGCCACAGAAGAACTACCTTAGGTTCCCCAAAAAAACTTTTTAATGGATGATTCTTCAAAGAACCAAAGAGAAGAACTGATTAAAGTCTAAGCATGTAAAAAAAAAAAGTAAAATAGACAAAAATGGAGATCCAAGTTTTTGTAGTGCAACAAGATGTATACTGTAAGTTTCTATGCATATATTTTTGTTTACATTTTTTGTCGATTTGTATGTATGGTTTATGCACTGTATATAGACTCATTTCATCTGTAAGCTGAAGTGTAGCAAAAGGTTTGAGCTTACATGTTCTGTCAGGTTACATGTTCTGTTGCTTTTCAAAGTGAAAGTAAGTACACATTCCCTGTGTTTTATACTGTATGTTATCTAGTGTACATATACAAAAAAAGAGCACTAAATGTGCCGTAAAATGTGCAGGAGCGTGTTCTCTGTGTTCTCAGTTCTGAAATGTGGGGTTTTCTTGTGGCAGTGATGAAGAAGGAATGTTGGAGACATCCTACAGAGCACCTGAGAGTGAATAAAACCCTCTTATCCTGTGTCTCTCATGTCCAGTGGGAGCTCCTGAGTGCAGACTTGACATGCCCTGGAGCGCCGTCAGCTCAGATGATAAGACACAAAAGGGCCAGTCACCTGTGGCACTGTATGGCAACACCATGGATGAGAGCACTAGGATAGCCTCTGAAGCCAGTGAACAGTGGCATGCAGCCCACACTCAACCAGGGAGCTCCACTCCCTTTAGACAGTAGCAGCGGTGTCCACTAACGGCCTTGGAGGGCCACAGTCCATCATTTGAGAGATTGTACATTCAAGTCAATAATAATGTTAACCTGACTCGAGTAAGGCCTTGGTTAATTAATTTTTATAATTGTAGAAGAGGCAGCCAGCAGGCTCAGAACCTTATTCAGTTAGAATATGTGTAATTTTGGATATGGTCAGACATTTCAAACAGAAAACAAAACAATAATAATGTATATAAACCATGAATATGCACAAAAAACACAAAGTATTAAAAGAGAATGAAAGGTAGAGAAGTAGATTTAAAAATATGCAGTATGCATTGACATATTGAGAAATTTCGTCTAATGTAGTAATTACGGCCCAGAATCAGAATCTGAAAGGCCATTGTCTTCACACCTGCCAGTGGGGTCCAAAGAAGGAAGATAAAACGTTTGCTTCTAAACTCATTTTCTTTGTCATTAGGTTTTGGTTGGAAACAATAGGGTCAAATTGTTGGAATGGTAATGGAAAATGATCCAATCAGAACTATTGGTTAGGCCTTCAGGTGCTGGACTGAGGAATGTGACAGTGAATCAATCAAATCAGTCGATCACATTTCCCCGTTGGGGGCGGGGAGGGGGGGTTGTTAAAAAACGTCACTTAAGGCCTGTGGTGAATAATCAATAACTAGTGGGTTTTAAATCTGGAATGGCCAAAAATATTCATGTGTAATTCCATTAGCATGAGGTTAGCATACTACATAATTTTACCTCATTTCTTGATTGCGTTTTCCTACTTTTGGCTTGAACAGAAGGCCTTGCGCTAATAGTCATGGTTCACCACTGAGTCACAGAGATATCAGTTATACTCTCCCATCTCCAGTCTACAAACTTTTGTAGATCACTCCCACCCTCATTAAAAACAAAACAAGAATGGTCTGAAACACCAGCATGATCAGTGACGTTCAGTGACAGCAAGCAGTACTGGAAGTCGCTGACAGCAAAATGAACAGCATTGAAGGTTTGTGCACCTTAATTTTTCATTTCAAGATTGTGTGCGTCATCCTACGTAATGTTAGGTGTTGTTCTGCTCATTGTTTGTCATGCAAATACCTCTTTCTATGCTAACTCCAGCCTGTATAATTTGTTCACATTAGTTGGGAGAAACTTATGTCGCCATATAGCTGAGAGCCATGTGTTATATTGTGCTATACTGGTTTACCCATAGAACGTTAGCAGCACAGATGGTTAATTGTCGTCATACAGCAAAAGAGCTCTTTATACGAAGGTTCCCCTGGTTTGTGTTGATACTGAAGGTCCCAGATGTCATGCTGAGCTTTGTCTGGTGTTGCTCTGTCACACTGAACCAGTTATTGTAATTTAAAAAGCGTAATTATACTAACCACTACTAGGGTTTTAAAACTGGCATCATACGCAAATGCCCATTAAGAACCAAAATGTCTTTTATTTTAGGTCTTAGAAACGAACAGAAAAAACACAAGATCTTTGGGAGAACCTTCTTTGGGGAGAATCTGGGAGAACCTTGAGGACCGTCTCCGCCCATAAGTGGGTGGGAAAAACCTGCAGAGGGAGGAGGGGCTGCAGCAAATAGTGAACATATAGGAGAGCAAACACCGGTTTTAGACAGTTTTTTTGTTGTTGAAATCAGATTTTAGCAATCTGTTCTGTATTCTAAGGGCCCATGACTACCTGTTCCCCCAGTACCCACAAAGAAGTCAGAGCTCTCTGTTATAAATGAGCAGTGTAGAGGAGGGCCTTAATTTCCTCATCAAGTAAAACATCTTAGACCCTAATATCCTTATTTAAGCAGCAATGAACTACTTCAGAGGTAGGTTATTTCCCTCCTGACTGCAGTACTCCAGGTGGAGCTGGGAACCCCTGGATACGAGTCACAGCAGCAACATCACAATCCCTGGGCGATAACACACTGCACGCTTCACGTCTTATCAATTGACAAACCCAGTGATTATTACATCCATCAAAGCACACAGTGACAACATGACACCATGACCAATGACTGTTCCTGTAGTCTGAGATACTCAGTTTGTAAAACAGGAGCTAGTGACTTCATAGCTGCTCTCCATCTTTCAGACTGTCATTACTAATGATTCAGGAAAAGATTTTGAAATAAGAAACATTGCAGACTAAATGGCTACTCATCGTTAATATAAATTGTTCCCACAATCAACAACCAGAGATTGTTTCTGCCTTAATTTTTATACTTACTTATATCGAAAGCTGTCACACTGAGAACAATTAATTATAATGATCATACAGATTTTCTTGTTTAACTTAAATGGTCACTGTTGAGTTGCTAAATGGAACAAATGGAAAAAAATTTTCATAGCCAATCTTCTGCTCCCACCTTTTTCATGCTTATCTACCGAGGTAATGCAAACTGCAAGCGCCTAGTTACAGGGGTCTTAAAGTACTGGCCCGCGGGCCACATCCAGCCCGTGGGACTGAATCAAACGACTTGTCTGCACACAGCATAGGACTCCAACTAAGCTAATATTCTACGACATATAGTTAAATCTGTCTGTGTTATTTCTGTCAGCAGTAGATACTGCATGTCAGAATTAACAAATGAATGGAACCATCAAACAAATCCCCTGAAAGTGCAGATGTAACTGCTCTCAGCCCTCATCTAGTCTTTACTGTGGATTAAGAACCAAGAGTTGGCCACGCACTGAGGCATCTACCCACCCAGAGGAGCTGACTAAGTAGAATCAGCTGCAGTTTAGCTAGTCCCTGTTAACCAACTATCTCCTCAAAAACTAATTGGGACACTTTTTTAAACTGACCTCCCTTTTCAAAAAAATGAGTATGAGCCCCCTGGCGTAGTGTGACTGTGGCTTTAGAATGTAGAGCTATAAAATCCATTCGCTGTACTTTTGTGTGTCCTCCTGTGTGATGCTATCCCACGTATATAGCATCACACATAGGCCACTTCTCTGTTTATCTTATCGACAGCTCTGTCCAAAGCGAGCGTGCGGGAAAAGATCTTCTTGCAATTTATACCTCAAACAACAGTTGTGGGGTATGTGCACTTTGTGGGTTTGATCCTGGAAGCAAACATCCGAGTCACAGCACAAACGCTTTACGGCGGCAGGTTGATGTCTTTAAACCCTGTTTTAGCATCCAGCGCAGGGCCTCAGGAGAGTGCCAGCATAAAGGTGAGATGAGAGCCTGAAAGCAAAAGCTTAAGCAGCATTATTATGAACTCTTTTCAAAGGCTTTTTTTCTTCCCTGCCCTTCTGCATCGAGTGTCTAGCACAATCGACTGACACTAAATGAGATTTGTACCTTTGTGATTGTCAAGTACTTCCGTGGCGCACAAAAGATTCCCTCTATCTGCGTGGTACAGTCAGTCTATTGAGGCCGAAATGGTTCCATACACACACACACACACACACACACACGCATGCACACACAAACGCACACACACACGCACACGCACATGCACAAAGACATACGATTGAGAAGAAGCAGAAAGAGCTCTATTCACACGCTGGGTGTCTGAGGGGAGCTGATCTCATTCTGCAGGGTGTCAAGGGGCAGGGCCACTAAAAGTACTGCATAATAAATTAAGCCAGAGCCAAAGCAGCTGTTAATTACTGATGTGGCCGCTCCATGGATTTCCGTCCCCTTCTCCCTCATGTCACTTACTCCCTTCTTCCTCCACTCCAGCTCCCAAAGGTGAAGCCTATGATAATGGTGGGGCAGCTGGAAAAAGCAAGAGGGGAAGAGAGACATACAAAAGTAAGCGACATTGCTGGCACAATGGCAGGCTTGTCAATGCGTAACATGGACTCTCCACTGGACTCTGTCCCACTGGCTTCAGTGTGACAATTGTTAATGATCATCCAGCAGAACCTAAGTGTTTTTCTTTGCATTCTGTGCCTCATAAATCATTGACCCATTCACTTCAGTTTGGTCTGGAGTCCTGAAGCACCCCCAGCATTAACAAGTGCTTACAAAGTACAAAATATCTACTCTATATCAAAACACAGTAGCATAGCTTGTTTATTTAATGTAAGCTGTGTTTGATGGACAGTACAGTCTGCTTCAGTGAGAATTTATGGCAGATTCAAATAGTTATTGAACACTTATTGAACATTATTGTTGAGTGTTATTGACTTTACAGGGAGTCTATGTGGCTCCTGGGAGCGCTTTGTTCATGAAAAAAATAGTCTCAGTGATTATTGGACTGTATACTTTCATCACTACAATTGTCATTGTTGCCCCTTCTGGAGGCTCAGCTTCTGTCTATTGGAGCTCTTTAAAAGGGGCTGGATCATGAAACAAAAGACCAATACTAGCTCTGCAATCTGCATGACTGACATTGACTGACATCAGAATAGTCTGTTGTTGAATATGCACTCAGGGCTGTAAGCATTAGTGGCTCCATAATAGTGCTGGCTCCATAAAACCTGCAGGTGGTCTTTTTCCATAAAGATTTGGAAAACATTCTGGAAAAGAAGTTTTTTATAATTGGCAAAGAAAATAATCTATTTACTGACCTTCATTCATTTTGTTTTACAATACATTTCTACAAAGACAACATTTTTATTCATTACATTTGTGCTTTAATTTGAGTAACATTTATTCATAAATACATTTTAGAGACGTTTATTGGAACGCTTTTAAATATTCGCATATTCTACATTAGGTTGGGAACTGATGTGTGAAAAACACAAAAAAAGTGGGCAGGTCTATTCACAGACCAGGGAAACTACTAACTATGGAATCCACAGCATCTCTCCTTTAACAGCAAGTTAATGATATTTCACAGTGTGGTGTTGATGTGAGCACTTAGGCAGCATATTAATTAGAGCAGACTTTAGCCTTTGGAGATTTGGCTCCTTCCGTAATACTAATCACACACATACCAAAAAAGCTGGGCTGAGGTTAGACGGTCATCTGTCCTTTCTGTGTTCTCTGCTTTGGTTTACCCAGCCACTGGGTGTTATGTAAGCTCCTGAGATCCTGCAGGTGAAAATGGCTGATCAGCTCTGAGGCAGCTCAGGGTCAAACGGCGTGATGTGTTAGCACTCCTCTGTATCTCATAAAGGTGAAGTGGAGAAAGAGCAGCAGCCCATAACACCTAGAATAACTCTGCTGACCCCCCCAAGGGATTGCATCATCCACTCCACACACACACACACACACATACTCCTACATCTATAATAAGTGCATCATAAAAACTTGACGTTGGCCGGCGTATTCACTTTGAAAGCACAGTCATTCTCAAGGTGATGACCATATCTTCCTCAAGGTAATGACTCTGTCCTGATTATGAAGGTACGTCTCGCAAAGAATTATCCCTCATTACTGCTACACCTTCGTGAGACAACATGTCCCAAAGCCTAGCGAGTGTTTGTCTTTGGCTAAGGTTCTCCCTAATAGCAAGAGGAAAGGTAATGATGATTCAGATGTCCATTAAGTAACTAAATTTGGCCACCAACACCCCCCCATTATTGACTGCTGTGCTCTGCACTTTCTCATCTGACTCATTCACGGACTGCACTGCGCTTTATATATATATACACACACACACACACACACCCCAGAGAAATGCCAAAATGTGGTGGTTTGATTAAATAAATGTTAACTCTGTCTACAAATCGCAAAGGTTAGTTTGCAGAAAAAGGAAAAGCTTTCCAATAAATTAATGCTTTGTCAAATGTTATGTATTGGGGTCAGTTTACACAATATGAGCAAAAATATGTGGACACATGTCCATCACAGAGTCTGTAGAACCTCCCATTCGCATGATGTTCCAGTTGACCCGAAAGATGTTCAGCTGGGTTCAGGCCAGGTCTCTGGAAAGGCTACTAGAGTTTATCCACCTCATCAAATCATGTCACTATGGACTTCACTTTGAGCACAGGGGTACAGTCATGCCAAAACAAGAATAGGCCTCCCCCAGACTGTTGCCACAAAGTTGAAAGCATATGATTGTGCAAAAGTCTTTGTATACTGTAGCACTAACATTAACCTTCACTGAAGGGGCTGCGCCCAAACCCTGAAGACCAGCTCCGGGCATTTATCCTCCGCTAACACTATTTTTGAAAGTGCAGATACAAAATCTTTCATAATATTTACAAAGGCTGAATTTTTTATAATGAAAAATTGAGATTTGACCAAATGCAACAATTAAATCTGTGCTGTACTCATTGCTCTTACTATCTTGAAATCATTGTTGCATTAATTTATTGTACTGGAAAAATAACATTCATTTAGTCCTATTCTAATAAATGGTATCTGAATAGAAGGAAACTCTCTTGGGCTCCAAGAGATGCGCATTCCAGTGTATCACGGTTTGACAGCCAGTCCTCCACCATATGGAAAGCAGTGGGCTTGTGCAGAGGAAGCCAAAGTGAATCTCCATACTTTTTCATGGTCTGTGGCAGCTGAGCGGAGGCTGAGACTAAGGTGTGTTTATGTTGCTGTGAGAGAGTCAGTGTGGACAGACAGGGCAACAGATGTCCCTTCTCCGCTCTTGTGGCTCCAGTCAGCGAGATGTGTGGGCCACCACCAAACAACATATGGAATAGCATAGCAGAGGCCTGCAACAACATGTGAAATCATGCACCTTGGAGAGATCTGAGTAGCCATGGATTTAAAATGACATACAGAGATGGTGCTGCAACAGGATAAAGATGTAAAAGCGCTGTCTTCCATTCAGCCCTTGCCAAGTTAGAGACACAGCCATCACTGTGGCAACCTGGGTATGACTTAAGCTCAGTGAAGCTCCAGAACGTGGTGGCTAGCCAGCCGTGGGCGGGACACGACCTTGGCAGGGGACCTTATGGTGCTATTTTTCTGTCCCAGTGGAGAAAGAAAGTAGGTATGATTCCCCTGAAGACAAAATCGTTAGGTGCTTAACCAGTAAAAAAAAGAGGCCAGAAAAAGACAATAAAGTGTGTAAATAAGGGCCGGGCCAGGCTGAATTTGTCTCAGGTCTGCTTTAAGCTGGTTCCGCTGGGCTCTCAGTCCTGTGGAGAGAACGAGAGCTGACTGCAGCCCGATTGTGATTTATGTCGCACAGAGTTTAGGCTGCAGGGCCCAGGCTGCTGGCTGCTGGCAGAAGATGAATACGAGGCCCAACTGCAGGAGACAATCTGATTACAGCACACACCTCCCTTTCATCTTCATTCCACCAAACTGTAGCAACGCTAGGACGGCCCTCACACTGTCACCAACAGCAATGACACTCAGCCCATAAACGGCCACCTCCTCATCAGGCCAATTCCTCAGTCCCGCCTGACATTTCCCTGTCAGTGGCAGATAAAAGTGCTCCAGCTACCTCCATTAGCTCACAGCATTTCTCCAGCTTTGATCATAGCCAAGCGGTAAACATTTGACTGCTAGTGCCACAAACATTCCCGCCCTTTCTGATGTTCTTTTTAGACAAAAGTTGCTAACATCCCGGGCTGGGGATGCTGAGTAAATAAAAGGCCGTCAGAGAAAGGGGAAAACCTTAAAAGATCAAAGAACCTGAAAACCATCTCACATTCTGTGGTGGGTTGTTTTTTTGTTTGGTGCCACAGGAGCAGGAGAACACAATTAAAATATTCAATTTCAAATGATAAAAATAGTAAACAAAAAGGAGATTGTGAATTATTGCTTCGTCTTAAGAGATAAGATCAAATAAACCTTTTAGTCCCACAAGTGGGAAATTTGCATTCCCACAAGTGGGAAAGTCTCACAAATACTTAGAAATGTAAATACTTTACAACAAATATATCAGTAGTTAGTCACATAGCAATGCCTTGCTCTTGGCATTTTCTTTATCTTCTTCTTCTTCTTCCTCCTCCTCCTCTTCCTCCTCTTCTTCTTCTGCTTCTTCCTCTTCCTCTTCCTCTTCTTCTTCTACCTGTTCCTCTTCTTCTTCATTTAATTCGATTTTATTCTTCTCAAAATTACATGCTTTATATGTCATTGGACAGCACATAGTGGCAGCTTTGGAAATTACATGGTTCAATACTGAAGCCCACACTGGGATACACTAATACACCACCGGCTTACTGCAGGTGCCTCTATTTTCTGGCAAGAAATCTTGCTGGGTTTTTTCTGTAGACAGCGATGGTCACTTGTTTCCATCACATTAACTTACGGCAGCATGGAGCCTCTCTCCCACAGTTTCAAACACTCTGTTGGGCACAGTGCATTTGCTTTCACTAAATTAATCTCTGGAAAGCCTGTAGTGGAGCAGCAACTCCACCAACAATGCATTCACTGCCCTGTCTACCGAGGAGTTGAACTGCAGTGTACAATTGAAGGAACCAGTGTGTGTGTATGTGTGTGTGCGTGTGCGTGAGTGTATTATATGGATTTCTAAAGCATCTTATTATGATCATCATAAGAGGAGGGTGTGAATGGAGAAGAGAAATAAATGAATATAATTGGTACTATTTGAGAGGACAAGTGCACTATGACTAAGGCTATAATCACTACTATCCCAGCAAAATGCCTTTTCATAACCCAGCTTAACAAAAGAGATGGCTCCTAATTGACGATAATATCCTTCCCACTTAAGACTTGCAGTTACTTGGAAGTGCCTGAAAGATTAAACTGCAGAGTTGAGATTTGATAATCCTTTACAGGTGCTTTACAGTAATCCTTTACAGGCAGATTGGCGAATGGTACTATCTTAAGGATCCTTTAGAGGTCATGGAATTTGTACTTCAAACCAGCTGCTTCGCTGAAGCTCGAATCTCACACTTCTAAAAGGGATAGTGAGCAAAAACTCTACAGAAGATGTGAGTGAAGATTATCTGCAAAACTTTAAACAGTCATTAAAGAGTGATGCCTATATTTGGAGCAGATGCTCCTTATTTATGCACATTTATCCTTATTTTGTATACAATAACATGACCTTCTCATTCAGTTTGTTCTGTAAGCAAAAGTAGGAAGTTTGTAACAACATTTACTCTTATAGCTTCACTTTAGATGTCAAACCTTTATGTGAGGATTTGATTGCAGGCTGTCACAGAAGCACTAGTGAGGTCAGGTTCTAATGTTGGATGCGTAAGTAGTTGCGTAGTTCTGGACTACAAACAACTCACCCCAAATGTACAGGGTGGTGCTTTATACCTGTCTAGTTGATGCTGGCAGTAGGTCTGGTCATCTCCAGAGTGTCCCATTCTACTGACAGCCCTTTTCTATGGACACTGCTGTGTTTGTGTGATTAAACCCATGTCAGCAATGAGTGCACCACAAATATGAATTTAGTTATTACATAAAGTGTCTGAATCCTTTTGACATGTACAGCTAGTTTCCTGGACATGGATTAAGCTTAGTCTTGTGCAACATAAAAATTCCAATGGAAAATTCCCATTGAATGCTGTATAGTCCAGGATGTAGCTTGATCCCTTTCCTTTTATGATCCACCACCAAGTGCAAGGCATGGTGACTAAATATTGACATATTTGTTGTAAACTATTTACATTTCGAAGTATTTTAAACGATAGTATTTTTACTTTCTCTTCACAGAGTCACATTTACTTCCTAATTGCTTTCATCAGCTTCATTTAATTCTGTTGGTTTTGCTTCTTGGGTACCTTGCTGTTATATTAATCATTCACTGTAGCTTCAGAATTTTATTGTAGACCAAAAGGCTCTGAAATCAACAGGAATAGAGCCTTGCACGTTTCAATTCCAATGCAAAGAGATGCCGTATGTACTGAGAAGTTCCACTGCATTGCTATAGTATACTCAGTACTGGAGGACCTGATAAATTAGTTTAGGCTAGACTACATTCATTTCTACCTGAGTATATATATATTATTTAAGAATACAATTTACATTTACATTTAGAATAAATTCACTTGGTTTGCAAGGTTTTTTATGGCTTACAGATGATGCTGTGGATTTTGTGATGCAGATTACAAAAATGGCTTCAAAACTTTCATATCAAGAAATGATTTTGACAAATGGCCCAATGTGTGATGATTATTGGTTCAATGCTGAATTCTTAAGTGCTCAAGTTTTCCAACAAAGCAACAAAGCATAATGTTTCAAAATCATATATCCTGAATTTCTCTTATGTGGCACTTTCAGATATAATGAAGCATTTGTAAAGCATTTGTCTGTTGAAACTATTGACATATTTGTTGTAAACTATTTACATGATAGTATTTTGAATGCGAGTATTTTTACTTCATCTTCACAGAATCACATTTACTTTCTAATTGTTTAATCAGTTTCATTGAATATGTCAATAGATAGTCACAACGAAACCAAATCCCTTAATGTTACCCTTTAAAATTACCTTAATTTAGACCTTAATTTTCATAATTTCCAGGAAATTAAGGGGAAAGTGCACTGATTAAGGGGTAAAACTACTGAATTTTCCCCTTTCTTTTTTTACATTTGTCCCTTAAATAATAGAACCTCCTGAATTAATGCCTTATGTTTAAGATTAAGGGGTTTCAGACTCATCCCTTAAATCTACTCTTAAGGTAACATTAAGGGATCGGTTCACAAATTAATGGCCACTTAATTCAGATTAAGGGGTTTGGTGTATATCAGGGGTAAATTAAGGTAGGGTTAGGCACACTTTAAGTACATTGTGTTTTGTAGCGATAGTCATTTCACAAATATATTTTCAAAGCATTCCACAACTGGAGTGATATTGCATGATTAGGAGATGGACGTAAAATGTGTGAAAAGTTCACATAATCTTTTCCAGCAGGACAATAAACACTAAAGACCAGTATTAATAAATCTTAATTCTAGTACATCCTAAATTACACATAAAATATGCAGATCGGACTAGTTGCTTCTGAGCCCCCAGTCAATGTTTGACTTTAATGCAAAATACAATATGTACTTTGTAGTGCTTCTTACCATAGGCTACTAAATTTCAGGATCAAACCAACAGGACATTTCTGTATGAATAGGAACAGAATTGTCTCTTTGGAGTTAATGCTAGCAGAAACATGAGTAATGAGAGAGATGAGCGGTGCATTGTCTGCTCTACAACTCATACAGCCTCTTCAGAGTCCATCACTGCCTTCCCAGAACAAAGCAAATTGTCCATATGGCCAGAATGATCCAAGCCCACTTCTTGGCATCATAGGAAACCAATGTGGACCTAGCGGGAGGTCTGCAGTGTTAGATAAAGTTCAACAGCAGTCGAAGGAGAGTGCCAGTGATTCTGTCCAACTCCATGCAAGTGAGTCATCCTTCTGGAAAGCCATGTATCTGCCCTGTGTCTCTCTCCACAGAGTGCCAGCTTCCTCCTCAGCCTTGCTAATGAGCTACTGAATCAAACCGAGACTTATGAACAGACTCAGACACACAGAGTGAGTGTGTGCATTAGACAGTGAGAAGAAGAGAGCACAGTACTCCAACTTTTGTCAAAAAACAAAACCACCGTCATTAATGAGGAATGACCTTTGCAACTAAGACAGCCTCCACTATGGTAAGTCCTTCCACAAGATAAAAAAAAATAGATTGGGCCTGGTAATCCAACACTAAACTTGTCAAACCATGCCTTTATGAACAGAAAAAGAGCCTTCCCTAAACTCTTGCCACAAAGTTGGAAGCAACTTTACTGGAACAAAGGGGCTGAGCCCAAACCAGTACCCAGACCACTATCCCTCCTCCACCAAACTTTACTGTTGACATTATTAATTCCAGTATGTAGCATTACGGTAGGTGGCGATGCTTAGCAGTGCACATGGTGATCACAGGCTTTCGTTCATGGAGACCTGTTTAATGAAGCCCCCAGCATGCAGTTCTTGTGCTCCTGTTGCTTCCGGATGTGGTTTGGAATCCTGTGTTGAATGATGAAATAGAGTATAGGTGATTTCACATACTATTTACTTCAGCATTCTGACTCTGCCACTTCATATAGATGATTTTTTGTTGCTCTTAAATGTTTTCATTTCACAATACAAGCACTTACAGTTGACTGAGGAACACCTAGCAGGGCAGAAATTTTACAAACTGATTTATTGCAAAGGTGACACTCTATGGCAGCGCCACAATTAAATACAACCCATTCTACTGCTTGTGTCAGTCTATTAAGATTGCATGGCTATGTGCTTTATATATCAATTAACAATGGAAATTTCATTTCATTTCGTGGATGTCCACATACCTTTGGCCATATAGTGCATGTTGTATTTGAGAATTGCACAGATTGCACTCTATGATTAACTGGCAAACTGATGATTTGTATCCATAGAGCATATGAAGCAATATTCTTAGTTCATTTACTTAATGACCTCATAATCCAGAATAACACAGACATTTGGAGGAAAAAATGTACAAACATGCAAGCTTTTTGTAATGTGGGGGCGCTTTAAATAAGAGCGCTGACTGAAATAATGAACCCAAACGCAGAGCAGAGATTTGAATTCTCTGCGGGTGCGATTCAAAGCCCGAATTTATTTCAAGTCTAACTCGCCGTGGACTGAATTCGATACAGCGGCGAGTGAAACTCGAGTCACGTGAAGCTGCCAAGTTTGCTCGAGAGAAGACTCGCAGCAGCCGGGATGCTATCCGCGGCAGCCGGAGCGTCAGACTACCACATTGACTCGCTGAGCCACCGTGGCAGAACGGAAGCACGGCGCTTCAGAAGGCCTCAGATGGCACACTAACTTGAAAATAAGCACTGACTCAGAAAATGAAACTGGCATGAAGGCCACTACACTCACGGGAGAAACTAAAAACTCCCTTAAACAAAACAGCACAACATGCCAGGCTAGGTTCAGAGAGTGGAAGGAAAGGGACGGCAGAGTGTGGCGCAGTCAAAATGTGCTGAGTGTGTTTGTGAAAGGGTGCCTAAGGGAAAAGCTCGAGATGAGCGCCTCAACGCTCGAGAACTCGTGCAATATTGAGAATTTACCAGCTCAAGTCAGTGTTTGTGAAAACAAAGACCCAGCGATGAGCCTGGGGGCAGTAGCCGGTTATAAAGGGCCGTTCCCACGTGCAGCCGATGACGGCTGATTGCGAGAGGGTGGCGGCTTGCAAAGTTTTTTTTTTTTTTTTTACCTGACCTGGCAGTGGTAGTGCTACGTCTCCCCCTGCTGGTCGGACTGACCAGCCCAGCTCCAAACGGGCCCCTCACTTTTAAATCATTTTGTTCTCCAATAGCGTGTGAACACGCTATTCATTTTTACCCAGATCCCAAAGGCCTCCCTGCTCAATTTCAAACATGCCTGATCCAACAAATGAACAAGATGTTTTCTGTGTTGAAGTGGGTGTGTAAGATCAGGGAAAACACTATAATGTAAGTGGCAGGGGACTGAGGTTGGGAACCATTGCCATATACAAAAAAGGCTTAGAGCAGAAGTTCGTATTTGAGCAAATAATTATTTTCAAATTTTTTCAGCGATTAAAAAGCCGTTTGTGTTCTTATTGTCAGTGGCTTTTATGTCATCGCATGGCTTTCGTGCTCAAGCTTGGCTTGAACTGAAGATGGTGCCAATCGGTGTCTTAATGACGTAAGTCTCATGCCACGTGACTGACACAAGACTTATGTCATTGCTGAAAGAAAGCCCCCGTTGTGCAAAGATGGAAGTGTTTTAGATCAAGTCCTTCGAGCAGTACATGTGCCACTGCAATAATCCCTTTTAAATGAAGAGGCACTAACTAAAGAGTTCTCAGTTAGTTGGATCCCACAATATGGCACTGCTAAGGCTTTGCCTAGCAGACCTGATTCTGGTCATTAACTAAAGGAGAGGATAAGTCAGGTATGGTAGAGGGGGAAACAACAAAAATTATGCTAACGATGCGCTCCAGGTCTTAAAACATGTCCACGCAAGACACCAACAAAACAAACGACAGGTGGTAAAAGAGTTGAACTAGAGAGATGAAAACCATAAAGCTGAGCTGGCTTGGAGGGAAAGAGGGCCTTTTACAGCTATGGCTCCCTTGGCCCTGGATGTGTGTGTGTGTGAGTGTGTATGTGTGTGTGTGTGTGTGTGTGTGTGTGTGTGTGTGTGCGTCTGAGCCAGAAAGGGGTCCACTCAGGCTCCTTCCAGCCCTGTGCTCCAGCAGAGCTGCAGGAAAAAGAGCTCCACACAGCTTCAGACATGGAGACCTAATGGGCCAACTGCTGCTTCCTCTTAACAATGGCGGCCTCTCAGTGTGGCAGCCCAGATAAGCAGGGCTCCCTCTTACTCTGCTTGGCATGTCATCGAACGCACACTCACTCTTTCTGAAGTGTCTGTGTCCTGTAACAGCAGCCTGCGGCACAGCATTCACATGTGCTGCTGCCACACGCTGTTACGTGCTCTGAGAGTGCCCCATAGTGGGGATTTAAAGACCTGCAGGACAGGCGTCGTGAACTAAGCATGGACAATCCAACAATTTTTGTGCAATATTTCCATTTCGAGTGACATCAAGGCTTCTGTGCTGATGACGATGCTTATTAAAGTCTTATTGTGCTCTTGAAAAGTGGAAATTGCAATGATTTCCCCAGTGATTTGCACTGTGAAAATTGGTAGGTGCAGACATCATATGTGCATGTGTATTTTACCTTTGTATTTTCCCTTTTATTTGACACCATTTTTTCCATTACTGAATGTATAGTAATGTCACTTGTCTATTTTGCAGAAGTAAAAAATAAAGTGTCATGATTTTTTCTGTTTATTTTGAATCCATTTTTTAAAAATGCGTGTGAAGGTAAACATTGGCATCAGTATTAGTAGCACTGTTTTTACACTTTTCCCACAAAAGAAGAAGAATACAGACTGCTAGGGTACCACTAAAAACAGTCTGTGCAACTAAAACACATACCTGTATGTGTGTGAGACTGCTGTATGTTAAAAGCGTGCACGCCTCACGGCACAGTAGAAAACAACAACAAAAAAAAACAGCAATACAGACACACTGTCAGATTATAACAGGTTAAATATGAATAAAACACACCTGATGTGACTGATTATATCAGCTGTTGACATTTCAGCCACTAAACCAAAAGTGAAAGAGTGAACCAGGTGACGAGAGAGATCGAGCAGTTTGCCTGCAGCAGACACAATTGCTCAATATTACTATTTATTAGGACTATTATCTATGTATGGCGAATGTATTTTAAATGGGGGTGTCTACAGGAGCTGAAAAGGTTTATAAATACTGGCTGCCTGATGAAACAACACTGACAGACTGAGGAAGAATCTTTAAACCTTTATATCTTTAAGATTTTCTCAGATTTTCAGCGGTAATTGACTTCAAAATGTCATGACTTGGTTTTTGTTTGAGACATCATAAGGATTCAACATGTGATGTTTATGATGGTTCATCAAGAGCCCACAAAAGTCAAGAACAGAACACCACAAGTGTTCACCACGAGAGGACCACAAGTGCAGACAGGACAAAGGAAGAAAAACATAAGAGCAACAAAACAAGTGGACAAGACATTTTAGTACATTTAGTACAACTGACAATGTACTACAGTACTAGTCTGAATGAATACAATATTATGACAGATACTGTATTCTAGCAGCAGAGAGCTGCGTGTGCAAAAATGCATCAGTTCTGACCCACCCATGCCTAATGCCATTTTATCTCATCACCGAATGTGGTGATACACATATAGAATGGCTGCTCTGCTAAATGGTAAGGAAGTTTAGATAAACACTGAAGAGTGAATCCCCCCTCCATGCTCTGGAGTCGGAATATTACAGAAAAGCAGAGACTTGCTAATGTTGTGGTAGTAGCTCAGTGGGTAAGATACTGGCCTATGGAACAAGAGGGTTCAAATCCTTCCCTCAGCTTAACATCACTGGGTCCCTGAGCAAGACTCTTAACCCCAAGTTGCTCCAGGGAGACTGTCCCCTGTAGTTAAGGAATGGAAGTCGCTTTGGATAAATGCGTCTGCTAAATGCCGTAAATGTAAATGTTCCTTGAGATGATCGCAGCCATTATCACACACATGTGAATGCACATTTCAAAACTGACTACACAACCTCAGATCCCCTTCATAATATTCCAAACTTTTTTTTTCTTTTTTAAAACAAGGAGCGAGAAAAGTGTAAATATCCCCCTGTGCTGTTTTCTTTTTCTCGCTTCATTGGTGGTGTGTCTGACTCCTCAACAACACGGCTATAAATATCATCTCAGCGTTCAGCTGTGAAAACACAGGAGGTAGACAACCAGATTCCCCTTTCTGGCAAATTATCTGGCTATTTTACGGATGATTTGCAGCATTTCATTGCGTATGCTTTATTCACGCCTGAATAAATGATGAACAGATCCTAAATGACCCCATGATAATTCAAAAACAAATACTGCAACAGACCTGCACTTCTTTCAAAGGCGTTTGAGAATTAGTGTGCTGTGACTCATTCGGTCCTTTATTTCTCCACTTCCACCTGCGACATTTGTACGATTTTATGTAAAATCAGTCTTTGTTCGTTTTTACTTCATCAATTATGCCTGTTCATGCCTTAAAATTAAAGACTGTTTTCGTAGTGTGTACATATGCAAATTACCACTGTTCTGAGGAATGAACTGCTCTGTGAACATCAGCCTCAACCAAAGAATGACTTAATTAGCTTAAATGTTGGATCAGGTGTGTTAGAGCAGGGGAAATGGGGAGGGCAACAATGTTGTATTTTTGTACAGTTTGATAAGTTGAAACAGTTACGATGCAGCAAAAATACAGCTGTGTTTGCTAGCCGTCACCCTTCCAGCTGGGTCACATCGCGTGATGGTGTGGAACTGGCAATGACTAAATTAAAGAGAAAAGTGTGCAAAAATTGATACTACAAAGTAGTACAAAAACACTTTTTAAATCATGCTTTCAAAGTTGGGAAGATTTGATCATGATTTCTGTTTCACACACTGAGCAGCCTGTTATGATCTTTTGCCTTTGTTACACTGTCAGGATTCAGACCTGCCACAATAACGTGACACTAACAAAAGCGATGCCACCTGGCATCCTCTTCTAAACATCTTTTTACTGGGACATGCACTGTTTCATTATATTGAGAAAATGCCGACAATACCCACAAAAGGCTCAGAATAGTTTATCATGATGCCATTTTTCATGATAACCAGGGGTGTACAGAGTAACCTAAATGCAAACTCATGTAAAAGACTGTTGCTTCACTGAAATAATGACAACACTGAACAACCTGAACAGAGACAACAGTCTCAGTTTTAGCCCAAACTAGAGATTCTTGGTACATTCGGCATAGAGGATTAAGTTTGTTACATTCTGTCTTTCTATTTTCTATTGATTTAAACAAAATGCTGAAGATCTGAGTTCAAGGCATTCAAACATCAATGATAGAATTTTCCTGTAACTAAGTGGTGTAGCACATGACCGTTTAAAATCTTGAAAGCGTATTGCTGAAATAGAAAACATATTAACTGCTGAAATAAAATGAATAATATTTAGACTGACTAGGTCTCTAAAATAACTACTTAGGTGCAATGCATTGAGAACATGTTCCGTGTAGATTATACATCTTGCATGTTATTTGTTCACACTTGTGCTACCTGCAGACTGCACGACTTTAGCTGTTGTCACATATGAGCTCTGAACTATGTCCAGGCTTGTCCTTTCACACATACAGAAAACAACAGGAGATTGTCCTTGCTGGAACATACTGGAAATACTCCATGTGGTTTATGCAAGAAGTGGGTAGAGCCGACAACCAGCAGGACATTGAACAGTCATGTTGCCGATTCATAATTTGGTAATAAACAACCAAGTCTCTGGCCGTTCCTTTAATTTCTCTGACAGTTTCAGCATCATCCCTCACTGACAGAAGTTCCCAGCTCTCATTGTCTCTCCAGTTTCGTTGGCGTCTTTGTGTAAATGACCCTTTTTTGGATCTTCTGGTTTCACACCACGCACTTGACAATGTCAACATGCCCACATCTTCACTGTGAGTTCCCCAGAAAATGGCCTGTTCTACTCACACATGGACTCATCGGACATTACACAAACTTTGTACTAGGGAGCTGGGAGAGTACAGCCTGTTTAATGTCCAGTTTGACTGATTCTGACATTTGCATCCACACACAGCTGTTCTGGGAAAAAATTCAGGGCTGCAGTGCATGTGTAAAAGGGATTTTTGATTGAAAAGCACAGATTCAGCGAGGGGAACAAGTTACCACCTGTGTAGAATAAGTAAGCAATCATTCTAAGCATCTAAGCATTCTAAGATTCTAAGCATCTAATCATGCTACGTTAAAACTGATGGATAAAGATCCCTGAGCTGAAGACGAGTGAGCCCCAACCTCACTCAAGTTCTGTAAGCTTTATAGTTTAATCATTGAGATTTTATTTCAGTGCAGCTGTTTCTGAACTCTTTTTATTGGATAGTGTCTCGGTTTTCAAACAACATCAGATGTTCAGCATTTTAATAAAGCATTACTGACTGCATGTTGAAAGTAAATGTAGTAATAGTGGCATGCCTTTAGATAACATTCCGTATATTCAGTCTGGTTCGTTCTTTCTAAATAAAGTGCTGGGTTTTCCATACTAGGTTTGAGCTGAAGCAGATTAGTGTGTGTTTAAGAGAACAATGTGGAGGTAAAGTAATGAGTAGTGAGATTACTTTTCCAAACATTAATCAGCAAAGTAATTCCATTACACTTTGATAGAAGTAATTAGTGATTTGTAATGGAATACTTTATCGCGCAACTACCTTAACACAGTTTCAAATTACATGTCAGTGATGAAAATTCCTACAAATATTCTTGTTTTGAAGTCAGGCCTGGTTCGAGATTCCCTCCACTGGGGGTCAATGATAGGTTTGGGGTGGGCAATTTCTATTAGCTAATGCATGATTTTCTTTTTTTAACACATCAAAAGTATAGCACAGTATAACCAATGGGCTACCAAACACCTGTTGGGGAAATTGGGGTGATTTGTGCCAGGGGGGAAGTTGTGCCACCCCTGTTTCTGGTGAATCATAGAGGAAATTGGTCATGTGAGCACATGAGTCAGCCATTTTACTCATCATGCAAAAAAGAGCCTGGTTGCATGAGAGAGAAGCACAATTAAGTTCAAAAAACTGTTTTTTGCCTTTCAGTGTAAACTTTCTATGATTAAGGTTTTTTGATTGTTGTGTCTAAACAGTTATAGACATGTTTGAAAACATTTGACACGTGTTTTAGGGTTTTGGTAACCTACACTGAGTCTATACAGCTAGCATGATGTTAGCTCAAAACGGTTGGATGATGCATTTTTTCCAAAATGGTGGGGTTGGAGTGATTTGTGCCGAAGGGCCTGGGTTAAATAGTGCCAGTGACACAACTCATCCGCACTTATATTTTAAACATATTTTATTGTAATTGTACATTATATTCTTACATTTTATCACTAAAACTATGTGACATTCTTAATTTTAGACCAAAACTAAAAATAGACCATCATGCCACCGAGTTATAAAAAGAAGACAGGAACAGCTTCCACTCCTCTAGAGGACATGGACAGAGCAGTGAAAGAAGTGGAGAAAGGGAAGTCCATTCGTCGGGTGGCAAGGCAGATCAACATATGCAGGATGTCATTAAAACGATACATGGAGAAGAAAAAGATAGATGGAAAAGAAATAAGGCCAGGATATAAAAGAACTGGACTTGCCAATCAAGTCTTTGATGAACATGGAGAAAGAGCTGGCAGAACATAAAGGCACAAGCAGCAATGTTTCTCGGTCGAAGTCCCATGAAATGCCGTGAACTGGAACTAGAGCTACTGCCTTGAATAGGCACAACATGGGGGAGTTTTTGGCCTTTGATGTTGTAAAATAACTAAATAGACCTTAAATGAGAAATGTTGTATTGAATTTGTCTAGCTTTTACATAGAATTACAGTTTCTGAGATCAAAATATACTGTTTTATACTGTTTTACTTGGAAGCATTACTGTCATGGCCTCGCTTTAAAGTCACTTTAAGTAAAAACTGGCACAACTCACCCCACTTTCCCCTACATGTAGTTGAAATGTAAGCTATAAGGAGTGCCGTATCTCAGACAGGGAGCTGAATGGTCTCTGGTTCAAGTTCCTACATGAGGGTGTTTGAACAAGGCTTGCCTGCCAGTGTTTGTTGATGATAGATTATCTGCTACAGTCAATCATTTAGAATACTGGAATGTCAACGAGGTTTTCCCAGTTACTTTTACAGGTTTTCTCAGTTACTTTTTCTTAAAAGAGTTTTGTACATCATTTAGGAAATGGGCCAAAGCAACTGAGTAAAACTGTAAATGCCAGCCTAATGGAAGCAAGAGTCATAACCTGAAAGCCAGAACGGTGATCAGTCACTTGGCATGAGCACTGCCAATATGCCCACCTTGCCCGCCCCTAGGTCTAGCTGTGTTTTTTTTGTTTTTTTACATTTAATCAACGTGTTTATTCATTCAATAGCAATGTTCTCACAACGTGCTTTCCAGGGTTATTTATGTTTTAAGCTTAGCATGTACTGTTAATCTCATGCAGTACTTGCATTAAACATCACTATTAAAAAGGACAGAATTCCATTCTGTTCTGTTTCATTTTGCAGAACACCCAGGAGAAAGAGATCTAAAACAACTTGGACCCGGTTGGAAACCAACGCTGCGGCTCTACTGTAGTTAGACTGTCCTTTAATGTGCGAGAATACTGCACAGTTGAGTAGCCCCCAAGCTCAGGGATTTGGCCCGGGCCCCTCTCTCTTACGCATCCGTACTAAATCTTATTTTTTCAAGAAGTGTTCTGCACAAACACCGCAGGCGCAGAGAAAGGTACACGTGTGCAACTGAGCGAAAGCTAAAGTTTGTCAGGAGCGGAATGGCGTTCCACTCGAGGGGAGAGAGAAGTAGAGCCTCCAGATGGCAAGGGCCTGGCGAAGCAGAGAGGGGGAAACTGTTCAATCAAAGCAAAACTACGGCTGCGGTCCCTCACCTCATAAACACAAACAAGCAGCCTGAACAGCACCACCGCTTCCATATGTGCATGCATACACACGTGCACGCAGACTTACCCTAAAGTAACAGGTACAAACTGAATCTACGTCTATATGTGTGTGTGCTCTATATGCATATCAGTGCAATTCAATCTAATGCATTCATCCTCAGTCAACTCCATGAACTTTCCTCGGTTCTGCACTCTGCATTTTATATTCCTTTGTGCACCACAAATTGAGTCTTGAGAGTCTTAACCCCTTAGTTTAGAGGAAAAAGGTTAATTGTCCCCTAATAAAAAATCTTTTATAACAAAATGACACGACCTGAAAATGCTGTTACAGCATATTTCATCTTGAAATGAAAAGAAAATAAATTGAATCATTTTTACAGCTATAAATTCAGATTCTATCAGAACATATACTTCAGTCACCTTTTGCTGTTGCTCTGACTGATTAAATGTTCTCCACATCTAAAATAAGCTTACAATCTGAAAGCTTAAAGAACTGTGGCGCTGTGTGTAAAACTAACGGCAGCAGCTGAGGCAGCAATGTAGATACCAGAACCTCTGGTTGTGTAATCTCCTCGAGGAGATATTTTAACCAGTGTGAGGATATTTGCATAACAACCGCTAGAGCATATGGATCGATATGTTTTTTCTCTAAAAGAACAGATGCGGCAGTCCATGTGAACGGGCTACAGTGAAAATTGAAAGTTAAAAGACTGAAAGTTTAAAAAAAAAACTGATTTGATGGAGAATTAAAAAAAAAATGCCTGACACTGTTGCAGGACACTCCCGTTATACATGTTTTAAATTATATTGTTTTATAAGGACGTTTTTAGTATTTTGGATCTTTTCAAATCATAATAGTGGTTAGTATAACCAAAATATGAGTAACAAATGATGCTGAAAAACAGATGGACTACAGTAGATAAGTACAAGATGACAAAGTGCATCTATTTAGTAAGTGGAGCTGATAAAATAGACAATAAGTTTAGAGGTAGATGGTGGTAGGTAGATCTAATCTTTTAGGAACCAAAGTAAGGTGTGGGTTTATTGTGTTTTATGTAACTGGAATGTCCTTTCACTTTCAATAAGAACAAGTTAAGCAAGCATAAATCTAGCAAAATAGTAATAAGCAAACAGATGTCAGTTTTGCCCTCGTATCTTATCTCTGACAAGATAAAGCTAAGTACATGTTGGCATGCGCGGCATCTCCAGGCCCAAGAACATTGCAGATGAATGTTCTTTCACATCCAAATTTGTCAGGTTATTTGTCTAATTTTGCATTCAACACATTGATGCTTCTATCTACAGCTGTCAGACTGTGCAGAAATCTGGTAATATTACTCGAATTTCATGCAAGTGTTTATTTTGGGTGAAATGTTTATAGGATAAATATAAAGCTGTGAACTGAATGTCAAAGCTTTGAGTGAAAAAAGTAGCACTTCATTTAACAAAGAATATGTTGTGTGAAGAAACGGCCAAGGTAAAAGGATCAAGAATCTTTTGATTAAAATGTACTTTGAGGTGGAAAAAAAAAAACAGAAGGAATTATTCCTTATGTTCCTCTTTGCCCGTTATTTAAACCATACTGTTATCCAAAGCTAAAGCTCTTTTTTTATACCTCGCCTTGCAATGGAGTGAAGCTAAAGGTACTGGGCCACTGGACTTATTAAGGATTCAGAGTTTTAACAGCCATTTACTCTGAGGAGTTTTTGATCTCTGCTCTTTTTGATGAACCCTGCTCTCTTTCTCTCCTGTATGGCCTAATGCGCTATCGTGGCCTGCCTGTGCTGGAGACTCTGCTGAGCCCAAGGCCTCTTCATTATTCAAAGGCAAAGAGACCTGCGGGCATCCAGTCCAGTCGAGCGAGTCGTCCAGTGGCAAACAGAAGCAGGTCTCTTCCTGCGGGAAAGCACCGCTAAGCCTTGACAAGGGCAAAATTTCATAGTGATTATTTTAAAAAATCATGGCAAAGAGATGCAGGTGCCTAGCCTGCTGGCCCGGGGCTCCATCACTCATGCGCGGCTTGTGCCCAGTGTTGCCCAGTGCTTGAAATAAAAATACATCATGCAGAGACCCAGAGACAATAGTATTGCAGCTGTCTCAAATATGTTCTAGGGCTGAGCAGTATCCACTTTTTCCAGACTCCAGTATTAGCCTGACTTGAGGAATTACTGGGGTAGGGGTAAAATCTAAGAAAGGCAATTGTAAAATGTTAAACTGCACTAACTGCAATAACAGTGCTAAGGGCAATTTGAATTAGTCACAATACAGGGCAGCCAATCAGGATAGAGCTCATTTACATATATCTGTCTTAAAGGCACACAGAAACAGCCTGTTTAATGTTAAAAAGAGGAAAACTTTTGGAGGAATGGGTTCATGTGGAGCAGTTCATGTGAGTCTACCTTTTATTTTTAATGGAGGCTGACGTAAAATTGAACAGAAAAACGGAAACAGCGCAGACTTATGTTCGATATGTTCCCTATCCTTTTCCTTTATTCAGAAACAGCATCCAGAAGAGCTGCAGAGCACACCATGTGCAGTATGGTTGCCCTAGTCAAGCCCACATGGCTGGGTAATTGTTTTTTATATTATTATTATTTATTCGTTTTTTATTGTGACTACATAAACATTAAAAGCTTGGTTTGGACTACCGCGCATGTTCATAAATGTGTAATTTTTATAACTGACCGAAACACAGAAAATACGTCAAATGTTTACTTACTTACTACAGCCCCTATAGTTACAATATTTACAATATTTTACATTACCAACACATCAGTCAATACGTTTACGACTTCCTAACACCTCACAGGTGGGCCTGCGTAGAGGGGCTTGAATCTTCTTGTGGCAAGCCTAGCCCCTCCATGCCGCTCCGTGACGGAGGGCCTGATGCCAAGCCCAGTTATCCAGCTCATTCGATCGTATTAGTCACAGCCAGTCCCTCATTCTCTCTGTCTCCCCATTCTAACTGACACTGAGCTGCACATTCGCATGCCACCTCCCTTGTTGCACATCACAGTGGTAAAGGAGAACAAGCACCCAAGGCCCTAAATGACACAGTAGCCGTTCGGCCAACGGCAGTGAAGGTAGGCTGCACATCACTTCACTCGACACGATTAAAACGCTGCTCGTTAGCATGGCGTAAGTGTACAACACTTTCACGGTGTTACAATTACATTTAACTCTGCCCCGCAAGCGTGAGCTCACGAATCATCCGAATGAAATGAACCTCTTCTTCCACAACGTGCAATAAGCTCACTCTCCAGAAAACGGTTGGGTAATTAAATCAACCTCGACACAGTAAATCAGAGTGGGGAGCATGCAGAGAGGAAATGAAGTCACGCAGCAAGTGGAAGAGCATGGCTCTGTGTTCCGTCATTGAGAAAAAAAAGCATGAACAGGAAAATCATTAAGGAAACTGTAGTCTGCTGTTTTTTTCCTCCAAGGCCAGAAGGCATAATAATGTATGTTATCTCCTAACTTATGTGGGGAAATTTCATCGCTCTATATTTGATTGAATATTATGGTTAGTATTACACTTTTATTCGTCCGTGACCTCTGATGATTTTTGTCATTTTATTCACTCAGAGGTACAGTGGCCAGCAAGAAGTCCTAGGGTTTAATTCCCTGTCAGCAAGGCTGATGGTCCTTACTGTGTGGAGTTTACATGTTTGTCCTATACCTGTGTGGGTTTTGGTGCTCCAGTTTCCTCCCACAGTCCAAAGACACATATGTCAGGTGAACCGGAGATGCTAAATTGTCTCTAGATGTAAATGTGTTTATCTGTGTGTCTGCCTTGCGATGGAGCAGCAACCTGGTGGCCTGTTGGTTGGGAGTTGCCCCTGAGATCCAAAGGGCATGGGTTCAAATCCCAGGGACTGCCAGTGCCACCACTGAGGTACCGTCCTCACACACTGCTCCCCGGGTGCCATTGTCGGTCACCCATTAAATGGCTTAAATGCAGAAGACTAAGCAATTTCCACCAGGATCAATGAAGTATGAAAAAACCTGTCCACCTTTTGCACTGTAACTGGCATAGGCACCAGGACAAATGATATAAATGATAATACATCATTCACACAATAACCAATAACTCAAAGACATGATGCCACTGAACTGCAAAGTGGAGCAGCACACTTTGGCGACTGACTGTCCAAGCACCGCAATGGTATTCTTCATGGAAACATCTAACGCAGTTTACAGCAAGCCACTTTCAACAGGTTAAAGTCTAGGGGGACATTCAGAACTATCGAGGTCAGGTGGGGAACCTTTTACACACTCAGACTGATGTCGTTCTGATGAAGCTCTTGAGCCTTCTACCTGAAGGCAGCAGAGAGCATCTGGCAGAGAACCCAGAGCCCATTTCTCTGCCCCTTTGACCCATCGCTTAATTCCTACTTCCTCCATTCTGTCACACGCTGACAGGAACCTGCCTCTAGGACGAATTCATCTATAAACTCTTCCCAGCCCACTCTGACATGTCTCGGCAAGCAACAAACAAATAATAAAACCTACCTCTGTGTGGGTGACAGTGAGAATTAAGGCAATGACATTCCACAGCTTCTATAGTCCGGATCAATGTGTCTCACTGGTGACAGCAGGTTTTTATTATCAAGTTGAAAACACCCTGAACAAAGGCTAAGAGAGGCTGGCAATCAGATTCCCAGTGCAAAGAACAATGCTGGATAGAAGACATATCCTGTAACTCAGGAATACAGACATAGCCCCCTCAGTCTGGACAAAATCTTTCTTGCACTTGTGTATGGCTATAAGTGTATGACAACATTCAAATGGCCAGGTTTACTAAATTAGATTTGAGATGGCTAGCTATGCTGATTCATATACTGCACAAGTTCCATTACCTAAATTGTCTGATACTTGATACTGGTTTAAAAACGACTCTTTGCACAGATTCCACCATTTGGTTTTATAACAGTTTTGTGATTGATCCTTAGAAGTTACTGTTTTCACTGGGTATTACAGAACCACAGTGTAATTTAGTATTCTATTCACACTCACAGTTCAAACAAGGGTAGAAATTCTGTAGAAAGTGCAGATTTTGACCATCCAATTTGCATAGTGGGTTTGTGAGAAGAAGAATAAATATTTTATTGTAAAATGAATTTGATGGAAAGTTATAGCTGTGTGGACAGTCCCCGTCGAGAATGAAAATGTATCCCTATATTTTCGCAACTTCTTTGTAACTTAAATAGTCATACACAAATGCACACTTAAGATTGTAGCAGTGTAACTATTGATGTAATCAAGTATTTTTTGAGTAAATGTTGTCCCCTCATTCTCTTCAACTTGGAATTCCTATTTGAAAATTTGGGATAGTGTCCTCAGTTTCAACACTGTCCCAAATCAATATTAGAACAAAACTAGATCATCCAACATGCAGAAGCAGTAGTTGGTTAAAGCCAGATATTTAATTTAGCAAGAATGAAGAAACTGATATTTTGCTGTTTGGGATCATTTGCATCCATAAGATATCTTTTTCAAACTGTAAAAGTGATAAAACTATGAAAAATCAACAGTGGATTCATTTCAGGCTGTTTAGGAAATTCATGTGATTTCATGTGCAACTGCATTTTCAAGATGTTAGCGAGCCGTTAATGCAGATTCAAAAGTAATCTGTCACAAAAGAAAAAAAAAACTCGTGTGAGCATCAGTAATGAACTGGCAAAGGTTAACTATGATATCAGTTGTTTGAAGAAAAAAAAAAACTTAGTTACCTGTATTGTAGTGTCTCCCCTCTGACCGTGAAGTTTGCTGTTTTGAGAAGGTAAAAGTATCACGGATGTTACAGTTATTACTCACATAACTAACACGGAGGCAGGAAGGAAGGAGACAAATACGCTGCATAAATATTAATGAAGGCTGTGCTGTGGTGGTCTTTCACAACCATCAAGAATCCGTGCGGTTGGGGGGGGGGGGCAGGATGTGTATGGAAAAACATGACACACTAAAGCCTTGAAACATTTAACCCATGCAAAAGACCTTTAAAAAGGGAGGAAAAACCGTCCGCTATAGGGAATCCTCAGGAGGACAACTGCCTATCCTAGGCTGGGAACTTTTCCATAGACATGAGCCAGTATAAACCATTCAGGCCACTTTAGAGGCAATTGAATGTGAATGAGCAGGGGTAACAATAGAGCAGGAAATATGTAAATAAGTGTATTGTAATTAAATTATCCAAACAGCCAGCAGATCTGCACTTGTTGAGTGAGGGCAGCCGCTCCACTTGGGTATCTGAGAGGAAATTAGCAGCTATCTGAGTGCTGCGGCGTGCACAGATGCACGTGGCGTTCTCTTTTCAACTTAAACATCTGTCGATTAGAGGCTAATACTCCCTCTTCTCGGATGTTCAGGCAAAACAACATCATTAAAAGCATACAGCCATCACCCCTGTGTGCTGGTGCAGCATGCATGGCGGGTAAACAGAGCTTTCGCTCATTAGCGATTGACAATCAGACAGGCTCAGCTTAACACCAACATAAAAAAAAATAAAAAATGTGAAAGCAATAGAATTTATTCCCTCAGAGGGCTCGGGGAGCTGAATTCATTTCAGAAAGTGAGGGGGAAGAGCTAACGCCTGAAAGTAAGTGAAAAAAAGAGTAAGAAGGAAGACATTCAGATATTCATGAGGCGCATTCAATGTGGGGGTGGGGTTGGGGGTGGGGGGGATGAAGGGTGAATTATATGAAGATTTGGTGTGGGCAGCCATCGAGCCATTTTAATGTCAAGCGAGACGAGAGCCTATGATCATAAAATCATGCCCCGGCAGCTGTGTTGTATTTTATGGCCATTACTACTTTCCGCATTCAAAAACAGTGAGGCGTCATTTTTTTCTAGACAGAGAAGAGTTGAATGCTAATCACCGCAGCTGGCCACGTAAAGGCGGTGAACTTCAGTCATGCGCGTGACCCAGGAAACATCTGCATGTCTGAAGGACACAAAGAACACAAAGCATGCAGGAGGCCATGAGGCTAGCACGCGCAAATATTCAAATTCTCAAACCAATATTTGCATTTTCATGTGTAATATTAGTAGTAGTCTACTTTTAATCATATGTGTGACATAAGACTGTATAGCATACTATTTACAGTGTCAGGAGCTACAGAGGGATGACTCTATTATCTATTCGTTTGTGAATTTCTTAACATTTTTCTCTATTTTATCTTTCTATATTTTTCTCCAGTAGTGTGGTGTGAGCCAAACATTCTGCTGTCTGCTTTTTTATGGCGTCACTGCAACAACTGGCCACAGTCTATTTCTACCAAAAAATAAGCATTAATTTTAGAAAGCAGAAGAATGTATTCCATAAAATTCAATGAAACACATCTGTCCATGTTTTGCTCTTGAACAGCAGGACTCTAGCACCAGGATGAGTGCTGGATTGGTCGGTGAGCTCCTAAGCTTATTGACTTGGCAAGGGGTGTTCAGGTGATATTTTCTCAAACTCAAGCGTGCTTCTTTTCACTGTTGTCTGTGAAGACAAGCACACCATGACTGAAAAGTACTCCTCTAGCACAAGCAACATGTTTAAAAAAATCCTCAGTCTTACTTCTGAGTGCCCATTAAAAAGTACCATGCAGCACCCACCGCTGATCAATCGATATTTAGGATATCTTCTCTCTGGTCACCCACATGGAGGAAACCCACAGGTTTGGCTTGCTTTCAGACACGCAAAGCTGTACGACATCAGTGGTTTTTTTGTTGTGTAGTCAAGCTTCCAAACTACTTCTTTCTGGCGAGCATTTGAAACTGGAAATTCAGCATTCATTCTCTAAAATCTAGGCCAATATGAAGGCTGCCACAATTTCTCATGAAGTTGAATGAATCTTGTCTAAAAGTTGCTATGGAATAGTGCATTTGTGGGTGGGGGCATGGAAAGGTCAGTGACAGGGGAATCCTGAAAGAGATACATGTTCAAACTGTACGGAAGAATAACCCGTGTTCTCGTCTCTATCAAAACGCTCGGGAGGCCGGGACACCTTATGAAACCAGGGCGTCGGATCAACCTACATGGGGCTCCCTCAGCATCAGACAAAACCATGAACGCTGCTGCCAAAACATTTTCAGAGAAGCTAGCACTGTGGAAGGTCCTCGGGGAATTAAAGTGACAGGCTCCTGGGGAGAGTAAGCTAAGCCATTCACATTCAGTGTAGACTCATACGGCTGCCCATAGAGAAAACACAAAGGCGAGGATTTGTCAGACATTCAGCCGTGCTAATTATACAGGTCCCTATCTCCGTGTTGTCTGACAGTTGTGACCACCTGTCAGCGCATAATGGCATATCTCAGTGGAATACACAATGTGGATTAGCCTTCTAACATATTCAGTTCTCGTTGTCATTAGCACACTCAAGCCAACGTCAAGTCCTGTTACAGGGTGTAATGCATTTCTCTCTCTAGTTTGACCATGACAGTCATCTGCTCTCAAGCACATAAAAGGTGCAATCAGTGTGGAAGGGCAGTCTGAGGAGAATGGCATCACCCACCCATGGCTATGTCTTTGGCCTGTAATGAAAATCCATGTACAAACTGTAGTGGCATAGATTAAACCTGATTACCACTCCATAAATTAAATGAACTAAATTCTACATTAAAGAGCTTGAAAGCTTAAGCATGAGGGACGTGACGCCAGATTTCGCGGATGAGCCGGACTTTTGGAATTTATTACAGTGAAATTAACATGAGGGTGAGGGCCCTGGAGAGGCATTGACGGCTTAATTGGGCTCGGGAATGGCAACTGTTAATAGCAGAAGGAGCACGCTCCAACAGGCTGCCAGTCATGATTCCAAAAGCATGGCCTGAAAGAGACATAGAAAAGTCCATCAGCCCCATCGAGGGACAGGACAGTGTTTACTAAGTGAATTGCATAGTGCTGATGTTTTTAAAAGTCCACTATCTGGTGTGGCCCATAGGTGGATGAGTTCTCTTTATGATTCTAGGTTCTTCCAAGAAATTTCTTCCTCATTCTGTTAGGGAATTTTGGTTCCTCTCAGTGTGTCTTCATCATGATCTTTCCAGGTTCTTCTTTCAGAGTCTTGGTTTCTCTCAGTGGTTCTTCTTTATGCTCTTAAGAAGTTCTTCCTTTTAAGTCTGGTTACTCTCAGTGCTTCTTCCTCATTCACTTAGGGCATTTTGCCTTTCGAGTCTTGTTCCTAGGTACTTGCTTAACACTAGAACAGCAGCTAACTGGCTATACCTATACCAGCTGCAGTTCCCAGTTTCGCACAAGACGCTTCTTGATATGACCGCTGCTGCAGTGTTCGGGCGTTTAGTCCTGCAGCCTGCCGGCAAACAGCCACGCAAGCTGCAGCCAGCAGACACAGCAAGTGTCCAGTGGACTTTGGACCCAGAGCCCGTCGTACAGGGACAGACGCCATTTCAGAATCAGATTCAGAATCACAATCGTGTTTATTGGCCGAGTACATGAGCGAACACATACAAGGAATTTGATTCCGGTTGATGGTGTCTCTCAAGCACAACAGTATAAAACAACAACAATATGTAAAAATACATGTGTACATGTGCCTACACCACACCCACATGTCTCCTACAGAGCATGCTTGCTGCTCCAATAGGCCAATAGACGCGATTCTGATTCTGATTCTGAGCCTGATGAAATTACGTCAATTGACGCCGTCAGCCGTTCTAGTGTTAATGGAAAAACGTTGTGTTTAGAAACGAGAAGGACAAAAATGAACACTGATTGACCATTTCTATTGGTCCATCTATCATAAAATGTTTGCATAATGTAAGAGGCAGCTGGTGTTTTCGTTACGTTAATGACAGATAACAGACGCACGCTGAAGCCGACTCTTATAACTCATCAGGTGATTTGTATGGTAGTGGGTGTGCTGCTCCTCATATATATTCTGTTCAGGATAGAAGTAGCAGTCAGTGCTGAAAGACTGATGGCTCTGGGTCATGTCCCTGTGCTAGCGCTCTGCTTCTAACATTTTGCCCATAAAATATGGGCACTTCATGAAGTGTCAAACGTCTGATGTGGCCTGCTAATGCAGTAGCTGGGTCACCCCCAACTTACACACAGCGATGGGACTCATCGCTCAACATGCTGTCATCAGTCTGGGTTCCTGTAGATATTAGCCACTAGAGTCCAGCCAGTGTTTTCCGTTCCTTCCTCTTTTCCCTGTCTCTTATTTTTCCCTTCCACTTCTTCCTTCTTATTATCCCCCTTTTCTTCTTCCCCTTTCCGCAATCCATCTCTGGGCAGTAGACATCTAAGGTTGTGCATTATTTTGTAGTTGACTTACTGTGCCAAAATAAGGACTATATCTATAGGGAAAAAATGAATGGCATTTTTGAAAATGATCCTCATGGCGTCCTGGGGTAAACAAAAAATCTTCTAAAGCTAGTATGTTTTGTCCTGTGTATGTTTTTCCTCAAATATCATTGGAGGTATGAGGTCAACCAACACTCCTGTGCATTAAATGTGGCTATTACTATAAACTAGACATTACAAAACCTATACAGTACCTCAATTATATTAAACTCCTGTTATTCAAATTATACCCTTAACTGCCAAAGCCACTTAAATACCAAGCTTTGATGGTATTGTGGTGAGGTTACCGGTCTTACCATGTCAAATAAATGTCAAATTAATGTGTTAACTTGTACGCTGTATATACAGTATGTAGCAATATTCTTATTTTGTCAATTTAACAACCTCATAATTCAAATGTGATACTGACGTTGACGTTTAGGGAGAAAACGTACATAGGGCATGTGTATATGCAATATAGGGCATATGTTTTGAAACTTGATACCACAGAAAGCAACAGATGCAATTTCTGAAAAGGTCATTCATTGTTCTCGTAGACTAAAACATCTTAGACGCAGGTCCGGTCTGGACGCTAATGGTGAACTACTAAATGACGACACATCCTCAGTGGTCTATCGCACATACATTTACAAAGTGCCCTGTCAAAAATGGCAGAGGGGGGGAGGTCTGCCAAAGTCACTCTCTATCAGAGCAACTAAAAATACCCTCCCTTCATCATAGGCCATCTGATTGCGCTCATCAAACAACCCAACATCTGGTCCTCCCCGGAGAATTAGACGAGCGGCGCTTCGGTAAAGAATGGCGCAGTGACAGCACAACTCTCTGGGGTACCATTAATTCCATCACACACAGTTGCTACTTTACTGGCCAAACTGTCCAACTTTAAACACAGGTGGGAAAAGGGATCTTCAGGGCCACTTTTTCATTCCACAGGTAATTGGAAAGAGTTACATTTTGTGTAATTTTGGCTCTATTCTAAATCATACTAGAGCAGCATTCTGCACTATTCTACACTAACAGCATTCATATCTTTGGTCCATGTACATCTAAAAATAATGCTTTCTAAATATTCCCTGCATTGGTTGTATGGTTCTAATAAAAGGCTCTTGAAAAAGCTCTCTCAGACCTTGTTGTTGTCCATAGGCTGTTCCATAAAAAACTTTTCAGTAGATTCTCTAAATAACCATTTTTGAGACAATGGTTATTGTTATTTTTGAGACAAAATGAGACATGCAAGGGTGAAGAAACTTTGTCACATTCAAAGGAACTCTGCACAATTCAAAGGTTCTATACCAATTAAAGACAAGAAGCACTTAGGAACCGTTATTGTCAACAGTGTATAGTTGCTTTTGTTTTCAAATAGGGTCTTCACGCTCATTACCAGACATATTTCTCAAAAGAACCATCTGTCGGAAGGGTCTTCAAGGACTTCAAGAGTGGACTCTGTTTTCTTTACAGCTGTAAATATTCATGCAAAACTCAGTGTAGTCCAGTACTAGGCTTATTCCCTGTCCAGGAAATCAGACCGAAGAGTATAGGCATTCCACAACCCTTTTAAACACTGTGCCCCATTTTAGAGCAGCAAGTAATTGGACATATGAACATTTGCTTAAATAAAGTTTAAGTTTAGTACTTGGTTGCATATTTTTGTGCTCAGTGCTGGGTGCTGGGGTTTTTCTCTGGTTTCTGGTCTGTCAGACTATTTCAACTGCTAAACTAAACAAAGGGTTCTTCCTTCTTAACAATATGCCAGAGAGCTTAGTTCGATACATTTATATGCATTGGGTTTCTCGTTTTGGCTCTGACGCTGCCTCACACATGATGTGCTGCAGTGCTGAGAAATCTTCCGCGTCGCGCAGTGAAGAAGCTCAGCATGGCGTGGGTCCACTTGCGTTTTTTCTTGCCACGTTCATACTTCTTTCTTCATGCAGTAGATTCCATATGCCAACTGCACATCTGCCCAAACATTTTGTTGGCTCACTTGTGCTTCAGCGAACACTGTCATACATTTAGATGGCCAAGAGACAATACAGCAGCCAATTGTCCAATTATTTATGGTTCTAAGCAATGGGGGGCCATTTGTAGATCTCTGATTCATCCAATATATATGTAAATAGCCTCAATTTAAAGTTAACATCACGCACTTTAACCTCACAGTCACTGTTTTACTTCCAAGCCAACGTGCTGGAGTACAGAGGCAAAACAACAACAGTTGTTTCACTGTCCAATTACTTTCAAATTGCCCTGCGTTATAGTCAAAATCCAATATCTCGTTCTCTGTTTAAATTGGGCTTTTCAAGGTAGCACTTTTTCTATTTCCTTTTGTGGAGGTTTCTGATATTGCAGTTCCCTTTCCTCCATCCCCGCAAAAGTCAACACGCTGATGTTTATTTAATTTTCAAACAATTTCACCTTGACATTCGCATTCCCCGGATGCAACGGGTGGAAAGTCCACAATTGTATGGAATAGACTTTCAGGTAGCAAGTCATTTCCATCCCCTTTATTTTCTGACAAAGGAATAGAGAACATTCATTTAAAAAGCAGAGGGGGAGTATTTGAGCAGCGGGCCTCGTCGTGCTTTAATTGGAATTCTTTTTTCCCCCTCTAAGCAGACATTTTTGTCATTTTGTTCTGTTAAGTATCCCCCATTGAATTGGATTTGGAACGAAGGGTAAGCTAACAATACCAACAATTTTAATTAATTTTTAGCGTTGGGAATTAAACTGAAGTCTTTTCGGAAATATAAATAGCGAGATCTATGTCTTTTAGAGTCCAGTTTTCTTTAACACGGCACCAATGAGGCTGTGTTTTCTGATTGCGCTGGTCACAGTGGCACACTTTATGATGGCCACATTGGTGAAGGAAGCTAATGTTAGCTTTAGTGACTTAAAATTATTGAGGCTGCACTAAGGGCAACTGGCAATGATAAGGCTGCATCCCATGTTTTCTAAAGCCATGGTTCTCAAAAGGTCCCTAAGGGGGTCGTGACATATAGCAAGGAGGCAGGCCTAGAGATACTTACTTTTCTTTTTTTTAATGATGTGACACGAGTTAAAATTTGTATGGTGCCTCATCACATCTAAAGTAAATTAGGCCACCACTCACACCTTAGGTTTTTTTTCTGGGCCAGTATCCTCCACTGATTTTGGAGATGGCCAATGTGGAAAAAATTTTTTACAGTTCTTTATGACTTTTTCATGAAACACATAAAGTATCACAGTATTTTGTTTTTGAGTTTCAGTTGGTTAAAGGGTCCATTCATTCATTCATTCATTTTCTGTAACTGCTTAATCTTTACCAGGGTTGCGGGTACCCGGAGCCTATCCCGGGATCTACGGATGCGAGGCAGGGACTCACCCTGGGTGGGGTGCCAGCACACTACAGGGCGCACACACACAGACACACACACACACCATTTACTCACACACTCACACCCATGGTCAATTTAGAACCCCCAATTCCCCTGACATTCATGTCTTTGGACTGTGGGAGAAACCGGAGACCCTGGAGGAAACCCACACCACCACGAGGAGAACATGCACACTCCACACACACCCAGGTTCCAGGAGCCTGCTTCGAACCCCCAGCCTAGGAGGTACGAGGCAACAGCCCTTAAAGGTTCCATACAAGGAAAAAAATTATTTTCATCACTTTTTTGAGACGGGTTTAACATTGTATGTTAAAGCTTCAGAATGTACCGTTCTTTCATCTGCCCATAGAGTCAGTATATATATTTGTATATATATTTTAAAATACAAATACAGCCTGTTTCAGATTTGCTGTTTTTGTGATGTGACTAAAACCAATTAAACAGGATTAGTTAAGCTCTCTTTTGAAACTTGATTGAGTTGAAACAGTTGGTCAGGGTTAAGTCTTATGTCAACTGCAAACTCACATACGGCTTGTACAATCTCCATAGAAAACACCTGGAAATGTAATGGGAGGTTTTGGTCACCAGCACTGGGGTGTGGAGCAGTGGAAGTAGATGATGGACTGAACTACTAAGCAGTGAAAGAGCACCTTTGGGATGAGCTGAAATGGCTTTTGAGATCCAGAACGAGTCGTCCATCCTCACTAATGCTCTTGAGACTGAAATCAAATCCTCTCTCAGCAATGTTCCAAGATTTAGTGTGAAGCTATAAAAGTAGATGCTATTACTGCAACAAAAACTCTCCACTTCAAAGAAACTTTGATGAGTAGCTGTCAACAAACATCTGAACATATTGTCTTCTTCATCACCCTGTTAAAATGCTTCCAAAATAACAGACAGCTATGTCCAGGAAAGCAGAAGAGTGGGTTGCCCATTTGTGTATCACAATTATTTTTATTCTTTTTAAACACAGGTAAATTGTTCTTTGCACATGTTTTAGATTAATGACACAAAATAGCAATAAAACCTGTCTACAGCACTTTTTGTTTATCTCTGACTTGCCTGCACTTTACTTGTACTATAATAAGTCAAATATTTCATAAATTACATTATGTTTGCATTAATGTGTGAATTCATTTTATATTCCATGCTTGTTTTTATGGGTCATCAGCTATAGTTATGAACTTTGTTATATTTCAGTCACGTCGCACAACATTAACTCAACTGCTCACCCCTATATTACACAACTCGCCAACTCACAGTGATCTCTGGTCAAGAAAATGAAGATCTCTCATTCTCTTTTTCTATACTTACAGTCGTGTTAGTGACAATGCCATTGGAAAGTACAACCTAGTAGAATGTCAGAACACTCCAGTTTAACCTCATGTCGTGTATTTTGCCAATTCACCAACCCCCGTCATTGTTAGGAAAGAAACCAAATTATAATATGTTCTTCCAGAGATCGATTACAACCATTTTAAACAGATAACTTCATATAGTTCAGTGACATACTGAAAAAGACTTTGAGGCCTAAAGGGAATCCCAGTAATAATAACTGAAGCACCTAAAACCGCCATCTGTGCAGCAAAATGACTATAAAACCTGCTCTAAACATTACCGAGCGAATAAAAATAAACATGAACTCAAGGAGTAAGTAAATCTCACAGCAACTGAACAAGAAGAAAGCAGAACTGTTCCGGTAGGAGGAGTAATTTGGGCTGGCCTTCCTGCAAACGGCTCCCTGGCTGAATAAGCAGCGCTGCCGGAGGCTCCCCTATGAGAAAAGAAAGTCCTCAGGCCTTCGTGATGTGCACTGCTCAAAAAGAAAAGAGAACAAGAAGCTGCAAGGTGCTTGAACTGCATCCCTAGTCTAAATAAAACGATGATTACACACTCCAGGGCCTTTTAAATGCAGATGCTGTTGTGGAATATAATAAAACAATTTAAAGAGACGTCATTGCTCCGTTTCTCACTTGACACCAGCGCCCCCTAGTGCTGGAATGGTGGGCATTTATTAAAGGTGAATTTATTTTCAGCATAAGCACATACACTACATGAACAAACATGTTGGGACAGCCGTTTTTCAGGGTTTGAAAAACCAGTGAAGGACTTCAGGTTAATGCATCAGCATACCAAGACATTTTGGACAACGCCATGCTTCCAACTTGGACACAGTGCACAAAGCAAAGTCCATAAAGACATGGTTGGATGAGTTTGGTGTGGAAGAACTTGCGAGCCAGGCCTTCTAATCCAACATCAGTGCCTGACCTCATAAATGCTCTACAGAATGAATGGGCACAAATTCCCAAAGAAACTCCAAAATTTTGTGAAAAGCCTTCCAAGAAGAGTGGAAACTGTTAGCTGCAAAGGGGGGACCAACTCCATATTAAAGTCAATGTATTTGAATGCAATATCCCAATGGTCAGACACCCCAGTACTTTGTCCATATAGTGTATGAGGCAGCGGTTTTGGGGACTATTGTGTTCATAAATTTTGTGTATGTATGCAGAAAAGTTTAAAGTTAACTAGAAAAGAGATACTTGTCTTTACTATAGGGTCTACATCCAACTCACTGATATTAAAAACACAAACTCTGAGAGTCCCTTCACTTTCATTTTTTCACACAAACTCTTTTTTAATCAAAGTGACTTTCCTTCAGCACATTATTCAGGAATGAATATCAGAAAATCACCTCCGCTGAGTGGGACAGCAGAAGCTGCACTTAATTTTTCACAGATAGAAGTGTGAAACAATGATTATACAGTGGTGATGAAGTATACAGTATCCAGACATTGTTTATATATATATATATATATATATATAAATCAGGTTTCTGATGGAAACTACAAATAATACTGGACTTACACAAGGACAGTTATTTACTGTATGTTATTTGTATTCACTCTTTTGGTTTTATTTCGTATAACTGTTAATATTAATGTGAAAAGAATACTGTTTATCTAACATTTGTATATATTATTTTTGTGTGAATTCTTTTGAGTTTATCCGATGAAGGAGCTTTTGCACTCACCACGAAGAACAATAACAGTGACAAAGATAAACTATGACCTCTAGTGGCCATATGTTGACTTGCAGCTGGGTCGTGCACAATAAAAAAAATATATATATTTTGGAAATAAGTAAATAAATGTAAAATATCCATCTAATTAGACACACTTCAATCAGTTTCACAAAACTATAAATTACTGTACTATATAATAAAATAGTTGCTATTATATCCTGTATTCATAAACATACTTGAACATAAATTTCTTTTTTGGACCTAGAATCTGCTTCACTTCTGTAAAATAGTTGAGCAGTGTCTTTTAGAAGAGAAAATCAAAGAGTTAAAAGATCTACTCTTGCAATGGTTTACACATTCTCTCTCCGTCTCTTAATGAATGTGGTCATGTGGCGCTTCAGAGGTGTGTAATGTTGAAGCAAGCTGACTCAGACACAGTGTGCTTTCTCATATATTCTTTTTCAGAAAGTTTGGATGTTTTCAGTTGTTTCTACTTCAAAAGCCTCTGAAACCTCTATTTGCATTTATTATATTGTTTCAAAATAGATTAATTTTTGAACCACTTACCACAATATCCAGGAGCTCCTTTCTCAGCACATCAACTGTAGACACTTCTGGCAAGCAAAAATGTACTTCAGGGTGATTTAAGGGTAAAAGAAAATTCAAAAACTGAGTCATACACAGTTTCAGGGGGCTCTGAGTGTTTTTGCTTCCTTATCAGTCAGGGAAGAGGGAGGGGGAGGTGACACAATATTAATACTGTTGTTCTCCGCCTACTGGTGCTTGATGATGGAATGTAAACACAGTAGGTGAGCGAAAGTCATTGCACTTTGATCAAAGATTACAGGAAAACATATATGTCATTGTCTTAAGGGCAATTATCTGATCAATTGATTTTAATATGATTTTAAGTCTGAAATGTACTCAATTTTCCACCCTAGATACAGTCGAACAGCCAAGACAAGCTTGGTATTAAAATGCGGCCTCTTTAGAGCTGGAGCTACTAACCTCTACTGTTTGTTAGAACCATAAGAAGCTCCAGCAATAAGGAAACAATCACATCCTGGATGTTCCAAGAAAAATGGAAAACTGTGGCCACTAAAAATGAGCCTTTCCTTTAAACCCCCCCACGCAAATCCTCCTCTGCAAACACAGGTGTTGCCAGATATATATGAGAAAATATATTTACAGTAAACCCCCGCGAAGTTGCGGTTCAGAGTTTGATGCTTCAGTCGTTCGCAGATGTTTCTTAGAACTGAACTAATAATTGTTCGTGTAAATCTTTTTTGCTTTGTTCTTGGCAATATATAATGTTTCATGCATTTTACTGCTAAATGATTAAGAAAAATATAATCTACTAATTTTGTAACCTAAATATTAACAGAAATTCAGCTACATTTCCATATAAAATATAACTATACATTTTTGGTACTGTTGAGAGAACACAAGGAAAGTTGATCTTGGGATGGTGAATTACCACTGTACTCAAAGGCAGGAGGTTTGAAAGTAGCCAATCTGAGAACATTATTTATTTCTCCTTGCTGCTGATTGGCTGCTGCCCTGTGGCGCATCTTTGGCAGACGCAGTCCAGCATTACCGCATCAGAACAGTTTCCCGCCGAGCTCTCGAGGTTCTTAAAGCCCTGTATTTTTATTACTGTAAATTAAAATTATTAATTTAATTTACAGTAATACCAAAGAAAACAACAGCGCATACAAAAGAAAATGCATGTGCATGAATTACAGTACAGTCTATACAGGGGTAATGTTGGTATTTTACATTATAGCACCGTGGAAGAGAACAGTTCAGTGTAAACTGTACAGTACGGATATGGGTTTACCTTGACATTTTTTTAAAGGGTAATGTATTAAGCTGAGTTTAAAAATGAATTTAAAGTGCATATTTGAGAACATATTTAGGGTTGACACTATAAAAACATGCCTTGTTAGGCATTTCTTTTACCACATAAGAAATTTGCGTTTTTTTCACAATTTGCGGGTGTTCTCGGAACGTAACCCCCGCGAATTTCGGGGGTTTAATGTATATGATACTAGATATATATGAGCAAATATACAAATATGTGATACCAGACTCATATGAGCAAAATGGAGACTTGCACATCAATGTCAAACAGACCAAAAGACAAAATACTTTAAATCTAATTTACTCCAATTAAAAAATGTACATCACATAATGATTTTACAGTAGACACTGTTCTATTCAAAAACAGAACCGTGATTCTAATATTACAGCATTGTACTGAATATAAACTCCTTTTTCTTAATTTGTCTTCATACACAGGTGACAGTAATAATAATAATAATAATAATAATAATAATAATAATAATAATTCACACTTTTGTCAATTTTAAATGTCACCATTTGCTTCCGTACACTGTGAGAAATTACGAAAAAATAGAATAGTCAACATTTACACACAGTTAGAACAAATACATCAGTTCACATCTATAAGCCACGCGAATATTACACCAGAGTCAAGCGACACCTGAAGAGTCACGATAACAACTGAAGCCCGTCCATAATGAGCTAGAGCTAGAGCGTACGGCTTCACGCAGAAGTAACTGTATTGCTTTTGCAATTCAAAATACAGTTATAGACTGTAAAATTACACTGTCTGTTGGTTTAGTACTGGTTCGGAAATAAAGAAAGGCTTGTTGTCTTTGACACTGGAAGGTGAATGTGAGCGTATATTGTTATGTGAACTCTCCAAGCTGTCTTTGGAAAATGACACTGAAAGATAACGCCCCAGTTTTCATGACCTTGAGAAAACCCATATGGCTTCAGACTGGAGCACAATATGTGGATTAAAACCTTTCTGTAAACATCACGGTTTTAAAACAGAACAATGGAAAAGAACATAAAGAAGGAAAAGAAAAAAAGACACATTTGGCAAATCTAGTGGTCACACAATACATTCTGTGCTTCTTTAGTGCAACTGCAGGACACTCTGAATGCCCAGTCAGAAGTTTGCTGAATATTGATGATGAGGGGGTCGTCTATAGAGCTTAGGACCACCTTCACTGGAGTGTTATCTGTACACCATGCAGAAGGGTCAACATGATTTTTTTAAACACCCATAACAACAGGCCAGACAGATACTGATCTTTGAATATAATTTGGAACAACATACTGAATATTAGGATCTTTGGAATCTCTTCTCATTAGAATTTATTCATTACATTATAATAAAACAATTTTTAAATGTTCTTTGTTACAGAACAGAAAAGGGACATTCAGCTTTGGTTCTGGAGGGCCATGTCCAGCTTCCCCGCTCAAACCCACCGATCCAAACCAGACCATTACCACACATCCATTCTTTTTCAGCAGGAAATCATCACCCTGTGCTGGACACCGGCCCTTCAGGACCAAAGCTGAATGCTCCTGTCATAGAAGAACCTTGGTTACCTGAAGAACCATTGAATGAATGATTCTTCACAGAAACATCCTTGTAAATAAGATATGTGAGTGTGAAGAACCTCACAGAACCTCCATAGAGAGTCAGTACCACATTAAGGCTTTTCCGAGAACTGTACATGCAAGCCAAAAACCGTTTAGGATCCTTCAGTTTTAGAAGAACAGTGTTTTAATGGACAACAACCTTTTAAAAGTTCTAGTAGATTGTTACACCAAAAGAGCAAATAAGACTTTGCTCTAGGCAGCAGCTTTCTGAACTGAACTTTCCAGGCAAAGGCAGGTGAACAGCATTGAACCGTAAAAATATCATGTTCCACTGAAAAAGCAGTTTAGTCAGATCTGACACTGTGGTCTGGCATTTGGCTAGAATTTTCTCTGCTTTCAGTTTCAGAAGTTATTTAAGCTTCACCTGGATTTGGAGTCATTCCTTTTCAACCTGTTTCAGCCTGATTTTTTATGTTTAAAACACATCATATGGGCCAGCAGTGGGCATAAATCCTTCTAGTGAGTTCTAGGTGAGTTGAGCGTCCATTGCTTTTAAAGTCTATTAGAACTGGCGAGACTTGTTGCCTATCGGAACTGAACTGCTTCCTCAGATTAATACATAAATGCCACAAATTAAGTTTGCAAAGATTAATCAATGCACCGTGATGCATCGGGTTCAACTTCATAGATTTTGGAATGTCAGAATGGGTTCTTATCAATTAGGATAATAGTCCACTCTTTTTTTGGCCAGGCTATTTTCAAATGTATTGTTTTGTATTAATATAATCAGCTATACCTCATTACTTTGTACACAATCCCTCCAGTGAGATTTGTATACTGAGTGCATTTTTAAAACATTCTAAAATACTCAAATCAACCAGATTTGCAGTGAAATTTCAATTGAATCTTATAACGCAACCTAAATGAACCTCTGCAAGGCGCTATGTGCTAAATGTGTTAGGAAGTGAGTCCACAGAGTGGCCTGAAATGGAGCTTGCACAGTAAGGATTCAGTAAGGATTTTATGGAGTAATAATGGTAAAAGGCCCTATTTATCTATATGACCCCCAAAACAGCTGTTAGCACTTCATCGTTCTTAAGCAGTAAAATAAAAAGCGGTTTAAGACCAGATGGATGTAGCAGACATAGCGTTTTGGAATTAGCCAAGACCAAAAGACCAGCTTTCAGTCAGACAGTGTTACACTGACGGGAAGCCATCCGTTCATGTCGTGTCATGTTCTGCAGAATGAACAGCTAAACACGAAAACAGAATGCTTACACAAGAGACACGACATGAGACAAAAGGTTCACTATCGACAACCCTGCAAAAAAAAAGCGCCACAAAATAAGTACAGTTCCAACAGTTATGTGACGTTACAGTGTGCAAGCATTTCATAGGTCCAGTACGTAAAGCAGGTCAATCAGTATTCAGCCTAAATGTGTAAAGCTGCTGCTAACAGTATGTGTGCCAGTCTAGCGACTGAATCATATGCTCAGACCTATGCTAATTTCGTCCTGTCTCTTCTTATGGCACCAGTGCTGAAAATATAGTCAGAATGCTGTTTTAACATACTTCCTTTATACAAATGGCAAAAAAGAATTAGCTGATACTCTTTAAATTTCTCACATTATTCAGCTTTGGAGATTTTTTTTTTTAAATCTAAGGCCTATTACTTTATATGTAATACATTTTGTGCTTACATGTCATACTTGTATTGGTCTATATGGCCATGAGATACAGAAAACAAAGCATGGAGTCATATGTGACTGTGCCTTCACCTTTAAAGAGCCTACTGTCTATTAGACCAGACATTAAGCTATTAACTGTACCAAGACGATAGGTTTGTCAGGTTAGCCTAAACAGCTGCGTGCTTCGTTGTTTTTTTTGTTTTTTTTGGAACAGATAAAACTGGTGCAAAAATCCCCCAACATTCAATCGATTAATCCACTGACAAGTCAAATACCGATCATAATTCTATTCGCTGTTATAAAAATATAGATGATTCAAAGAAAGGCATTGAAAAGATCTTTAAAGTATTTTCCCTGACTATGCAGCTTATGTAGCAGTAGGAATTTTCATGCCGAAAAGAAAAAGACATTTTGAAGCACACTGTTGGTCAGATGAGAGATGAAGCGTATTTTGCGTGTCTGTGTGTGTTTGTGCAAATCTGAGTGCGGTGTATGTGCATATGCATGTGTGTGCATGTGCATGTATGCACTACAAAAGTGTAAATGAACGTAAAAAGGCTTTACTTTATCAGTTAATATGCATCTGTCGCTTCAACACCCCACCAACCCCAAGCAGAAGTGCCCCCCCCCCACACCCCACACCCCCGCCCCACTCTCCTGGTGCAAGCCCAGCCCGGACAGACAAACAGAGAGGACCAGATCCACAAATAAAGTAGCAAAAACTGGTTCAAAAACAATATAGTCTATATGCAGCTCTATACACTACATTTCAGTAGCCAGACAGGCGAGGAGAACCAGCCCCCAAACCCTTTTTTCCTTGATGAGCCATCAGTGTTAAAAATGAAGAACGGCCTCCCTCATAGGAATGTGTGCGCTCTTGTCCTGGTCACTGGTGCAAGGCTCCTGTCCTTCAGATGAGAGTACCTAACCACAGTCAACCAAAGTGAATGAGAGAGGGGCAGTGAATTAGGCCATGCCCCCTGACTTCAGCCTGCTCCAGGTGAGTCAGGAGAGAAAGAGAAGAGAGAAAAGAGGCAGAGTGTTGGCCTCTCGTGGGAGTCAGCGGTGGACTAGGTCTCAGGGCAGCCTGTGGTCACGATCTTCATGTACTGCGTGAAGATCGCCTCAAAGGCCTCGTCTCTGTGGATCATGGCACCAAACACCAAGGGCTGAGGGATCAAAAGGATGAAAATCCATCACTGTAATCTGTGACTCAATCGCCCGAGCTAATCTTTGGCACAGAACTAACACAGATCAGAGGTTTCCAATATATTCCAACACACCTGATTCAACCATTTAACCCCTAAAAGTCACAGTTATTGCTGGAAAATAAATAATAACCCAAGATCTCTTTACAGTAGGTAAAAACAACATTAGATGAAGACAACATTAATCAAACATAGAACTTAAAGCAAAGACAAGCAGCAGCATCGCAGTTATAGAACAGTAAATACAAAGTTGACAAGGGGCGGGGGGCAGAAAATGTTTCACAATGATTCTGAAAAATTTCAAAGCCTGGGGACTATGATCTGCGTCCAAATCTGAATGTGGGAACAGTGAGCAGGACAATTCCAAAAGAATGAAGTGAGCGTGAGTGTGTAATTCAGTGAGATAAGGTTCACGCTATAAAAGTTATGAGAAGCAGCTTGTACTGGATACGGTATGAAATGGATAGTCAGTGATGTTTATGCTACTGTGGGAGATGCGGTCAGACCATTTCCTGTAAATGAGAACTTGAGCTGTAGAGTTTTAAACCTGGATAAGACTTCCGTTGGAAGACAAAAAGAACAGAGCAATGGAGCCTTGAACTTGTAATCAATGTAATCAAACTAACGATATAATTACAATTAATTCATTAATTTACATTTCAATCACTATGTAATATAAATCAAAGCAAACAACAACAACTCTGAACATCTAAGGGTTAATGATAAACTCCTAAATGAAATTGGACACTAAACGTCTGGATAAGAAGCATTTTTTCTTTAAAATTCCATATATTACCTTCTGTGTTGAGGGTGTGGCAATGGAGATCCCCATCCCAGAACCAGGCAAAACAGACAAAACCTTGTACTGTGGAAAACAAAACTCCGCCAGGTCAAGCTTTGTCACATTGTAATCATAACGGATAGTGTTAGTATTTAAAATGCATCTACATACCTTCTGAATGTCTGTGATGTCCACCAGTTTAATGACTTTATTCTTTTTGGATGAGCCTGATCTGGAACTGGAGCTTTCAAAACACAGGTAGCTGTGGGACACAATAAATACCAACTGAGTAACTCTGGGAAGATGAATGGTAATAATTACTAACTACACAGAATGTTATATGAATGTCAACAGTAGGAGCTCTGTGACAGATAATCAACTGAACTAAATAATTAACACTGACTTTGAAAATGCCTGGAAATATCACTGTCAACCCAGTTTTCAATGTTTAATCAATTCACTAGGAGAGCTTTCTCAAATGTCTTTATGTGTGTGTGTGTGTGTGTGTGTGTGTGTGTGTGTGTGTGTGTGAGTGTTTATGAGAAAAGAGGCGTCTTACTTCTCAGTAACAAAGAGCACGCCATTGCGAATGTAATCGGTGGGCATCTTCCGGTCCCGATTTATCAAACAGCATCTCCATCCATTCTCACACACTGCATAAACATAGAACACCCACAGTTATCACACATATCAACTGATGGTGGAAATAGAACTGACCCTCAATGACCTTCAAAATGAGTAGTATAAGAGTAAGCTGAGGCAGTTGGGTGGCCTAGTGGTTAGGGAGTTGCCCCTGTGATCAGAAGGTCGTGGGTTCGAATTCTAGGACTACTAGTGTCATGTGATTCCCTTGAGCAAGGTACCGTCCCCACACACTGCTCCCCAGGCACCCCTCGCTGATGACAGCCCACTGCTTCACTTGGTGAATGCAGAGAAAGAATTTCACATTGTTCACACTGTGTGCTATGGTGTGTTCAATCAATATTAATCAATATTGGTATAAGATTTGGCCCGTAATCATCATTAAACCATGATAACCCTCAAAACAGTGAACCATCTGAACTTTATCAGTTATTAGGAGGACAGGAGGACTGCAAGTGATGCGTATTCCAAGACCTGTTTAAGCTCAATTTTATACATCAAAATTCAGCAGCAAATACAAGCCTGGAATGTGTAGGCTCATTCATAAGGCTATATAGTTTCTATCTACCCAATTTCAAACAAATCAGCCATAAGAGCACTACCACTCTGTTCCTTTTTATTCTCCTCTGTTCCTTTTTATTCTCTTTGGCACTGAGAATAAAATGTAAAAGAAATACCCGAGTCTATTATTTCCACAAATATCCGCACTCACTAAAACACAAAAGACATTAAAATCGTACTCTTTCTTTCAATTTCTGTGGCGGTCATATAAGCAACGCAAGTCGCTTTGTCTAGTCTTAATTATCAATTATTTGTAGACTTTTTAGACTAGTGATATCATATTGTTATTATCTGAAGAGTCAAAAACTCACATACACTTCCGGTTAAAAGTTATTGCACACACTACGATTTTAGACATCTGCATTTTGTAAATTACTCATTTACAATTTACAAAAACAAATCAATTTCATACCTTTATTAGGCAGAAAATGTCATATTTTTTATTCATCACTACGGGCCTAGAAAAACCCAATATAATTATAACTATAATGTGGATCACCATGACATTGTTAGATATTTAACAAGCTATTAATTGAATTTGCATCACAGAATTTGCATCACCACTCAACCAGTTAATAGGATGTCAGACATGCACTGTTATATCATTTTTCCACATTAGAAATTAAACCTCTTTTATGCCATTGCTTGACAAGAATGGAAACCTGTAGTGTGCAAAAACGTTTGACTGGTAGTGTAAATATACATTCTGCCAACCTGGCAGAGGTCTTTCTGTCTCTGGCAGGTTGAAGACCTCATGGAAAGCTCCTTTTTTGGTGTTGTGAGCACGTCCACTCTCTTCCTCTCTGCTCACTCCGGAGGGGATGGTTGCTAAGCTACTCCTCGACACCACCGGCTGAATCTGTGCAAAAAGGGGAAGGAGATCAACCACTGAATAAACAAAACACACCCCTGGACCAGCTACTGCCGCCGATCTCCACCTCAAACACGCTGTTTGTGTTAAGTCTCCAATGAAGGAAACCTAAAAAGACTGCTGTGAGTTTATCAAGGCTCCTGACTGACCTGCTCATACTCCGCCAACAAATATGCTCTTCCATAACTACTGTTGCTCAGCTGGGATTGTTAGCCTAACAAGAAATTGTATCAACTCCTTCCAAATATAAGTAAATGTATAGGGCTTTGTTACTGTTGGGACTTCTTGTAGTTCTTTGTGTAAATGTGATTTTATGGCATAAACATTTGATTGACAGACTTAACAGTAAGTTTACCGACTTCAGCCGCTTATTTTAGCTAGCTAATGCCCTTTTCATTCACTTGACTTGATTGAAATAGCCCAAGGCAACATATTTTTGCTGTAATGTTGGCACATATGGCAACTAGCAAGCAACGTTAGCCTGAACATTCTGCTTATCAGATATTTATCCATAAAACGTCAGTTGCATGACCAAATAAATATCATTGAAACCAATAATACATTGTAAATGCTTGTATTTTACCAGAATCTCAGTTCTCATGAGGTTTAATGGGATTTTACATATATAACCTGTCCAACTTTGCAACAGTAGCTACAAAATAACACATCTGTTGGAGGAACCTAGATCATCCATTAATTCTGAGCGAAGAACTCACAACCTGAAATGTTAGTGTTTTTAGTAGTTGCATAAGTTCATGTGAATGGGATGTGCGCTCTAGTCATTGTAATACAATAGAGTACAACCATTAGACACACAGTATGATAGTTAGTCAGTGTGTGGATGACCGATAAGTGTTGGGTGTGTAAGAGGCCATGCTTTTCACTGCAGCTGACCCCATGCTCAAGCACAAACCATCCGTCTGTATCTAAAGGGACATTTTCTACATGGAAAAGGGACTGCATTAAGGCCTACAACTACATAGGGCTTAAAGGGGAAGCTAACACTAAGGCTAACATTTCACCCAATAAAGGGATAGTTTGGCAAAAATCAGTATTGAATATTCCACCTGCTACAGATGTAGGTGATCATGTCTCGTGTCCAGATTTTGCTTCTTTAATTTAGGGCTGGAGCTATGAGGCAAATATTGCTAAAAACTAAAGTATCTAGAGAAAAATTCAAAGCTTTTCTCTCAATACATCACCATAGCCTCACTCAAGCTTTTCAGACCACATCCATTAAGGTGGCACAGGCTTGTCTTTGTGGCTTAGGACACAGTATGACTTACAGCAAGCCATAAAAAAAAAAAAAAAACACTTTCCAGTGTAGCCTTTATCAACAACAGGGCCTGCCTTAGGAGAAGTGCTGATCAAAATCTGTTTTTTGGCAACAACTGTTATTAATATGGAGGAATAATAGCCAGTCCTGGTAATAGGATCAGTCCTGGTGTTGTTTATAGCGGCTACTCTCAGGGATGAAGTTTAGGCCACTTAGCTGTCACACTGACTATCAAACCACACCTACAAGTCTAAACCACTTTAATGAAGAGCTGGATGTGGTTTGAGAGATGTTTTGAGGATGTATTTATGAAAATGATTTAAGTGACTGTTGACTTCGTGTTTGTAGCAACATATCCTCCTTGATCCCTGACTAAAGAAGCAAAATTTGGACTGATCAACTGCAGCTGGGAAATCTGATTTACATCTGGTAAGTGGAAAACTGTGTAGATTAGATGTTTTGCTAAACTATTCCTTTAAACGTAACAGTAGGTACGCAGACTGCTCTCTTTCTGAAGGCTGGAAACAGTCTATAATATCATCTAGTATATCATTTATTACTTCTCAGTAAAATACACATACCCACACATCACTTATTCATAGGAGGTTGTCTGTGAAAATGGATCCAAATGACCACTCTACTCTATATAAGCTATTATAAAGCCAAATAGTTATACACAATGGACCAGTTTTGCTGTTTATAAATAACCAAGACATTTTAAGAGTGCTGCATTGACGATCCATTTGTGCACAGTCAGCGATTATGTAACCAGACGCGTCTTGATCCAAAACACATACACGCACGCACACAGACAGGTATAAAAAGGTGAGCTGCTGGCGTCACACACACAGGCACTGCCAAAGACACACCACAGTCCCTACCTTCTCACACCCAGACAGCTGAGAGAGAGAGAGCACAAAACAGCAGTGTGACCGTCACTCCAAACTCAAACCTGCACTGCAGCATCTACACAACTGCACAAAAGTCTCAGAGCAGGCAAGAAGACCATTTTAAAATGTTTTCATCGATTTATCTGAGCAGAAGTTGCTTTTGAAACCCTAACATGATATAACAGCTGCACAACACGTCGTTTATTAATCACTGTTGTGATACTGCCCTTGGCAATACTGATATCGCAGAAGGTTCCAAAATGCAAATAAGCCCTTACATATAATTACAAGAAAGAAAATCACTTTGGTCACAAAATGCAGGTCAGTCTTTAACCATGTAACATTATAGGTTAATTATTGCATTGCATTTTAATTGTATAATATTATTTGGAGGTGATCAAACTTTTGCGTACAACTGCATGAGTTGCTTTCTAGTATAAAGCTCCAGGACACGACTTCAGACACCGCATGGATTTGATGAAGTATTAATTAGCTGAAGAAGACATACAGCTTCTGTCCAAAAAAAAGGGTTGGAAAAAGAAGGCTACTCATTTAACAGCGCAAACAGATAATAGGACAACTATATAGACTTTTTTTTTTACTGCTACACAGCATGGTGGTAAATGTTTTGAGTGTAACAGAATGCAGTGATACACTGACATAAGATAACTTTTTTGTGTTCAAGTATATTTATATTTAATCTGAGAACTTTGGTTCTGAGTGATTAATCACTTACTGCTCAGAGAAATAACATTAAGATTGGTGGTCTAAGGTTTTTGCACAGTACTGTAGAAGGACTCCCCATGTTCATCACACATGCACTGCTGCTTACAGTCACACACATACACACTCACACAGTCACACAGAATTATAGGCATATTCAGGAAGCTGTGTTGCTTTAGAAATGTATTAAAGGACAGCTGGGCAGAAAATCAATCCCCAGATGGAGTCAATCAGGCAAGACATGTTTGGTGTTTGAGGTTTCTTTAAACTTTGCCCTGGAGGTTAATGTAATATAATGGAAATCAAACTGCAGGACTAAATAAACACATACTTGTCACAAACCACTTTCCATTGTGGTGTCCTGTTGTGTATAAAAAAGAATAAAAAGTACACGTATAAAAAGAATAAAAAGTACACCTATAAAAGGGTTCTTCATCATCCTGCAAAGCTGATCAGTCAAGTGCTAGCTGAGAAAGTTGGAAGTAGCTTGTTGGAGAATATTGTTTTCATTAGTTAAGTCGCTGCCTCAGAGAATTCAGGCCTGAGGAGGAGCAATAAAGTACTAACTGTGATTTTTTTTCATTGATGATTCCACATTGAGTGATTCCATTATTTTTTCTTCTACCTGATCTGTAAAGAAACTGCTATATTTAAGATTATTTAATTTCATTTGGTTTGAGATGTGTTTCACAAAGCCAAAACATTCAGCCAAAGACTTATTTCAGGAAGCGTTTTCTTAGAAAGAACACTTTGTGGTGTTATATGGAACCCTTCTTGCTACTTAGAAACACGTTTTTGAAGCAAATGGGTGATCATTTATGCATGCAGGTTAGTTAAACTAACTACACTGGTCTCACAGCTCCAGTGTAAAACTAAAGAAGCAAACTTCAGACACCAAACATAGCTGATTGAGTACATTTAGGGTATGGAGAAACAGTGTAAATGAGATTCTTCACCTGGAAATACTAGAGAATAGGTTATTATATACTATGTAATGATAGCGTCTCATACCCGTCTGGACACGGTGGCGTTGCTGCGCTCTTTTAGCTGGGGGTCTGTGGGCAGGTTGTTCCAAACGATGTATGGAGTGTCGTATTTATCCCTCAGCTTAGGACAACTCTTAAAGAGGAAGTCGATGATGAAGAATTTGATACCCGCGTACAGCCCTGTCAGAGAAAAATTGCATACATACATACATATACTCAAACAGGCATTTCAAACCATCAGTATCTTAAACACTAACTACCTTACTGAGCTCAATCTTCACTTGTTGTACTGCTCCTACTTCTGTTTGTCCATATGTTTAATTCATAACAATGTCAAATATTTTATTGCTTGTCTAATCATCCAAATATTCAAACAGCCAAGACTGTTAAAATCCTCATTCCTATTTTGTGTGTATCTACCACATGCATGTTCTCACCAATCATAAAGCCCATGAGTTTGTAGGGCAGGACGCAGGATGAGATGAAGGCCACCCACAGACCAATGTACAGCTTCTGAGTTATCTCTGGCTGCACCCACATGAACAGACTGGATCACACACACACACACACACACACACACACACACACACACACACACAAAACACCCACAGAATACACTCGTTAACCATTAGAAATACACAAATAGCATCTCATAAGGATGTTAACAAGCATTTGCTACAGTTCTCTTAGTCTATAGCACGATGAGCATTTGCTTTACTTACTTTTTGATTTTCTCCAAAACATCTGCCATCTTTCCAAAAAGATTCTATGGAAATTCAGACTAGTTACACATGCAGGAAAATCACAGGGCAGCTGGCTTTCACCCAGTTTATTGCAAATAGATAATTTAAACTGGAAATTCCACAGACAAATCTAGGCATTTCCACCAGTAGTAATCAATTATAACAGCATTAGTGATTATTCAGTAATGACCAATATTAAGGATACCTGTGCTTTTTGTGCAACATCAAGAACTAATTGAAACTTTTCAGACACAGTCAAGTCTTCCTTTGGAGGTTCCTGAGCCCAGAAGAAGAGAAGAGAGTAGAAGAGAAAAGAGGAGAAGAGAAGAGAAGATAGGAGAAGAGAAGAGAAGATAGGAGAAGAGAAGAGTAGAGAAGAGAGGAGAAGAGAAGACAAGAGAAGAGAGAAGAAATAAATGCCCTTCAGAATACATGTTTACACTGAAAGACAGGTCACACACACACACACACACACACACACACACACACACACACACACACACACACACACACACACACACCCCCCACAAC
>JBBIGA010000126.1:26404919-26423491 GCA_037576975.1 Alestes dentex
ACACACACACACACACACACACACACACACACACACACACACACACACACACACACACACACACACACCATTCACAGAGTGGAAAAGAATGAAATGTACCACAGGTTCAGAAACTTCAGGCACAATACTCCACTGAATTCTCCACCCTCTAGAAAAAAAATGCAGACAATAGGTTTTAATAAGTTTTAAAAGGATGTATACATCTACAATTTAACAAAGGTTTAACACAGGCTTAAAAACACAGTCCTTTCTCCCCCTGCACTAGCTCGGTCTATCTTTGGACAAATGTTTCCACACAACGGGTAACCATGGTTACCAACACGCCTCCTCCTAAAGCACCATCACTATAATCATGCACTATCTACTGACAGAAGCACATTTTGGCTTCCAGTAAGCTCTTTTCTACCCATAACATATAATATTAAATAGAAAAAAAAAACGTATTCATATTATACTGCATATATAAAAAAAAACAAAACGGAACTGGAACTATCCTCAATCATCGTCCACATAAAAATGATAAAGAACCTAGAGAAAAAGTCAAAGGAAACTGATGATAAAGGACAGAATCGGAAGCCTCACCTTGCTATGAGGTAATTCAACGATAACCTCAGAATGGCTAAAAATAAAAACATTGGGATGGCCCAGCCATGCCATGCAGCATTCATGTAGACCTATTGAGGAGAGAACAAACCATAGACAAAATTCATATGCACCAATACATTACATTCAAATCATAATCAGTTTTAATAGAAACTTCAGCTCACCCACCATGGAGCTTAAGGATATAATAGTCAGTGAATTTTATTCTGAAAAAAATGACCATGTGAGAAAATACAGAGATGACTACTCTCAAAGTCAGATACTATCCTATCCTATGACATCCACATAAAAGTACATTCTAGTGCTGTTCCTGCTATATTTTACCAGTCTAATGAATGGAGTAGATTTTTGATCACTTTATTCACTTTGTGCCACAATATCATATTATTTGTGGGATTCCATTAACATTTTTCATGTGTTTACATATGGATGGATGGATGGATGCATGGACGGATGGATATGTTTGTATACTGTGTGGACAAAGGGATTGGGACACCAACAGGAACTTTAATGACACTGAATTCAAATCTGGAGCTGGTCCCCCACAGCTTCCACTCTTCTCGGAAGGCCTTCCACATGATTTTGAATTGTTTCTGTGGGAATTTGTGCTTATGCATTCCGTAGAGAATTTATGAGGTCAGGCACTGAAGTTGGATGGGAAGGCCTGGCTCGCAATCTCCGTTCCAGTTCATCCCAAAGGTGCTGGATGAGGTTGGGGTCAGGGCTCTGTGTGGGCCAGTCAAGTTCTTCCACACTGAACTCTTCCAACCATGTCTTTATGGAGCTTGCTTTGTGCAGTGGGGCACAGTCATGCTGGAATAGAAAAGGTTCTTTCCCAAACTGTGTCCACAAAATTGAAAGCATGACATTGTCCAAAATGTCTTTGTATGGTGAAGCATTAAGATTAAGATCTCTGGAAGTAAGGGGCCACTTAAATTCATTAATTAAGTGTTCCTATACTTTTGTATACTTCCGTATAGTGTATGTTTGACCGGATGTATATGTACGTATGGGTGGATGGCTAGATGTATAGGTGGATATATGAGCAGACAGACAGACAGACAGAGAGAAAGACAGAAAGAAAGAAAGAAAGAAAGAAAGAAAGAAAGAAAGAAAGAAAGAAAAAGAAGGTAAGAAAGAAAAAGAAAAAGAAAGAAAGAAAGGAAGAAAGGACATTTAAGTCAATACTCACAATAAAGGCAATCGCTGACGTGTACACTGAGTGCCAGTTTGATAAGGCTGACAGGTTCCTTAAGAAGTTAGTTATAGGTCTGGCACCACGCTCTGTGTGCATAGAACATACATACATTTTACAGTCTCTGAAAAAAAAGCATGGAACTGTGATATAATGCAGAACCCATATAACACTATGCATAATAGACCTCTGAATGGATTCTGTCTAAATATTTTAAAACACAAAAAAGTAAGAGGAAAAATGACTCACTAAGTCGTCTCATGTTTTCTGTTAACCTGAAAGAGAGAGAGAGAGAGAAAGATTTTCTACAGTATGTTTCCACTCTCCTTGTCCCAGCAGAAGTCAAGGGTGAGCAAACTCTTTTATTAATCAAGAACGATTTAAAAAGTAAATGCCTCCCCAACATCCAACACCCACGCTACTCCTCTTCACATTTTTTCATCACAAGGTTAACCTTTCACAGGCATTTTTTTCAGTCTGAAATCAATTCGAGTAAACTTCTTTTTGCTGATTTAGTGGAGGCAGAGCCACACTACCAGCAAGGTCATCCCGCCATAGATCTGCAAGGTGCCTGAGATCCATGTGCAGTGTAATTCTGTCTCTTGACCAGAAGAGGGAGAGCTTGAGCACTCAAACAAGTGGCTATGATAGGTTTCAGTGGTTTAGTACTCAGTCCTAGTCCTGGAGGTGGCCTAACACAGACATTACTGTAGAGATATCCCTGCACTGACAAACTCAGAAATGCTCATCAAAGCAGATTTTTTCCAAAAAAAATACTGATACAGTTCACACTTCACCAAAATGTAGTCAATCGGGTTCTTCATTTTTCCCCTAGAGCTACAGAGCTAATGGAACAAGTAATGTATGCTTATAGACCAGTACTTATGTTAAAACCAGGCCAGCCGTACAGTTTAAAAAAACAATGATTAAGTCTGTTCAGTGTTACTTCACAACATGATGGTGAAGGACAGAAGTTTTTTTAGCCTCAAAGCTACAATGCAAAGCTAAGGAAGTCCTGCTGATTGACTACATTTTGGGAAAAAGTGTGTGAAAACTGTGAGAAACTGAACTATCCCTTTAGTTAGCTGAGGAGTTAAATCAGAAGCTAAACGTGTTGGGTTAGGGGAGACCAGGACGAGGACTTAGGTGACTTTACCTTTGACAGCAGGCCTAAAGAACACCGTCAGGTTTACCAAAATGCGGACAGCATGAAGAGACCGACCCGAATCCATCCTGAATGTACCCTTACCCACCTTTTAGCACTGAGTGGTTCCTCTGGCTCCACCGTGTTCTCCTCGGGCTGGAAGCGAAAGTCCTCAATGTAGACACCGAAACGATCGTACAACCACTTTTGCAACCGGGAACACAACGTCTCCTTCTGCTGCTTCTCTGGAGAGAGAAAGAAAGACAGACAGAGTCAGTGACTGATCTGTCCATTTCACAGCACAAACCCAAGCTCTATTAACCTAATTTACTCAGCCTTTGTGTGAGCGGGTGTGAGTGAGGCTAACTCCTCTGCTCTACATTCTGCTCTCTTCCTTCGCTCCTCAAATACAAAAGGGCTCCTCTGGCCTAGATAGAAGCATCTGCAAATTTAAACTGCTGCCTGAAATAACAGGCTCTGGTACCTCCTGAAACAGAGAGCAATCATGGACTGAAGTGGTGTTTGGAAAGCTTTGAGGAACAAGAGCCCTTTTCGCACTCAGACGGCACATCAGAGAGAAAACACTGTTTATCCGACTGCTGGTGCTGGAGCCCTGCACCTCTCGCACACTCATGCAAACATAGAGAGCGCGAAAAAGAGGCTTCCTCTGTTGTCAGACAAACATGTTCAGCACAGAAACAGCTCATTAGAGCATGATATGTTTGTTGTGTTACCTGTGCCATTGGCCGAAGGGGACTGTTGTTTTCGAGAAGGCTGCGGAGGCGAGTCTTCTAACCTGATGAAGAGAAAAACAAGTGTGTGATACATCAACCCACAAGTCATTCATCAACACTTATGCAGCAACAAAAATAACACAGGTATATCTCTGTATTATTCCAGTCTGCCTGATCCTTGGGTCTTGCAACTGTCTTCTCTTTAAAGCGATGATTCCGTGATACCGCTTTCCCCTCATGACCCCTTATTTTGCCAAGTTTCCCCTTAGGACCTTATGACCATCCAAGACAGAAAACTGTCTAAAGTCCTTGAACTAGAGCTTGTATCCCACCAAAGGCAATCATCACACAGCTTTAACCACACAGAGTTAAGAATGAGCTTCATGGGTGCCGTAATGCGGGCGCTGAAGTGTGTAATGTCGTTGCCTCTAAGTGGAAAGGCCCTGGTTTGATTTCTGACCGTGGTGGCCAAAGGTCCTTTCTGTGTAAAGCTTGCATGTTCCCACCATGTCTGCATGGGCTTCTCTGAACAACTCAAAGACATATGCTGTGAATGTGTTTATCTGCCCTGTGATGAACTGGGAGTTTGTCTGCTGTTTGCCCTGTTACTGCTGGGGTGGCCTCCACCATCCTCCTGTGACCCTGGTTAAGGATAAGCAACATGGATGGATGTTGCTGATGAGTGTACATAAACTCTGTTTGCTTGTTAGCTACACTGGCCTTTTGTCTCCAGTACAAAACTAAAGCGGACATCAAACTTATCAAGCCTAATTAACTATGTTGAGGGGCGAGGAGAATATTGTGTAAATCAGATTTTTCTTCAAAAGATAAAATCTTGCTACAGCCTGCACTGCATATGCTACAAGTTCTAAGTAGGTGACCTCAAGTAAAGCAAGCCAATGCTGTAAATGCATGCGCATGGTTTATGTATAGCAGGCCATTTTCTCTGCGCTGTGACACTTCAGTGTTTGACCCTTTTACTCGTTCCCCACTGCTGAAGAACATCCCAGACGCTGTGTAGCTTCCAGGGCAAAGGGGGTGGTGGCCGTAGCAGTTATTTTTAAAGACCAACTAGGAGAGCCCTCTGTGGCCACTGTCTCTGGTGCAATGGTGTAGGAGAGGGGTCAGTGAGCACTGCCAACACACAGCAACTGATCACACGGCACAGCGGGGAGCAGAAAGTAACCATGTCAAAAGCCTGGCTACTTCAATTCCTTCTCAAAGGGTGAGGCTCAAGACTCAGGGCTGTTCAGGCCTAAAACCTGCTCTGAAAATATCTCTGCAAGTAAAATAAAAGGTAGCTTCTTCACTCATGCCCCCTAGTGGCCATTGCATGGGTGGAAAATACATTGACTAATAAAATAATTTTCCTGTAAAGTTGTTCCTGTAAACACAGATGATTCTCTGTGAGTGAAACTGTGTGAGCCAAACTGTTATCAATCCAGATTCTTTTCGACCTCTCTGCACCCCTCAGTACAGCCAACCATGAGAACCTCCAATGGTGTGCCACAGGACTCATGGTGCCTTCACGTCCTGTGGGAATTATGGTAAATACCAGAAACCGACTTGAAAACTGCACATGAACACCCCCTCACGAAATTTTTGATACACGAGTTGCCGAGATGAGATCAACTTTGACCCTTCAACATGGCGGAGAGCGAAGAAAAAATCGTGAATGATAAGCGTTGCAACCTTAAAAATGTTTTTTTTTGCTGTTGTTAGCGAATAGTTTGCAGCCATCTTCTTGTTGTTGTAGCAGATTAATTAGTAGGTCTAAAACTGTTTTGCCCAAGTAACAGCTCAAGACAAACTGTGGGTCCGCCATGTTTTCTCTTCACTACGACAACAAAAGCACTTGAACACAATGCACTCGTAATTTCCAAACTACAACTGGAAAGGATCATCTTTCCCATAGCACGTGAAGGCAGCATCAGTCCTGGGTTCTCACCTATTTGCAGTTTAAATTTGCCCTCTGGGGCTTAGTTTACCTATAAATTAAATTTACAAAACTTTCTTCCATCGACTAGCCCTAACGAAGTCATTCAGCCAAAACGATTGGTGTCCAATTTTTACTTTTATTTTTAGTAATGAGCGGGAACTGTGAGACTAATGTGGCTAACAACTAACAGAAGCTTATAGCTTACAGAGTTGTTAAGTAATCTGTAAACCTGTAGTCTCTATATGACTTCTCTATAAAATGAACAAAAGTGCAGACAAATTTCAGTCTGCTGCTATTAACTATGTAACAAACTTTTGTCCATTTTTGGAAGCCAAACATCTTGACAGAAACAGTCCATGTCAGGACACCTAAGAGCCCTGGATAAACTAGAGTAAAATATGCTGCTCACCTGGTTTTCAGCACATCATTCATCTTCTGCTCCAGGTCCAGCCTCCGGCCCCGCTCCCTCTCCAGCTCTTGCTTCAGTGTGTCCACATTGGTCTCCTCTCGCAGCTTCCTCAACTCCTCCTCTGTCGGAAACACAAGCAACAAATGACCTCACACTTCAACAAATGTCTCTGAGCGGAACGACAAGCGAGGGGGAAATACATTATTTAATAAAGGCACTCAGAGGAGCAAGAGGAGCTTGTTTTCCTCGCCCTGTGTTGTGACAAAGGGCTATCACTCATTTCAAACGGATCCAGGGACATCTTTTGTTATCGTTCTTTCTTAGCCCTGTTTAGAGGTGGACATGGTCTATATGATACCTGTACTGGATGATACTTTGAGAGAAACACATAGTTTCAACACCTTCTCCCTTCCACTCTCCCGCAATATCTCTCCCTTGGTTCATCCATCACCCTGCCCAGCGTTACTCTCAATATCCGGTAATGCAGCGCCTCCAGTCATACTAAAAGTTATAAATATTTTAGCACTAAAGCTGGCTCCTTTCAGCACGAGCATGAAAGGAAAGTGAAAGCATAAATGGAAAATGAACCAATCACTGCCAGCAAACCACAACAAAGGCCTGATGTATGAGGACTGTACACCCCAGGGACAGGGTCATTAGTGCAAGTGTGTGAGTGAGAGCTGGAACAGTGGGAGCTTAAATGAAAGGTAGACAATAAGGGGTAATGGAATCAGGCCAAAATGACAGGTTAATGTTGTCCAAAGTATCACTGAAGAGTTGATGTAACGATTATTAGGCTTGCATTACTCTAGCAATATAATATTACTCTAACAATTCAATATTCTGACTTTCAGTCCTTCTAATTCGGCATCTAAATAGGCTTACATTACACTGAACCGTTGTATTCTGATTACAAGCGAATCAAATGTCACTAATAGGGGTCAGGATATGCCTATTACTTGGTCTGCAATGCCTCACCATTTTCAAGTTTTGGTTCAGTCTGGTCCTTGGTCTCTTGAGTCATGGTTCCATTTTTATGATGGCTCAGTGTGAATATGACTTAACCAACTTCAAACTTCTAATTTTTCTTTATTAACACTTAGATTTACCTTAACCTGAGACCGGAAATTTTGTAACCTTCTGTTAGGCACAGTAGGCAAATACCTCCGTAGAAATAGCTAACATGAGCAAAATAAAACCGAATGAAAGTTGACGTCACTAAACACTGATGTCACTCAACACTGATGTCACTCAACACTGTTTCCGGTTATTATACACAAGTAAATAAATGAATAAAGTTGCACGTTAAGATTGAACAAGAATGCATTTTGTATGCTTGTATAAGCTTTATTTGGGTTGACAGAAGCATGTAACACAGTGGAAAATTAACTACTTTGGCTTACTCCATTCCCTTTTGTTGTGGCGTCACAAATGACCCCACTGGTACCGGGTGCGACAATGGGTGCTTGACAAACTCCAGTGAACATTAAAAGAAGATCTTTGGAAGCATGTGGTACGTAGCAATGAAAGGTAAAAAGTCACAAAATTAGCAAACAATTGTATGCCTGGTACTTGAAGGGCACGAGGTGAAAGAGGCGGTGGGGTCGTTTTTGACCCCAGCGGTATTCCCAGGGGTAAGGGGACATATTATGCAAAACTCATTTTTTGCATCCTTTTGTATTTCCATTTGGGTCTCTACTGCTCCTACAACACTCCAAGCGCGGAAAAAAAATCATTCATCCGTTTTCTGTGAATCAACTGAAAGATTTTGGTGTCAGGAATCATATGCTTCTACGAGCCATTTGGACGGCCCCCCCATTGTTACGTAATGCAGATATTTGCATAGAACCACCCCTCATCTACCGACCCCCACCCACTAGATTAGTTGAAGATCCGTCATTTTTGTCTGCTGGTTTTACGAGCACGCATAAGACGCTGAGCGCTACGGCTACAGGCAAAGGCAAGTCACTCATGAAGTGCTGTGTTCATCTCGCTCTGGGTCCGACTCGGGGTTGAACATATAGAGCTGGATAGCGCCTCTGTTTCACGTGTGTTAAACGCAGTGTTAGCATGGGATGGGTGGGGCGTGTCCAGCAACAGCTTATTTGCATACAAGTAACAGAGCCGTTATTATAACTAATTATAACCTATTATAACTAAAGTGAGTTTTGCATAATATGTCCCCTTTAAATTTAATATAAGATACACAAAAAGAACCAAAAGAGAATGAAATAAATATATTCCTCTTTTAATACATTCCTCTTGTAACCAGCGTAAGGTGAAAATGCAGCAGCCTCTTCCAGCACATCAGTCAATTCCTCACTCATGAATTAGTGTCTAAAGATGTAGTTATTTTCATTCCCCCTGTATCAGTAGTTTTGCTCTATTGTAACTGCATAGGAATGGAACAAAAATGTGGACTAACAGGAATAGATTGAAGACCACTGATCTAAAACAAACTGGTGATGTTTTATTAAGTACTTTTTTATTCATTCTCAAAGTATTTGTATTTGTTTGTATTATGTCTAAACAAAAGAGACTGAATTTGGTAATCAGAGAAAAGTAATTTTCAGTAAGTAAGCATGTTCTGATCCAGTGGTTTTGACCTGCAAAGTACCTTAAATCTAAGTACTAAATAATCATAGTACTTAAATTTTCATATGTGCACAATTTCAGGACAATGCCATGTTTTTGGGTTTTTTTTTATCATAACATTGTTCAGTGTGTTACGCACAGACTTACAACTAAATTAGACCTAGCTGGTAATTTGGCTGTCATTTTAAAATTCTGCAGTGAATTCTCTCCACTTACATTTACTTACATTCACAGAAACCCCCAGGCCTTGTCAGCCATGCCCCCAACCAGCACAATGACGAGAGGGCGTGGCAGATGAGACCCGGACATCAAAGTCACCTGTACTCAGAGACAGAAGGTCTGAAAGTAAATCTGAGGATGTTATTTATTTATCCTTGCTGCTGATTGGCTGCTGCCCTGTGACGCTCCTCTGTGACGCTGCAGTCCAGAATTTCCCCCGTGGAGCATCTTGAATGTTCTCCTGTTTTTCAGTTTGTTCTTCTTAAAGCCCTGTATTTTTATTACTGTTAATTAAATTAATTTATTACTGTATGTACCTGCTTATACCAAAGAAAACGCGCTTGCATGAATTACAGTACAGTCTATGCAGGGGTAATATCGGAATTTTACATTCTAGCACAGCGACAGCAGTTCAGTGTAAACTGTCCAGTACAAATACAAGTTTACCTTTACATTTTCTTTAAGGGTAAAGTATTAAGCTCAGTTTAAAATGAAATTAAAGTGTTTTGGGAGTATATTTGGGGGCATATTTAGGGTTTACACTATAAAAATATCACATATTCGCAGTTTTTCACTATACGCTGGTGCTCTTGGAACATAACTTAATAGTGGTATAAATACGCTGTCCCTCAATATAAGAGGCAAAATGTAGACTTGAAGCATAACACCTGCTCATGTTTTACATGCCAGGGTTTAGACAAACGCAGGATAGATCGCCCTCACAAACACAAACTCCACACTCCTACTGCTGATTAGGTATTCTTAAGAAATTTGGGATACATTCAGCATGTGCAGGAGTGCATGAAATTGCGTCGATTTCTTGACATACTCAAGTGAGGGCCCTTCAGGGCTGTGAAGAGGTTTTTTGTCATCAACTGTGACAAATCACACGATTATATGAGGCCTATTATCGGCAGCGATCTGAAGGCAAGAGTCTGAATTTGGATCCTTGAAGCCAGCATGCAATTATCAGTGCAAAAGGACTCCAATAGTAAAATCTGATTCATGCAGAAAAAAAGCTCCAATAAACAAAATGAGACTGACCCAGGACAATCAATGCTGGGGGAAGAGATTAAAAAACCTAGCTGTACAGAAAATCACTGCATCTGGCAGTCTATGTCTGCTACTCATCAATCAATCTGAGCTCCAGAATGAAATTTTGGCTCGCGTCGGCCACTATTTGTTCTAGCAGCCCTCTGTCACAGCATACCGGGTACTCACACAGCAGGCTGTGTTTGCTGTAAACTGTGTGTTCAGTGTGAACATTCCGCCTGGAATTGCGGTCTGCAAACCCTATGAATGGCTAGGATCTTTACCATTTTTGAAGCAAAGATTTCATGGCCAAAAATATTTACTAAGACCTCTAAGGTGTTAATATCACTATTAGGAGTGTAGTGAATATAGTATGACAAGTAATGGAAGGTTCATTTCATTCCTATGTAAAGGACACATCCGAATCATCACACATTAGCCACATTGTGTTATTAACTGATCTCAAACAGACTTGCTTATGTGACAAAATGAACAAAAGTCAAAACCACATGAGCAACTCCATTAGCTACAGTCAGGCTAATGGGGCAGTGCGAATTTGAACACTAGATGTTGTGCTTTATTTGTTCCAGTATGTTAAACTATCAAATTTTTAATTCATGAAAATAAACCAAAATTTGATTAGCATGTTCAACTTTTGCCCACGACTGTAGATACACACAAACACAAACGAGTCTGCTTCTCACAGTGGCTGAGTAAATGCTGAATGATGTGAAGTAACCCCCCAACAATGCTGGAAATTACATAAAAAATTACACACACACCCACACACACACACACACACACACACACACTTTCAACTGTTCTTCTCAATGGCTTTATTCCACCCACTCAGACTGGTAGGACTCAACAACAGGTACAAATAACCAAATGGAAGCAATTTGTAGCACAGTACATAAACCTCGGACACAATTTACTCTGAACCACTAGAGGGTTAGAGTTATTTCGAGAAAGATATCTATCACACTGCACAATTCCAGAGAATTATGACTCATCAGTATGTAGCTACAGTCTAGTCTGCTTTATGAGAGCAGAATGATACCGTTTGTAAAGTAACTACTGAACATTCCCATTCAAAGGTTGGAACTTTTTTTTTGCTAATATAGAAGCCTTTTGCTGAAGATACATATATGAGATGATTCTATTAATATGCTACTACTCTACAACCTAGAGTTGTGTGAGAGAGGAGAGACCTTCACATGATAGGTGCTCCTCCCCTAATCACAGACAGCTACATTTGGGGAGGAATACCAGCAGCTTAGAGACTGCCTCTGTCTTTGGCATGATAACAAGGATGCTGAGCTTGAAACCACATGCACTGAGTGATCAAGAGTGACTAAATAGAGCCTTAAATTCCCAGTGAATAATCAATATGATGTGATTACAAATTTCTGAACGGTAGCATATTTTGAGTTAATAGCACAGCTGGATGGCAACCAAAATAGGATATGAAAAGCAGTTCTTTGATCGAAAAGCTGAATCCATTATTGTACAATACGGTCAAGGAGCTCAAGTCAGCACTATTTAGCAAAAATGCATCAGGCAGCACCCTGAGTACAAACAAATCTGGTCACTGTATTACTTTTACGTACTCTGAAGGCGTACCTAATATTCTGCCGTATCCTTTCTATTATCCTTTTCTATATACACATTTTTATTATTGTCTCCACTGTACTCTTCTCTGGCCTCTTTCCTGAGTGACCTGATTTTGGTTAAGCAGCAGGTGTTGGATATTTTTAATGTGTCTACGCTCACTAAAACCCCCGCTCGTAGCTTTACCTTGCTGGTCCAGACTGTAGCCCATCTGTCGATGAGCAATTTGTGCTTGCTTCCTCTAGTCCTCGACCAGTGGTGTGTTTCTGGTCACAGACACATATTTGAGTGGTGGGACCACCTTTACCCTGGCAATACAGCTGAGCCTGATATATTCATACTAGCACCACACACCACCCTGCCACTGCCATATTCTTGCTGCGAAAAATACTAATAATACCTGATCGGTGGTCTTGTGGTTGGAAACTTAGACATGATAGCTGGGGTAGAGGGGCCACAGATGACTCTGTAATTACATCTATGGAGTAGTGGTGAGGTTCATAAATAAGTCAGTGTGAGCAAGTGAAGTACAAACACACATCTAGACTGAGTGTAAACGCTATGGCACCTTATTGAGTGCAGATAATAAAGTGACTGCTGAGCTGATCTTGGGCCAAAACAAGGTCACTCAAAGATGCTAACAAAGGCCGACTGAAGTAAACAGGACACCAGCACAGTTAGACAACAGAGGTGGTAAAAATGTGTAGACTAGCTTATAACTGACTATCAGTTAGCTTCAATACACTGCGCAATCCGTTTATCAGGAACATCTACCTTGTACCTAACTGGCCATTTTATTAGAAACACCTTCCATAAAGGTACACTTTGTAGGTTTAGGGTTACTGAACTGTAGCCCATTTCTTGCAGTACAATATATCAGCCCCTCTCTACGCCATCCATCAATGGAAGAGGACCACTATAGGATCACCACTGACCAGATATTATGTGAGTGGTGGATCATTGTCTGAACAGCAGTAATGCTGACATGTGTGTGTGTATTGCTAGAACAAGTGCATAATAAATTGTCCAGCAATAGACGATCTACAGTTGGTAGCTGTAAACACACAAAGCTCACCCATATAGTGTGTGTTTCTGATAAACTGGCCAACAGGTGTAGGTGCAAGATAGATGTATGTAATAAGTTTGTACAGTATATTATATAATACGTTAATTTTCGGAGGGTGTATGTTTAATTTAGGGGTGCTAGTACCTCTGATGAGCGTAAGACAGGAGAAGTGATTCTGCGTGAGTCAAGATTCAAGATTCTTTATTTGTCACATGCATAGTTATACAAGTAAAACATGCAGTGAAATATATCCTGCACGTCCTCCATTTTAGCATGTGTTTTTAGAAATATGTGATATATTCAGCCTGTTCATATCACATCTAACCAGCTGTCTCTGTGGTGTAATAATTTGGCCAACTCACAATTCAGGGCACAAGGTCTGATGCACTTGCAGTATAATTTACAAAGTAAGACTGAAAACAATTAAATACTCTCACAATGTTTAGAATAAAATCTGAATGAGGAAGAAGAATGACTGGATCCAGTCCTGGCATAGTTTATTCATAAGACTAGAGCTGGAAAGCGAGGGGCTGATATATGACCTGAATGTGCTGGACTGGGTTGTTGATTAGTGCTGGTTTAACACAATAAACAATGTAGTTACAACAAATATAATACTTAATAGAATTACGATGTGCATTCTCACACGTCCACATTGCATACTGTCACATTTTAGCATTGCGATATCGAAATATTACAGTGCTTTGTGATACTTGGGTGAACTGAAAGATCGTATTGTTTAGTGAGGCTGTGTTACGCATTATCAAGCGAGATCAGGCGTTCTCATGCGCATTTTCTAACTATCTGGGCTGACCTGATTTTTTTTAGCCTTACATCACGTCCACCAGGTCCATCATTACAAAACTACAATTGTATCCTTTTTAACAGTAAGAGATAAGCCACAAACTCTTAAAGCAACACTCTTAAATCTCAAAATGAGAAACATTAGGTATATTGACTAAACTGAAGATGTTTCTACTTCCACTTTTGCAGTGTAAACTATACCCGTACAGAAAAGACAGGTTAATTAGATGCGTTGTTTCGAACACTTCTTGATCACGTGCTGTTTCATGTGCTGTGTGAGGGCACATTCACGTGTATAAACCAAAGTAGACTTCAGGAATCGTCCAGAAAATGAGCTGTTAAAAGTACAGCCTATACATAATTTACACAGGCCACCATTCACATCTGTCTTCTAATTAGGCTGAAGTGGTGTGACAGAGCTGAAGATTAATACAACATAGTGTGAACACACACACACACATACACTCACACAGACACACTCGCACACACACACTCGTCTCCACCTGTTAGACCTCATCAAAGATTCAGCAGCTCTCAGAGCTCTCCCTGTCTCGCGCACACACGCACACACACACACACACACACACACACACACACACAAACCATTTCCAGCCTGTGAAGTAATTCTTCATATGTCTCTCACTTTTTCCCCTCTTTTCTCAAGACTGTTAATGCCAACATAATTCTTTCTTCTCCCTCACTCTTTATTTTCTCCTTGGCCCTCCGTAATGACCTTAGATTTCCTGCTTTATCACAAAAGAAAAGTTCAGCGGTAAGATCTCATAAGATCTTTTACTTCAATTCTTCCTGCACTGAGCTGGATTCAGCTTACCTTAAAATATTACTCAGGAGTGCTAGTGGTGAAAGCATGACTCTGATTCTGAATCTTTTCATTCTAGAGGTGGGTTCCAGAATATTAAGGCCATAAATGTGTTTCCAATGCATCAAATTTAAGACAGTTATAATTAATTATAATCAAATATTAGTGTTTAGTAGCACCTATGCATGGCCAAAACAACATTCTCAGGCTTTTTAAAAAGTGATATAGTTTTTACTGTCTATTTTTCACGGCTGTGTATGTTTTGGCACTCTTAGTCAAATTACATGCTTTGTTGATTTTCTAAGCAAAACTAAGTCCTCTTCACAGAACACAATTACAATTACACAAAAACTACTGTTTATGTGTTGAATTCAATATATTGGGGGGAAAAAAAGTAAACCTTATGTGACACTTTACATATATGTATCATTTTTTACCCAGTATGTTAAATAGAAATTGTGCATTAAGTGTGTTCTCTGTGTATGATGTGGACTTCTTAACACAAATTACCAAAACACGTCGCTTGACCGGGGATGTTCAAACTTTTGCCTGCAACTGTGCATTTGTGTACTCAGTACTCGTTTCAGAAAGGGTCTTTGCATTTGTGTGTGTGGTGGAGCAAAGGTCCCCAGCCAGCCTCTAAGTTGTACATCTTAAGCAGCTCAGATGTGTCCAGCCTGGCCTCACCAGAGAACACATGCAAACCTATTAAGAGCAGAACAGAATAGTGAGAGAGGAGAGAGTACAGCCTGAGGAAACACTGGGGCAGAGAGTCGCCCCCCCATGCTTTTGTAATTAGTATTGAATGTGGCAGTCTGCTCACACACTGTCACTCTGCATCACATCAGGCCCAGTGCCCATCACTGTCACAACACAGCAATATGTTTCCAACCACTGTGTGTGAGCATGTGTACGCACGTGTTTGTGTGTATGTGTGAGAGCATGTGTGTGTGTGTGTCTGTGTGTGTGTGTGTGAGAGTGTGTGTGTGCGTGTGTGTGTGTGTGTGTGTGAGAGAGAGTGTGTCATACAGTGGTCATGAGACTCGTGCCCATATGAAACTCATAATGGGACATCATATTTACAACCACAAAGACAACACTACTGAAAATATGATACATGTTTACACGTAATAAATACACTTTAAAAAGCACAAAGAACTACAAAATACGGGTTATTATTATATTAAGAATATTATGAATATGAATATCATAATATGAATTATATTGTGAATTATACGATGAGTACTATATTATACATTTTATATATACACACACACACATCCACATGCATACCCATGCCCTTGGAAAAATTCTTTTCTGTGATTTCAATGGTAATTTCTTTTTCCATAAATCAACGTCCAGGCATCTATTTTTGACCAAGGTTGCCAAATGTCCAGTTCCTCACTGTTCTGTTGTCATTTAAACATCATGTGGATGCTTGGATTCTTCTTACTAGCTGACCTACAGGCAGTCAAGTCCTGTGTTACTGAGCTCAATTATACCACTTGCAGTAGATAATGCAGATTGAAAATTCAATCGCACTCTTTCAAACTGCAAATCTCTCAACCCTAATTCGGATTGGTAAAATGCTCTACTGAATTATAAGACTTATAAAAAAACTTTAAAAGTAAGTAACTGGGCTGCCTCAAAAAAATACAAGAACTATTGTCTTTTTAAGTGTAACGGTGGGAATTACAGTGGGGGAAATAATTATTTGATCCGCTGCTGAATTTCTAAGTTTGCTGACTTACAAAAAAACAAACAGTCTCTAATTTATGAGGTAGTTTCATTTTTATGGAGAGAGACAGAATATCAACCAAAAATAAAAAAAAAACATGTTACATAAAAGTTATAAATTGATTTGCATTTCACTGAGAGAAATAAGTATTTGATACTCAAGCAAAACATGACTTAGTACTGGGTGGAGAAATCCTTGTTGCCAAGCACAGCAGTGACGTTTCTTGTAGTCAGTCTCCAGGTTTGCACACGTCTCAGGAGGGATTTTGACCCACTCCTCTTTACAGAAACTCTCTAAATCCTTTAGGTTTCTTGGCTGCTGCTTGGCAACTTAAAGCTTCAACTCCTCCACAGATTTTCTATAGGACTGAGGTCTGGAGACTGGCTAGGTCACTCCAGGACTTTAATGTGCTTCTTCTTTAGCCACTCCTTTACTACCTTGGCAGTGTGTTTTGGGGCATTGTCCTGCTGGAAGACCCACAACCCATCTTCAGTGTTCTGGCTGAAGGAAGGAGGTTCTCATCCAAGATTTTGCGGTACATGGCCCCATCAATTGGCCCCTCAATGCAGTGAAGTCATCCTGTACCGTTAAAAGAAAAACATCCACAAGCATTATATTTCCACCTCCATGCTTGACTGTGGGATGGTGTTCTTCAGGTCATACTCAGCATTTTTCTTCCTCCTAACACGGCGGGTTGATCTGATGCCAAAGAGCTCGATTTTGGTCTCATCTGACCACAGCACCCCAAGCCTTCTCTGAATCTTTTAGATGTTCACTGGCAAACTTAAGATTGTCTGTACATGTGCCTTCTTGAACAGGGGGACTTTGCGGGCACCGCAGGATTTCAGTCCATTATGATGTAGTGTGTTACCAATGGTGTTCTTAGTGACTGTGGTCCAAACTGCCATCAGATCATTAACAAGCTCCTCCTGTGTAGTTCTGGGCTGATTCCCGGGAAAAAAAAAATAAAGATCCCTCACCTTTCTCATGGTTGTCCTCACCCAATGAGGCAAGACACTGCACTGAGCTCCAGACTGAGGGCAATTAATAACGCATTCCAGCCTCGTTCAGGTCTACAATCTTGTCCCTGGTGGTGGAGAGGCTGGAATGGAAGAAACTGATTCTGTGGACAGGTGTGCTTTATACACGTAACGAGATCAGGAGTATCTGCAATTATTAGATTGATTGTAATCTGTGTGCAACACAGGCACAAAGCCAGTCTGTGAGAGCCAGAAGTCTGGCTGGGTTGCAGGGGATCAAATACTTATTTCACTCAATGACATGCAAATCAATTTATAACTTTTATGTAACATGTTTTTTCTTGACTTTTGGTTGACATTCTGTCTCTCTCCATAAAAATGAAACTACCTCATAAATTAGAGACTCTTTTCAGCAGGGGATCAAATAACTATTTCCCCTGCTGTATAAGAACAATAATCTCTCACTTTAGAAGCTTTATAACTTCTCAATTTGAAGGCAGGCCAGTGAAAGCATCAGTATGGTGTGAATTAGGCTCTTAGTCATCAGGATAAGCTCTTTGGGTTTACTCGGGGTCAGTGCCTGTTTCACTTCCTTATTTCAACATCATGGTAATATTTTCCCCCAACTCATCACTTCTAAACGCACCCGCAGAAAACAGATACATGCGGAGTTAACCATCTTAGTACAAATATTAATTACAAACACAAAAAATTCCCATTTCTTCAGTTATTCACCAGCATAAAAGTCCTCATACATCCATTTTTTTTTCTTTTTTCTTTCTTATGTATTTCAAAATACCAGCTGCCTTTTACATTGGGTGAACATTTAACTCTCAACAGACCAACTTACTGGGAAAACTTAGTACAAATAATAAAAGCATATTAGTTTACATTAGAAGACATTTTATTTTTCATTTGTTACTATTTTTTATAGATAATTTGTCCGAGACTCTGGCATACAATAATGCATATGGACACTTACTAAGGTTGAGGTTGCTCTTATGTATCTTGATCTTATTAACATCAACGTCGCTGAGGAGCTCCAGGTCAGGGTCTACGGAATCCATCTCGAACCCGATTCATCTGTACGCTGACCACTTTTGGACTTGCAGAACACTGTTAATGCCTCTGCATCCAAATCCACGTTCAATCCACAACCAGTGGTTCTTTAATCCTCCCAAACTCCATATGCTGTCAAAAAGTTTGCCTTTTCCTTGTAGATCCAGTCTAGGGTCAAACACACAGCCTTTGGGCACTCCTAACCGCCCCAAGGGCTTTGAGCAGCAAAACTAGCTGCAAATGAGTGAAAGAGTGGACGAGGGGAAAGGTGGAGCCTTATGCAATAATACAGATTGCAATCTTAGCTCCCAGTTAGCTCATGCGCACCTAGAACCTCAAGCAAAGCCAGAGCTCCTAACCCTGGGTTTAAAACCCCACTGGAAAAGTACTGAGTGAGATCTGACACAGAATAAAAGCTCCATGAACAGAACGAAGTTACGAATACAAGGGTGCCATACCATTTTAAAAATGGGCACCATGTAAACACACGTATGTGTGTGTGTGTGTGTATATATATATATATATATCCAAAGTGACTTCCATTCCATAACTACAGGGGTCAGTCTCCCTGGAGCAACTTGGGGTTAAGGGTCTTGCTCAGGAACCCAGTGGTGGTGTGCTGAA
>JBBIGA010000126.1:26435446-26450014 GCA_037576975.1 Alestes dentex
TGTGTGTGTAAATTATATATTATTATATAACTTCCTCTATATATATATATATATATATATACACATTCTAAAATGCTGAAATAAATAAGGAGTGATGATGTGGCACAAACATCATGACCCTTGGATGGTATTATTTATTTTAGCATCATGTAGTGGTTATCCTTAATAAAAGTGCTTAATCTTTTTGTGGTCCTCTTTAATCTTAAAGCCTGTCATTTTCAGGGTGTGTCATGCAGAGTTCAGTACGCACTGGTTCCTGATCCAAGTTCCCCTTCTGAGCCAGAATATGAGCCAGCATCTTCTCTCTTTCTTTTAGTGCTTTCATCCTCTCTCTGACAAAATACTGGGGGATGGGCACCTCTAGATCCTCCTATGAAATGCACAAAAGATTTCATATAGATCAAAGCACTGAAAGAAACTGGTCCAGCCAGTGGAAATCTACAGAGAATTGCCAGCGTGGGTAAGGCAACCCCAAATAGCTTCTCGCTAAATTCAAAGGAGTTTAAGGGGATTGGGTTCGCTAAGTAGTAGGTTGCTAGGGGTGGGTTTCTGGCCGCAGACTAACTGTAGTTGTAGATAAAAATGTTATCAGAAGAATATCCTTATCATTATACTGTGAGTAAGACCAAGTAAGTCTAAATCTCTCAAATTGAAGGCTCATGTTCAGATATTTCCTCCTGTAAAGTCACTAAAAATGCATAAAACTTAAGCTTAGGCTTTGCAGGTTAAGGAAATGGATAGATAAATAAAGAGAAGCTCTTTTTATCTCTTGGGGAAATTTGTTTCAGATTGTACACTATATATCTATTGGACATTACATTGGACAGATTGGACATTATATATTATACATCTAAAAACATATGCTCATATTTTTCTACAGTGAAACTCCTTCGCTAATGCATCAACACATTATCAATCTACATGCTAATTAGCTGAGACAATGGACTACACAGAAAGTGGAAATTTAGAATGTGTCAACACAGAACAGTTCTCACATCCTATATACTATTCTGGTTTCTACCCAATACACACTACACACTCACTGGTGTCATCTTTAGGTCTTGTAGCATGTCATCAAAGTAGTGAAACTCTGAGAACTCCAGCTCCACCATCTCGTTTTTCAGCTCCACCAGTCGACCCATCACCCCTTCCAGCATGTGTCGTACCACGTGTCTCTTCTGTGGGTGAACGAACTGGTCATAGACCTCTTCAAGACACCTGAAGATGTGGAGGTAACGCAGGTAGAAAGTGGCCAGAGTTTGGAAGACCTGCAAATGGTCCTTCTGAAGACGGAGCTCTGCTTGGGGGATCTCATCTTCTAGCAGGTCCTCCAAGGCCCCCTGGGCATCTGCCCACATTCTACCATAGGAGCTGTCCAAAGGAAAACATTAACGTCTATTGATAACCCATACGCTGCCATGCAAAAGTCTGGAATTCCTTGATTCACAGTACAATACACTATGACAATGTGATGTGATACAACACTGTTAATGTGAAATGATACAATGTATTGTTATTTCTACTCATTCTTTTAAACTTATACATTTACACAGTAATGATAATAATTTAATAAACATGCGGTTTTATGATTAAACTATTGATTCCAATCCTTTGAATACATATATCTACAAAAATACTTTAGCTACTTTTTATTTATAACCACACGTTATGTGTTTATGACGGTTCATTATCACACTTGGGATATTTTTCTGCACGTCATCACTTAAAAGAGATCAAAATAGGACAAAATAAATCTTTTCACCAGTGTGAGTCTTAACTGAGGAAAACTCTGTTACCTGCACTTTGTGCAAGATGGTCAACACCCAGTTAATATGTGAAGATTGGAGTTGTGTTAATGATCTTAGCAACATCTGCAGAAAACACCTGCCCTGTGGGAACGTACTGAATCACCGTCAGTATAAGTGCCCTCAGGCTATATTTTCCTATTATGCCTTCATAGCGTTACATATAGTTCTAACAGTCAGTGAGTACACAAATGTGTATGTCAGTAAGCATATAAGACCATGTTAGCAATGAAAGAAAATCCCTGACAAACTTAAGTCCATTCATTTCAATCCCTTAAGACAAATGCACACGGCCCCTTTGCTTTTAACCCTCCTGTGTGTGGGAGACCCTTTTGTGTATCCCTTAAAGAATTCAGAGCAAGGGTGAAACTGCCTTCTTTTTGTATTCTGATGCAGCCTATACAGTATTGTCCCCATGTGAGCAAAACCACTGTCAAGAGCCTGAGCTGGAGGAGGGACCAAATCAAAGGAGAAAAGCTCATGGTAGGAGTGCTGGGGGGCTGGGGAAGTCCTGTGGGTGGGGAGGCTTGGGAGAATGCTTCTAAAGAAAAATTTGCAATAAAAGAGGGAGGGAGCCTTTTGGGAAACAACCTAACTGCGGCAGGGACCACATAGCAAGACAGGCTACTGCAGCAACGAAAGGAGATCCGCTGACAGCCTAACTTTTTTCCAAAGCCACTTTTGAAAGGTCAGTCAAAGGCCTCCAGATAGTCACCTCTGCCACATTCTTTGTGTGAGTTGATATTGTTCCAGCACTGTTTCAGCTGAAGGTGTTCAGGCAGATCCAGCCTTCCACGCCACCCAACATTGGAAAACAAAAGCCCTGCTTCTCTGGAGCCATGTGTTGTCATAGGAACTGCTATACAATGTAAACTTCCTCTATCCCCTTTCACTTCAAACTTCTTAACGTCCACACATACTTTCCTCTTAACATTCTCACTCTTAGGTCATCTACAGGAACACTGCATACTGACCACAGGCACCACTGCACTTTACACTCTCTTATTCTGCCACTTGTCAAAGATGAGGCATCGAATGGGGCATCTAATGTCCCCAGGACAATCTTTCAGCAAGACCTTGCAGGTTAAAGAAAGGCTTACCTGTGCGACATTGTCCTCTTCTCCAGACCACCCAGTGATGCCCACAGGAGTCAGAGCCCTTGGCTGACCGAGATTGCACACCTTCCACAGTCTAATAAACTCCAAAGATGGTCAGAAATAGGTTCGAACAGTGCTGCTGCAGGCTGTACTGACTCTCTCCAGTTGGAGCCTCTGCGGGTTTACGTTACAGCTGCCATGGGGACCAGATCACAGCCTCCACAATGTGTTTGGCAACCAGCCATTGTTTAGCCGTGTGAACAGTACAGAATGGGCTCAGCTGTTTAGATACACTGTAATAATAAAGACACGGATTTTTACAATCAGAGTGAATAAGAGATTATTTTTATACTTCTTTTACAGTGTATGATGTAACTGTGATGAGATATATATCATGTATCATTTATCTGAAAGGACATTATAACAGGAAAAAACCCCAAACAAACCAAAAATATGGCAAAATTGTCAAAATTGTTGGTGAATCAGGTGACAATTCAATAGGTAATTTTTTTATACATATATACTCAGCAAAAAAAGAAACGTCCCTTTTTCAGGACTGTGTATTTCAACAATAATGTTGTAAAAATCCAAATAACTTTACAGATCTTCATTGTAAAGGGTTTAAACAATGTTTTCCATGCATGTTCAATTAACCATAATCAATTAATTAACATGCACCTGTGGAATGGTCGTTAAGACCTTAACAGCTTACAGAAAGTAGGCATTTAAGGTCACAGTTCTAAAAACGCAGGACACTAAAGAGACTTGTCTACCGACTGTGAAAAACACCCAAAGAAAGATGCCCAGGGTCCCTGCTCATCTGCGTGAACGTGCATTAGGCTGCTGCAGGGAGGCATGAGGACTGCTGATGTGGCTAGTGTCCGCACTGTGAGACGCCTAAGACAGCGCTACAGGGAGACAGGAAGGACAGCTGATCATCCTCGCAGTGGAAGACCACGTGTAACAACACCTGCACAGGATCGGTACATCCCAATATCACACCTGCGTGACAGGTACAGGATGGCCACAACAACTGCCCGAGTCACACCAGGAACACACAATCCCTCCATCAGTGCTCAGACTGTCCGCAATAGGCTGAGAGAGGCTGGACTGAGGGCTTGTAGGCCTGTTGTAAGGCAGGTCCTTACCAGACATCACCAGCAACAACTGACTGGTACTTTTGATTTTGAGCCTCCCTTCATTCAGGGACACATTGTGAAACATTTTTAGTTTATGTCTTATGGTGTTGACTCTTTTAGTGTTCATACAAATATTTACACATTAAGTTTACTGAAAGTAAAAACAGTTGAAAGTCAGAGGACATTTCTTTTTTTGCTGAGTTCATGTATATATATATATATGTTATATTATGCTTTGCAGCTACACGCATCTTAGCATGTTAGTGCTGCCAAGAATGTAATGTTAAAGACGTGACTGAGCAGGCAGAGAGTGATCTAGGTGACATCGGCTCAAGGTGATATCAGCTAGGTCCAGAAACACTGAAAATATATTTCTGACAATCTAACACGTTGGCACGTCCTCTACTGAGGGGAAAGGATCTCATGTAGAAGGCAATGAGTGTCCATCAGCATCCAGCACTGCATCAGTTCATTCTGACTGCTCATTAGCCTAAAGAAGCAGCCTGTTACTCATCTGATGAAAAAATCAACTGAAAACTTTCTTTGGCTGCTTTGAACAGTGCTTCCATACTTTTGAACAGCATAAAAGAAACTAATGCAGGCTATGTCTGAAATTTACTAACTGGTAGCCTGTTTGCAATGACTATGCCTTAGCCAAGAGTCACTGTTGAACAAGCACTGACAGGAGACAAATGGCAAGAGAGTAAGGAATTTGCCGCAGTGTGTGATCTCTGGGCTGAAAAAAAAATAATCCAAGCAGCATTTTACACAAGTTGGCAGACGTGCTATTTGTAGCGTTTGAAAGTGGTCATGCAGGCTTGACGAACAGGAAATGTGAGTCAGAGTGAAGAGAGAGGTTAAATAATTGTATTCAAATCTTACTTGTTCTCACAGTACTGCCCATAATAGTCCTGGCCGCACTCGCAGGTGTAGCCATGAGAGGAGCTTGGCTTTCGGACACAAGCAGAGGAGTGCTCACACGGATTCAGGGAACAAGCATCTACACACTTCTTACCAAAGAAACCTAGAGAGAGAGAGAGAGAGAGATGAGACACCGAGTGAAAATGAAAATTGCAAAAACAGTGAAGCAGAATGTTCCCATGAAAGAAACTTCTATGATTTCAAAACATTCCTCCATAAACAACAGCACGGCCTTGAATGCAAGCCTCAAATCAGTACCAGGGTCACAAACACAGGTGTGGGTGTTCCAGTCATCCGTGCAGTGGCTGTTCTCAGGGCAGATGTTTGAGTCGCACGGGTCGTCCAGGTCACAGCCCTCCTCCACACGGATCTTCAGACCTTGATGCATGTTGATGTTGACTGTGTTGGTGGAGGTCTCTCCCATCCGCACACCCTGTTACACACACACATTTATTCCTTGGCAGCATGTGGAGTCATACATTTGCCCGACATGTAATAACATTTCCTGTATGTATTAAATATTTATGCAAATATCAATAGGTAGTAAGAAGATTACATGCATGACATGCATAGTTTTATACATGCTGTTTTTCTTTTCTTGAAAATGAACATAAACACATTTAGTCCCAGGTTTATTCACAGCGCTGACCACTGGCATGCTGTCCAATTTTCCATTAGAAGAGAGGACTGCAGTGATCCTGGGTAAAGTGTATGTTGCTATTCATTCATATGCGTGTACAAATCGGGGATATGGTCTGTGTGGTGTGCCCTGGCCTCCACTTACCTGCATGCAACCCTGGAAGCCTTGCAAGACATTGTTGTGCTCTCCCTTCAGGCCTCCAATAAACAGACTTCTGACCTTGAGTCCAGGCAGTTCATTACCAATCTCCACAGACCTCTACAAAACACCACAGCAGATAGTGTTCCATAGTTCAATAGTGTTCCACAAACAATCTACATTTTAATCTAATCTAGCTCCCAGTATACTTGTACCAGCTATTAAAAAAATGCCAGTACCTTAAACATGTCATAGTCTAGAGACACCTGGGCCATGTATTTGGTGTCTTTGCCATCTTTTCTGCTGGTGATCTCTATGAGTAGATGGTGCCACTCTCCATCGTTCACTCTGACCTCTGAAAACTCCAGCTGGGCCACAAGATTCACCCCCAGCTTCACCTCCATTCGCACCTGTCTATTCACCAGCTACACACAAAGCAAGAGAGAAATACCATAAATATCTCACGTTCTCCACTGTGCAGAAACTAAACAGTACTGGGCAGCTGAAGACATGATTTAAGCTCCTTTTTGAAAATACACTGCCTGTAGCATGCAATTACTGTAAATTATAGCAAGATGATTAACCCTTGAAACTGTATGGGTTTGTACGTGGGCCCACACAGCAAGAAAAATGTCCACATTCCAAAGAAACAGTAATCTGGTACCCACCAGCAGGTTGATTTGCGAGGCCGGGCCGGCATTAGCCTGCATGAGGAGGGCCGTGCCCTTGCTTTGTCTGGTGCGGAACATCAGGCCTATGTACCAGGGCACAGCCACGGTGATGTCAGGATCAGTCCAGGAGACCATAGCGCGACCGTCAAAGTGCTGCAGTGAGGGCATCACTGCGGAAGAGACACGTCAGCTGAAAACCTTTTCTATAAACTACAAAGAGGAGCAGACTCAAAACTGAACTAGTGACTAGTACAAAATTTAAATGTGGTTAACAATGAACAAAAGGCCCTAATATTAACAACAGAAACTACATTCTGATTAAAGGAATTACTTTTTTTTTTTAACACTTTTCTTCTTCTTTTGACTATTCCAATTTTTCGTTTCTGGTGGCTACTGAACTATCCTCTTAAAAAAGGCAGACAGAGCAGAGCGAGTAATGCATGACATTGGAATTATCCACTGAAACAGTCTGAAACAACACAAAGATACGACATACATCAATAAACAATATAAGCATCAAGAACTGAACAATCATTGCTTAAAGACTATTCAGAATCTTAATGTGTTTTCCATTTCAATGCTTTGATACATCAGTACTGAAATCAGTTTTGTGCTCTTTTGATGTGGGACGTTGCTGAAAACAGCACTTCATGTTAAAGCTGCATGTGAAAACCAGGTATAAGTCCTAAACACTGCCAACAATAACATTAAGGACATAATCCCTACACTAACATAGCCTTCAGCCTCAGAAGCCAACATCAATACAAATTTGACACAGAATGCTGCAATACTAAGATAACCAACTCTATAGTGCTGTCAACGCAATTCAAACTGTTCATTCCTGAAGAGGTTCCTTTCTCTGGACTGAATCAGAGTGTGAAAGCTCCAGATCAAACACTCCTCTAGACACATTTTTCCATTACTGCATACAGACTGTAATTATCTGCTAAAACAGAAAATTGTCTTTCATATTTGACAGTGTATCTTAGCCTTTAGTCATCATTCTCCATCTCAGACACACACTGTTCTGTTACCTCAGGAGATTACAAATACAAGTACAGATGTCAGAAATGGGGACATGATAGGATAGGAATATGTTACGATTTTCACAGTAAATTATGTTACAGTAAGTTTTTCTAGGGACAGATAGGGAGCGCAATCCAACCCACACAGAAAGAGCTCCAGCCAATAATCCTCACTAGGAATCCCAACCAAGGATGGGTCTGGCATCTCCAGAAATCTTGTGGTTTGGTGACAATGAGGTCAGCCCTTGCATTGTGGTGTCACTCAAGAGCCCTGTACTTACAGCTTTTAATAGCATTTTTTAAAGCGGCAACACTGCTACATTGTGTACACTGTGTCCAATGTATCATTTAATCAGCAACAGAGCAACTAAAGAATGTGATATATATCATATATCACGGAAATGTTTGCAAATATCATAATATTACCTTTTTGGCCTAACAGAAAAATTACATTATTTTCCACTTCAACAGTAAAAAAAACAGCTGGGCCTGCTCCAGAATTGTCAGACGTGATTCAGTCTCTTAACTATGAGTACAGTCTAGGCATGGCCCTTGTATGTAAAAGACAAAATGAACAATATTTCAAAAGCAAGCCGAACAGCTTAAAAAAAAAAAAGACTGGCATTTGCTACCCTGCCAAAAATCTGCAAACAGATCGAGCTAGAGTTCCAAGTGTTACTCCAGGACGGACACTGTATCTGTTCACTGGCAGGAGTGCAGCGCCAAAATAAAAGGACGGTCCTTCCAGAGATGCTTTTGCTTCGCAATTGAGGCAAGCCACTGGTGGAAAACAAGGCTATCCTGTAACTAAATGAAACCACGAGGAAGAGAGTTATTTAAAGCATGCATCTCATCAGCATAAAAGCCAAGGCATGCGTATTTGATTCCAACTGGAGAGCGCTGTTGTAGCCGGGCACAGTTATTGCTCTCTGATAAGATAACACTGACACCCATGCGTTGCAACCGATTCTTGCGAGACTCGACAGGCCTGCAGGAGGACCTGAAGGAGACCATGTTAACTGTCTCCACGCTGGCGCCACGAGCCATACACAACGTCCGACCGCAAAACTGCTGCTCGACATGGTGGCTAAACCATCATTAAATCTGTTTCAACACATGCAGACAAATATACACACATACGCACACCTTCATTAATCAATCAGCGCAGGATATACTACGTATATTAAGTAATCTGAGGTGCTGTGCTGTGAGTCATTGCCAGGCTGCCAGGAGGACTTAGCCACATTGTGCAGGAATGCAACAGTGCAATGCAATGCAAATCAGAACACATCCAAGTTCATCATCTGTACAAAAGGTAGACAGTCCAATTTCCTGCCTCATTAAAACTGACTATCATGTAAGAAACAGACAGAGACATTACCGTCATTGAGATGAAGTGAAAAAACAAAATAAAAAAAAGATGTGTAAGGCTAGCCTCTGCCTTAGGGCCTTAGAGATATGAACTGCTTTATACACACTGCCAGACTTCAGCTCATCAAATCAATCCAGGAATGTGGTCACATGAAACTGTAGCCCAGAGGATGTTGTGACACAGACCGCTATCAGTCATCTCAGTTTGACCACAGATATTTTACGGCAAAAATACAGGACACCAGGGGTAGTCATGATTACTCACTTGAAAAAAATGATTGATGAAATTTTACCGGCTATGTCTAGATGACAGTCTGATGATAAATTCTCCCACTGATCTCTCTGTCCTTTTCACATATTAAACCGCAAAGATAGTTTAACTGGTAACTATCTGGCTTTTTTCCTCATTCACACTTGCAGCCCTTTAGCATCCATTATGTTTATACTACAAACAACCAACAGCCCCTTTAAGAACTATATTCTTGCAATTGTTGTCTCTCATAAAAAACTGCAAACCTGACCGTTAAAACAAAAGTTAGAATCTAAAACCTAGATTTCTTTCCCAGTAATACATCAGGCCAAGAACCCTCCTGGTCATTTTGGGAGTTTGGCTCACATTCACATTTAACCGCTTCCCGTTTGGAAATGCATGTGTGAAAGTGGCATTACAGAAAAAAAACAAGAGATATATGTACAAGCCCAATTATGTATTGTTTATATGGGATTGTATATATTTTAAGTCTTTTTTTAAGTATTGTTCATATTATTTATTTTAGTGTTTAAGGTTTTTTTTTTTTTCTAAATTGTGATCATTAAAGTTGAATTACTAATTAAACTGAAACCAACAGCCCTGCAAAATACACTGTAGAAAGCAAGAAGAAAAACACACATGTAAATAAAAACCTTATCACACTGCAGGCAGCTCTAAAACTCAAACCCTCGTTTCAGTCATGAGTGAAAAGTGCCTAAAAGCATATTCCTGACAATAACGGCTTTTCCTTTTGTCCTCCGTGCCTGAACTTGTAACCCTGATCCTGAAAGTCATCAAGGTTCGCCAAAGGACATGTGAGGGTGACTCATACTTTTCCTCTAAAAGACGAAATCCAACTCTTTTATGAAGCATTAAAAAAAAGGAAAGTGTATCTCAGTAGACATGGCAAAAACATGGCTGTAGCTGTGCTAGCGGCTCGGTTGTGCTGGTGCTTTGAATCTGTGGGTCAGTGAGGTGGATATGGGGCAGAAAATGAGAGCAGATCCTGTCTTGATTGCTATCAGTGAAGATATTTCCCTAACAGGAAATGCACACACATTAATGCGGCCGCCTGCTTCCTGCGCTTCCATTGACAATCAACTAGCGAATCAAAATAAGGCAGTAAAGCAACAAACAGACATTCTCACAAGCACGTGTGGTAAGGCACTAGGACTCTACAATATGGACAAAACACTAGTACTGCACTTTGCAATTGTGATTTGCTACATATCGCAAATGTGATGAGCTTTGTAATGTATTAAAATGCACTATTGTGAATTAATAATGTGGCATTGTTAAAGATCTACCAGTTTACTTTTAATTGAAATGCATTCATCGAAACACCCACAGAAACACTACGGACGCTCAAAGCACTCAGCTTTGCTGCAAGGCCAACACTGAGACAATTACTATTGACTAAAACATACACACTCACCTTGTTCACAGTTTTTGCCTCCACGGCTGTCGGGACAGTTGCAGGAATAGGTGTTCCACTTGTTCTCGCACTGACCTCCATGCTGACATAAACCCTCTTTACAGAAATTCCTCTTGGCTGGACAGCCTGAATAGTATAGTAAAACCAAAGCAGTTAAACCATAAGATTCAACACACTATGTACTACATTGGAATAACATCATACTTTATAATATTCAATGAATAAAAGCGTACATCCCAGTAATTACTATTGTGCCCAAATCATCATAGAATTGCCTGTAACCACAATGAGTTGTTACATGTCATTTCTGATACTAAATAACATACTGCTACCCATAAAAAGTAAGCAATTTCTGGCACTTTTGTAAGATTACAGCAGCTTTAATAAGTATTCAAAGTCTTGCAGTCAGACCTGCCGTGGTGCCATTGTTGGCAATGAAGTTGGCCATGTCCATGGGCTTGTTGTCGATGGTCAGGTTACTCATGCAGCCCACAAAGTCCCGGTTCCGCACGGGGAAGTCCTCCGGCAGGTTGGGCACTCCCCCCAACAAAAGAGGACCCGTCAGATCCAGAGACCTGTGAGAAAACAGACATGAAACCAGCCACAAGATCAGCAAGTTAACATCACTAAGCATGAGTTAACATCACTGCTCACCCTGCTAGGCCCCCACAATGTAAATGCAATGAACTGACTTCTAATACTGTGTTTAACAATTTGTCACTTGCTCCTCCTTCAAACAAGCGATTTTGTGAAATTCTTTGTAGATGTTTAACTTTCAGTGTATAATACATTTGTCTTTTATTAGGAACTGTATAATTTGAATTCGTCAAAAGTTGTGTGTTGTGTGCACAGTGTTGTTTTGCAGATAGAAAAAAAACATCTTTTAAACATTTACCACGTTTTTTGCCTTTTTTGAACACTGATAAATTCAATTCTGTAAAGCTAAACACTATACTGCAAATAATTAATTACGCAATTCTGAATATTTAAAGAGATAACCATGATGGATATTTTATTGGCAAGATCTAGGCCTAATATGAATGTTCTGTCATTAAAAAGGCCCAGCAGCCTTTTTAGGCCCAGCTGCTGTTTCTACAAACAATACACTCCAGAAAGTTCATAATTAAATAATTTTTTTGATGATTACATAAATATGATGAAGGAAGGGACATCAAGTAAGTCTCTGAATTAGGTTATTCTAACAAAGGCTATTTATGAATAACTTGGCCAGACAAATTACACAAGGTCAGAGGACTGTCAGGGTGACCTGGCCATGTCCTCGTGCCTGCAGGCTTAGTTTTGTATAATGTCCACGCCAGCCATCAAGCCTCTTATGACACAATCTGCCTAAGTTTCACATCAAAAGGACTTACGCATTAGCCAGATTTACTCTGACCTAGTCTACAGCCCGAGCGTGCTGTGGGAAACAGTGCGCTTGTAGTAAATAGGGCCCGTCTTGGGGTGCTACTGCTGACCGCTGCCTTAACAGCTTATGTGTTATGACCCAAGATGCCCATTAATTCCTTAAGGGTGGTCTATTAAGTTTAAAAAAATACTCTATCACAACTGTAGTCCATCAGCTAAGACACATGTGGTGTCCAAAGAGGCCAATGTTATGGAAGCTATGGAAGCTTTCATCCCCACCAGTTAGCAGTGTGCAATCTGTATGTCTAACTTATCACACACTCGCTTGTTCAGTATTTTTAGCAAACAATTCAGTGCTCTACATTTCCATTGATTTAAATGTGTAGTAAAATAAGGTCGCGACAGGTTGACAACATTTTTCTGTGTTCAATCCAATTATCATTTGGTGTTCAGACAGTAATAAGTGTTAATTTTTTTTTTTTGCCACAGTAATGATAGTATATAGCATAGGACAATCGAGTATAGTATACTAGATACTCCCACTATTGGTACATTACATTTCTGGTATGATTTAAAACCTTATATGAGATGATGTAACAACATGGTTGAGGCAAGTGTGTGATGGTGGGCAAAACTAAAGAGGCAAACTTCAGATTACTTTGGCTAAGTGACTGTATTTACTGTTGCTAAATTTGCTTTGTATGCTTTCCCTTACTACACAGTAAGATACTATACAACTGTGCATTTACTGTTTTATTTTATACCATCTATAGAATATCTGACATTAAAAGGACAAAACAGTCTAACAAAAAAGCAAAAACACAAACAGTATTTTTAATAACCCAGCAGTCACTCACTATATACTTGACTATATGCTCCTTACTCTGCAGTGGAATGTGGTTGTTCTATATGGAACAGGTTACTGCCTATGAAACTGGAGACACTGGTTCTAACACTTTTATTTGCGTTCGTTTGAACTGCACTCTGTAAGCAGCCACACCTGACAGCTTAATCTCTACGTCGAATTCTGTTCAGGCAGATATTAAAACAATTAACAACCTCACTCTCAGATAAGACCGGAGAACAAGTGCTTTCTTGGTGCGTGTGCGTCAGAGAGGGAGATGCAGGTTTGACATTAGAAAGTGTGCAGACGGTTAGGGATTAGGACAAATAAAACATGGCCTAATCCCTTCTAATTAACATCCTTTACCCGTGCCCCTTTCACTAGACTGAGGGGATGACAAGGCTTGGACTGACAATTTCCCACACAAAACTGATCCCACCCACTAGAAATCAAAATGTAACTGGTTAATTCAACTGTTGGTTTCTGATTAGTGGGTAAAAAAACAGTAGGCTTTCGATCAGCGCCTGAAGGTCTAGCCAGTGGTGGAGGCATTTAAAAAATGTAACCCTACTGTTTCCAGATAAAATTCAATGAAATGAGCAGTACTGCAGTCCATATTGGTTAAATACAAAAATGACTCTACTGAATAAAAATGAATTGAGCACGGAGGGTTCCTTCACTTTGTCCAAATCAGTCAAGATGTGGTTAGTTTGATAAGGTTTTCTGAAATGCTTTACATACATAAAATCACTGTTGTCCAAATTTCTTGCCTAAATTATCCCACACTTGCTTTAATGCAAATAGACATGTGAGCATGTGGCTACGTGACACACTATTGTCTATGAAAATGGCCAAAAGTACAGATAACATTTGAGACCTGAGATTTCTTAGTAACTCAACCATTTGAAACTCCTTAACAACTCAACACAGTTTGAGGTGAGTGTGTGGTGAATCGGGGAGGATGTTTGTACAGTGCTACCTGGAAAACTACTGAAACAAACTGATGCTAAACATGTTTTGCTTGATCAAGAACATCTGGGGTAAGGGGAAAATCATATCAATCACTGTAAAAGTGACATGGGGAGTGAAAAAGGGAACGAGAGAGAGAGACAGACACAGAAAGAGAGAGAGAGAGAGAGAGAGAGAAAGAAGAAGCAGAGGGCTCACTTCTTCTGTCCCGTCTGCGTGCCCTGTGCAGCGCAAGAGTAGTTTCCTAAGTGGCTCCCAAAACGCACTGCCATGGCGATATCACAGTCATCCACAGCAACCACCGCCACCTTTTCACCAGACGGGCCATGTGGAACCCCCAGTCGCCCGATGTTCGGCTGTAGCAGAGAGAGAAAGAGAGAGACAAGTCATATGATCAGCCTCAGCTCACAACACAGAGAGCTAATATTACGAGCAATAAACATAATCACATAAACACATGAACAGAATTATGTAGAAAAAAACACTGCATGAAAAACACGCCTTGTTGTGTAAAAAATTCCCTCATGTAACGTCAGCAGTTATAATACTTCAAAAGTCTTGTAAAAATAACACTAAGAGTATTAATATCTGATATTTGGTTCAGATTAGCTAATAAGATTACACAAAACTCCAGATCTAATCAATGCAAAACAGTTTTTGCCACTGGGTGCTTTATGCCCTGAAATATTTCCTCCTAAGCTTCGGGAGAGACAGAGGAAACCTTCACTTTCTCACAGTGATTTCAGCATGAACATATAGGTGGAGAGAGGTAAACAGTGACTCTCTCTGGGGCACCCTTGAGCCACTATCCCCCAGAAACATTATATATATATAATGTGCATTATATATATAAAATGCAGAAAAAAACATAATTGACTCTCATAGTAAAATATTATAT
>JBBIGA010000126.1:26450114-26471472 GCA_037576975.1 Alestes dentex
CTGCATTTTTCCTGTGTTACTTTTGAAAGATGGGTTTGTTCAGACAGCAATGTGATAAGCCTATTAACAGAAAAGGTTGAGCAAAAATGACAGTGCTGTGCTGAAAATGCACGATAAGGATAAGAGAGAGGTACCCACACAACGTTCAGGTGAGCTAAGTCATAGCTAAGTCTCCTCTGATCTATTTGTTTAAGGTAAGTACACGGCCAAGAGTATGTTGAACCCCGTTTAACTCACACTCAAAACTGAGATCAGAAGAGAAAACAAGGGAAGTAAATGATGCACTACAATATACAACATGTGTAAGTTTGTCTTCGGGTCTGGTGATGTTACATTTTCACCATATAGCTCACCCTTACAGATCATGCTGTTTGGCTCCAGGATGGAACACTTTCCACAGCAGTGAGGCTTTTATCTGTCCTATCACCGCCCCACCTACTGTCCTGTCCCTTTTTCCGTCGCGTAAAACATTTTTTCCACCAAAGCCTTTTTCAACAAGTGGGCAACTTTAACTCTGACGCTCAACAGCTGGTTATTTTTGCTCTTTTCTTTCAATTCCGGTGTCTCTCACTTGAAAAAAAAAAACACGTTTTCCTCTCTCTCCCTCTCTTTCTGTCTCTCTCTGTCTCTCTTCCTTTGTATGTGAGTATATTTGATCTCTTTTCCTAAGGAAGTGCCGCAGCAGAGAGAATGTGGAGGCTGAAAGCATCAAGGTGTGGTCAGAAACAGAAGTCCCATCAGGGGCCCAGAGCACACAAAGGTTTTGAAGAGCTAACTGTGTCACAGTCTGCCAGAATGTACTTAAAATAGTTGATTAACGGGACCAGACCTAAATCAGCACGCTCGTATTTTGGTGCATTCTTTCAGCACATAAGTGGCAGGATATGAGGGCGTGAGTTATTATCCAGATGGCTATCCAGAGCCATGCTGTGTTTTTTTTTCTTTGTAAATGCAAAAAGTCCGGACAAAACAAGCCCGGGTGACAGTCAGTCTCGCGTCACTCAAACACATTCAGGACATTAAATCTTTGAGATGTGGCCTCACATACAGCTGTTTACTTCATATCTGAGAATGTCTTTGGTGTCTAAAGTTTACTTATTTATTTTACACTGGAGCTATGAGGCTAATATAGCTAATTATTAATGGAAGATTATTCATCATTAAATAAAAATTAACAAAAATGAAAACATATATTATAACGCCGTTGTCCGTTTCTATAGATAACAGTATGTCACTGACGGGACATCTACTATGTCTTAATTCTGATTAGTAAAGAAGCTTTGGACAACAAATGTGTCTTGACTGAACAATTATATAATTAAAGTAGGGGGAGCTTTTGTTCTGTTTACTGCAGCACTGTTCCAGAATTAGTTTTTCTGACTGACAGACAGTGAATGAGGTATACAAACAGATCCCAGAACAGTGCTTTTTTTTTTTCTTTTTAGGAATATCAGTAAGGGCAGTGAGATCATGTCCTGCTCTCCATCCTCGTTGAAGGGAAGTGACCAGTACTGATGTCTCATTAAGGCCACAGACTTTGAGCCAAGTGCCCGAGGGAACAAAAAAAGAAAGAAAGTCAGAAAGCTCCAAGCAGGCCAGGGCTGTTGGCACGCTGCCTGCCCACAGTCGCAGCCTATAGCTGGGACTGTTTTTAGAATCTGTCCCCATCCGGAGCTCCAGAGTGAACACCTGCTCCGCACGTCCCAGTGGAAGAACTGTGCTGACGGACAAACATTAACTGCGCTTAACACACTGAAGAGACTCCAGTTCATAAAAGCACTCAAAGTTCCTGAATATAAACCCATGACTGTGGTCACAGAGTGATCAAACGTGTGCGCAGTTCAAGCTTAGAGTTGGCTGCTAATACCCATTTTAACTACACTAAACATATATTTGCCCATTTTTATTTAGTGTCATGAACCACATAAACTGAGATTACTGAACACATGGACACAGTTTGATTAAAGTATAGTGATGCATGCAGCTAGTTAGTTATGTAGGCTTTCAGCTCCAGTACAAAACCAAACAAGCAAAAACTGATCAGCTACACTTGCCTTAAGGGGAAAAGGGTTTTTTTTTTTGCCAATACCATTGTCTCCAATAGAAAGGTGAAATAAACAGACCTGCGTTAGGTCTATTCAGCTCAAATCCAAATTAAACATGCAGATTCCGACAGACTTTACAAACTACAATAAACCTGAATATGTTTCCTTTTCCAGCAGTGCAGGGTTTCCTTAGAAGCTGAAAGCACTTTTGAGCGTGTGCCAGCTCCCTCATAAGCATGTACCATGTACCGTACAGTACGACACAGTCAACAACAGGCAGGGTCAAGCGAGTCAGCCTCACTGGCATGCCCTAAGCTTTGATTTAAGAGTTAAGCTCCAGAGCGCTTGATTTCACAGAGTCATTTATCTAGCCTCTTAATCAAGCTCTCAGGGGAGTAGAATAACAACACGCTGGCTACCGACACAGGGGAAAATTACCGCCTTTTACACAACTTCCAACAGAAAAATCATGAGAGAAAGGAACGATAAACAGGGGCGAAATCTCTGAAAACAGTGATGAAGAATGTTACGACTGTGCATGGTTACACAGTGTCGTGTGAACATTACAAAATCCATATGCACATTTTTTTATTTTTCAGTACTGAATTGGCTCTACGGAGTCCAGAGTCATTGTATTTTCCATTCGTATGAACGCAACATGGCTCAGCTGACTGAAACACTGAACACACAGATGCAGTGTTGGATTAGCATCCCTGGCAGGTAAAAGAATGAACAAAACCACCTGTGTCTAACAGTGGAAAAAAAAAATACCCTAAGTCACCCGAGGCATCAAATTTGTTCTGATCAGAGAGTGAGAATTTTCAAATACAGTTTCAGGGTGTCAGAAACAGAAATGTTGAGCTTGTGATTAACATAAAACAACAGCCAACAGCTGAATGGAACGTCAATGGTTTGCCAGTAGAATGACTCATCTGGGGCCTTTCCATGACTTCCACTACTCCAAATCTGGACAAGTCTTTCAGTCACATGTGAACCGTAGGCACTAAGCTGAGGGTTCTCATAAACTCTGCTAGAGATCTGACCCATCAAAACACCAGCGCAAGGCAGGAGGTAATCAGTGGTCCTTCAAAGGCCTGCGCCAGACTCTCTTCAGGTGGTTTGGCGGCAACCAATACTGGCAGGTAACAGGCATGTGGGATGCCAAACAAGCAGCGTAAGTGCCGAGAAGACTCTGTTTGGGCATGCAACACCTCGGGATTTATCCGGAAACAGAAGCCGGGCCACTCACAAGACTGAGAGTCAGACAAAGAGAGGTTTAACACAAATCCCATCATAGTCTGTGTAATTAAAACATATTTAACCGAAGTCTATGCGAAGAATGTGTCACTGTTCATATCTTTTTTTTGGGAGAAGGATTTTATATATCAGTCTGTTATTTAGCATTTTGGGACCATGATTATTGGTTTGTTCCATTTATAAAAAATCATAAATATATGTTACTTCACATTATTCAAATCATTTAATAAAATAAAACACAGAGTCTTCATTAATCTCAAGTAATGTGATACATTATATAATTTTACATATAAAGCAATGATGTTTGACACACATACCCATACACATAAACACAAACACAAACACACACACACACACACTCATTCTGCAGTAGCATGCAACATGCCCTCTGGCCTCTGAAACAAACAGGTGCCAGCTTGTGTGAGGTTGCCGCCCTGGGGAGCGACAGAGTAACTCCTTGCCTTTTTCTGTCTGTCCTATGTGAATGCTACATCATATAGACAAAATGCTACTATAACAATTATATATATGTACAAATTATGATTACAGTATGATTACTCCGGTGAATCAATAACGTGACTGTTCTGACCGAAATACTTTACTTCACTGTTGGACTACATGAACACTTCTATTCAAAATAAAATGCAAAGAAACACTCCGCTGGAGAAACACTGAGCACGCAGTAAAAAAAAAAAACAAACTTCTGCAATATCAGCATTAATATCTCAATACAGACAACAGCCAATCAACTGAGTGTAATTTATATAGGACCTTATCTGTGTTTTCCACACTAGTCTCTCCCCTATAAGATCATGTATGGTGGTGGTTTTATCAGTTAGGTGAGGGAGTGAACAGCAGGTGTTGGATCTGGTTTCAGTCGGGTCCTGTAAGGGGTGCCTCAGCGCAGATGTGGCCAATGGGGGTCCCACACTGAAATGTGCACTACTGCATTAGGCGGGCTAGACAGCACACACACACGCACACACACACGCATACACATGCCACATAATAGGACTCTCACTCTTAATAGGAAGATATTGAGATCTATAGTGGATATGTGACTATTTGTCCAGCTGTCAGATCACAGCTGTTCTTCAAAAGCCCGATCTGCTCCTAAGCTCTCCCTTGAATAGCAGCATGTGTTAATCATCTCACTGAAGCAGGACAGGATCGCCCCCGGCTGCAGCATTCCAGCTCCACTGAATATTGACTTGACACCTTACAATGTAAAGTTTATTGTGGTGAAATGAACCCTTTCTCAACTGCCTGCTACAAAACTGTACGTTAGGCAATTGAGTAGTCGCTGAATTTACTTTGAAAACAAAGCCATGGTAATCCCTCTTCTAAGTTCATACCTGGATGTGAGAGTTGCAGAAAGCCTCTGTCTGTGTGCTTGGTGTGTGTTTTGTTTAACATTATTGTTTGACTGCTTAGTCATGTTTAGGCTTCTAGTTTAGTTCTACTCTCTCTCTCTCTCTCTCTCTCTCTCTCTCTCTCTCCCTCTCTCTCTATCTCTCCCTCTCTCTCCCCCTCTCTCCCTCTCTCTCTCTCTCCCTACCTCCCTCCCTCTTTCAGGTGTTGACAATTCCCCCTTCATCTCCTAACACTCATCCCTGGGGACGACAGGCTTGCTGGCACCATGGCAACGCACTTGATCCCTACAGCTCATGACAAAGAAAAAGAAAAAGGAGATCAGGATCCAGCAATGGCAGATATAAAAAGAGAAAGAGAAAGAAAGAGAGAAAGAAAGAAGGGGGCAGAAAATAAGAGATACAGTGGGAAAAAGAAGAAAAAGAGAAAGGGTCTGAGAAAAAGAGAAAGAGAAAAAGAAACTAATCAAGAAAAAGAGTGAGAAACAAGTAAAAATGAAAGAGAGAAGAGAAGATAAAGAGAACAGAGACACTGAAAGAGAGGGAGAGAGTCAGAGAGAGGGAGAAGAAAGAGAGACAGACAGACAGAGAGAGAGTGAGAGAGAGTGACAGAGAGAGAGACAGACAGAGCGAGAGAGAGAGAGTGACACAAAGAGAGACAGACAGAGAGAGAGAGAGACAGACAGACAGACAGACAGACAAAGAGAAAGTGACAGAGAGAGACAGACAGACAGAGAGAGAGAGAGTGAGAGAGAGAGTGACAGAGAGAGAGACAGACAGAGCGAGAGAGAGAGAGAGAGAGAGAGAGAGAGTGACACAAAGAGAGACAGACAGAGAGAGTGTAAGAGAGAGACAGACAGAGAGAGAGAGACAGACAAACAGACAAAGAGAAAGTGACAGAGAGAGAGAGAGACAGACAGAGCGAGAGTGACAGAGAGAGAGAAAGAGAGTGACAGAGAGACTGAGATCAAGCCTCACTTCCCCTACTCCGACCCTCACAGCAGTGATGGAACCAAATTTCACTTTGATATTCAAAGTTTTCTTACCAAATCTTACCAAGAACTCTTCTGAGTCCTAAAACAAACATGAACTTCTGACTCCTCTTTAACCTTCAGCTTAGATCCTTTCTAACTCCTTGTTAGATTTTAGTTAGACTTCTGTCTAGGCTAGTTTTGCCAACACCTACTCACAGTATACCCCTGACTTTAGACTAAACCACACTACAGCTCTTCCTGGAAACCACGTTAAAATAATGGCTTCATTCCAAAAGTCACAACAAAGCTCAAAGAACCTGAAGAACTAGGCCTAAAATCCAGAACAGTCAGAAAACCAAATGCTCCAGGACAGCGGTCAATAACGAAGAACTGGAAAAGCCCACAATCTATCAATTACTGGTAAAAAATCAAGCTACATATCTGCTCTTTACAAGTTCTTACATGAGACCATACTGTAGTGGCTGCGAAGTTCAGGTTGTTTTGCCCACAGGCTGGGCTCAGGTTTCTGAAGAGTTCTCTGATTTGACACTTACAGTTGTGTGGAAGCTCCAGCTTTGAGACAACCTGCCTTAAGACAGCCGAAACTGACAAGCCAAAATATACTCTTACACTCATTCGGCCTGTCAGTCAGTGTAAACACAACTCTGTTGTTCGGGATCAGAGGGAAAGGGCACTAACAGATTGGTTTATGCACAAAACTGGGAGAAAGAAACGAAGAAAAAATAGCAAAAGTGGGAAAAAAACTCTATGATGCTACTGCAAATCAAGCCATTAAAGCAACAGTTGGGTGAAATAAAATTCCCATTACCTCAGATTTACTACTAGACCTACTAAAGTGTTTTGTGACACTGTATATCACATAGCTGAAAGCAATAGCAGCAGCTATCTTCACTTTTGTCCATACATGTGTAGCTCTAGGGCAAATTTAAAGAAGCAAACTTCAGACACAAAATATGTCTTTGATGAAACGCTATATTAGGTGTAAGTTTTTCCTTTAAGAAACACCACTGAAATGTACAGTTGTGGGAACACTTGCCAAGAATGCAGTACATTTTTGAGTGTGTGTCTTTTTTAGAGGAGAATTGGTCACTGCAGAGGCGTCTAACTCACAACAGAGGAGTCTAAGGCTGACAGGACTATTTTCATAATAAAGGAAGCAGGGAGCGAGAGCATGCAATTTTATTTGTGTTAGAGTGAGGAAATGCAGACTCTTGCTCTCTCACACTCCCTAAGTCACACAGCATTTTCTATAAAGCCGCCATGCTCTCGGATGCCACGCCAAATCTATGGCTGTACACACCTGCTATGTGGAAAGGTTTTACAATGTTGCACTTCAGAATAATATTAGACAGTAGTACTGAGAAATAAAATATGCAGGACAAAATTCAGCAAAACTAATTTCTAATTTATGTCCTTTAAACCCCACCACACCTTAATACAGCTTTTAAAAAATTATCGTTAACTTCATTGTTCATATTCATCTAAGAAACAAATTTCAAGTATCCAAAGGAAGAGAGTTTGGTGAAAAATCAAATTTGCAAAGCTGCTGAAGCTGCATGCCGCTCTTCATTAAGGTGGTGCAGACCTGTCTCGGTGGTTTAGGACACAGTATAACTCACAGAAAAACAGATGTTCTGCCCATGTCCAACTTACCCTTACATGTAAGCATGTTATACTGACACATGAATGCTACATATTATTTTTGAGACTTCTGTGGTTTCTACTTATAAACAGGTTTTTAAAATGAACTGAAGACATTTGTTTATAAATAGAATTAGTCATACTGCACCCTACACCACACTGACAAGCCTCTGCCACATTAATGAAAAGATCACTGTAGTCTGAGCAGTTTGAGAGAAGTTTTGGTGATGTGTTTACAAAAATTTGCTGACTACTGAATCCTGGTGTTTGCTAGCAGGGTTATCCTTGTTGCTTCAGCAATAAACTAAAAAAGCAGAATCTGGACAGCCAGCATGTCTTGACTGATCGACTACATGTGCTGTGGAAAACTGTGTACATATGATTTTTGTCTGGACTAGTAAGCATTAGCATTTAAATCAAAATGTTTTCAAGACTATAAGAAACATTTAATGAGAAGACTCCAAACTTTCAACTGGTATTATAGGTTTGCCTGTGTGTTTGTATGCGTGTGTGTTTTTGTCTGAAAGGCTTCTGTCGCAAAAGTGTCGCCACCCCAAGCCTTTTTACACAAGTTCAAACACCATTACCTCACCTCCCCCGTGGCAGTGTAAACCTAGAGCAGTGAATAATTAAAAGGAACCTGCCAGCCCCCATACAGGTACACACACACACACACACACACACACACACACACACACACACTCTCTCTCTTATAGACACCCTTGGGGCAAACACCTAGCACCGTCTTGTTCCCTGCCCCACAGGACAAGAGCCACACTTTCAGCCCTATATGTTACAGTGGACTTGTCTCAATAACATGGCCCATTTATCAGTGCTCGGCCGTGTTCCAGAAAGATGCGAACGGACAGCAGCTTTTGTCTCGTTCTGTTCCTTTAATGTTCCCGAACAACCTGGAAGAAGGAAAAAGGCTACACATCCTTCTCCTGTTTCACTCAGGTGTCCACTTCACTTCGGCTTACCTCACCTACAAACAGATACTTCACCTGACAGGCCGCTCTGCGCCCCCAGCACCACCTGTAACAACCTACCCGACAGACACCTGAACGCTACTGCACAGGGTCACACGATGTGGACAAAACATCAGTGCGCCGATCATACCGCTACATACTACAATTCGCAAATGGATGCAAAATATCAAAAATGCATTGGTAAATTAATAACGTCATGTTAAAGATCGGCTTGCATTATTTTGACCAAAATTGTTTTCTTATGTTGGTTCACAAGGACACTTTGATACTTACTGAAACATGCCTCTGGGATTGGTCAGCATGCTCACAGCACACGGTGGAAAATGCTGTGACTGGTTACAAGGCTCATTTGCATATGACAGCCTACTGTGAGTCTCAGTACTGCGAAGACCAAGGTCATGGTAAGCATTAACAAACAGAATACTGTGCAGCTCTTAACTCTCAGGAAAAAAGTCTTAACCTACACCTGTCAGAGTACTGTCACTGGAATGGTGCCATCAAAGTACTTCTTCAGTACCTTCAGTTTGCATTTCGATCGCAAATATTTGTTAATAGTTGTTGCACTTAATTATGACGAGATACAAATATGTGCCAATCCTCTGGGAAAGTGAAGGTGGTGTCCCTTTAACACTCAGTTATTGTATACAATTGGACCTTAAGAATTGGACCTTTTGTCCCTTTTATTGGACAGTACATGGTTTTACAGTTGGAGAAATAAATGTACCTTATAAGACATGTATCTTAGTCTTATATTCCAAAACATGATCGCAAACATCAGAGAATGATCTCCATGACTCAACAACCAACAACAAGCGAAAAAGTGACCTAGATGAACAGACAGCCTCCTGAGGGAGTGAACACAGACTGTAAACTGCACTGTTAATATAAAAAACAAAACACAAGTGTGGGAAACCTCCATTCTCTCAGGTCATGTGACCCAGGCCCACTTTAGCAGGGTGTTTAGTCACGCCATACAGAGTGTGAGGAATCTCACACTCAGAGACGGTGAGACAGCAAAGTGCTGTTGTCTGTAGATAAAGGAGAAAAGGAGAGGGCGATGAAGGCAGTAAGTGGAAGCTTCCTGATGAAGGTGCAGCAGAGTCATCTATCTAAAAGAAGAGACAGCAGGGAACAGTGCACCTGTACTCAGGCACATGAGCCATGCACTCTCCAGGCCATAAAGTCAATATATAGACACTAAGCTTCAAAAACAGGCACTTCAAACATAGCCACTTTTTTTTTTTTTTAAACAAATGCACTGACATCCACAGGTCTCATCAGCCCACAGCGGTTTGGCGCTAATGCAACTAATGATATAATTATTATTGATTAAAATAAGTGTAATAAAGTAAATGTTTTTACTATTGACAATACGTAAAATAATGATATAGTTTACACAATGAACAAATGTGCGTAAATTAACAAAATCATCTACTAGCTTGACCTATAATGTATGAAAGAGATTTATCTAATACTTGCTAACCTGTGGTTGATTATTTTAAATTTTAGAATAAGCCACATATTTTCAGTTGCACTACATCTGAATGTTGCTGCTCCACCTGCATGACTTATTGTGCCATTTAAATAACATAACTTTCTATGTTATTTAAATGGTTAAAAATCTAAAATGCCATTTTGGTCCATTAAAGAGCAATTAACGATAGGTTTCAACTTTTCATGACGAATGGACCAACAGAAATGCATTAACTTCCATTATAAGCTGTGTCTCCTGTAAAGTTAACATTTTGGCAAACCAAGGAGGCTGGAGGCCGTACACTCACACATAGGTACACCATGAATACACATGAAAAAAAAAGCTTTTTTATAAGCTATGAGTGAGCAAAGTAACAGAGCCACAAGCAGTCTCAATGAAGAAATCGTTAATTTTGCGCCATCCCGAGTACATGTCAGACAAATTAGCGTGCTGATCTTTCAAACCAGGATTAATCCAGGATGACAGAACCTATTCCACATCCTGCCAACAAAAATCTGCAGCAGACTCTCTCTCCCTCTCTCTGTGGGTTCTTGCATTATGACAAGGCAAAGTAGCCTTCGCTTCTTAGCCTAGGGCTGTTTAGATACCAGTCTAGATGCTTCCAAAGAAGTGGAGGATTAACAGAAAGTTGAGTGATTCATGTCCTACCAGTACATTGCACCTGCGGTCGTATTTCATTAAGCATTTAATTAAGAATACGGTACTGGAGCCACACACTGACATTCAGCTCTAGCAGAGGAACTGAGCAACGGGGCACTGAGACTGGTAGCAAGCAAACTGTAAGTATAACTGGAAAAGTTTGCAAAAAAAAGACCATGAATTTCCTTTGACCTAAAACCACCAGAACAAAACCTAACAAAGCTCTAAAAATACTTTACAGAAGTATTTACAATACAAATGTTAATTGTAAATTATTATAACAATATTCATTTCCACATCCAAAGAAAATGAAAAATGGAGATAAAATGGAGATTTTTGTCAATTAAGCATATTCAGTTTAGTCTTTTGGTCGCATGTGATTACTGATTTCTAAAAAAAAACAAAAAACATTTAACTGGGAATAAAATTTGAAACTCAAGAAATTAGATTATCTAATTAAAAGGTTTTAGCTAAACAACTTGTCATCACCAATAAGAACTAATTCAATGGCATTTTTCCTTTGTAAATTTTGCTGCTGACATGAATGGGCTAAAACTGAACTGAACGGAATCCATGTTTACAATGTTTATTTGGGTTCAGCCACTTAGGAACAAAGTAATGAACACTGTTGGTGTTTAGTTCTGGGGATTTTGCTAGGGCTGTGTGTCATATTACAAGACACACCTACAGGTTACAGAGGGCACACACACCTGAGTAAGAATGTGTGCCAGAGTATGTGTATTCTTTCTCTTTTAATACTGAAAGACCAAAAACACTTCTTACTGGTAACCATCACACTATCAATGTATCATTATTACATATGGATACTTAAAAACATATAATACAAATGAGACGTATTATTACTATTATCATCACCATATGCAAGTACTTATGCATAATATTATATATGGAACATGGGAAGGGGCACAATCATGCTGGAACAGGAAACGTCTTTCCCAAAACATGGGGCCATATAATTGTGTTCATTTTATTTATATTCTGTAGAATTAACATTACACTTCACTAAAACTAATGGGCTTTTACTTTGGATGCTATTCTGTTAGGCGACATTTTATACACACATATATATATATGGGTCATATTTATACATTTTCTATACAAATGTGGATCCACTCAAGGTTCTAGCATGCAAACCTATTTCAAGCACATCCTCCAACACAGACAATCATCTTCTAATGAAATCTGTATCATGCCTCTCTTGCTCTCATATCTCTGCACTGTTCTGAGCGTGTGAGACCGTATGGGATACAGCTGTGCCGGCTGATATGACATCACACTTCCTTCCTCTCAAAGGTGTGGCATGTTGTGTCCATCTCTCTCATCCTCTCACTCTTCTCCATCTCTGTTTCTCTTTAAATATTTTTATTGAGATATTTTTATTTTTCTTGTAAAGCCATACTGTAAAGGCTTCATTGCTTTGAACCTTTTAATGGACTCCAATCTGATCCCTATTCTGTGCATCAGTAGCAATTACAATTGGCTAAAATGTTAATGTATTTTCTTATTCTTTGTAAAATAATGCAAAATCTGTGGGTTCACAAAATACTTGTTACAGAAGCAGCTACTACCTTCTACTACAAATGTGTTTTGAGTTAACAAGTTTAATTTTTTGCTTTTTAGCTGCATACCAGGAAATTGATCTCATGTGTCACAGATTAGGAAAAAACTGTTATGTATTCTTCCAGGAACCACCGACTGAAAGATTCTTTAGTGAACCAAAGCTGGTTCTTCCATGGCATGACTCCAAAGAGCACTTTTGGCTTTTTTTATTCTTGAGAGTATATGCAAGATCAAACATTACAAGTATGTAAATGTAAACAAAACATCTTTCCCAACTGTGACAGCACTCTTAAAATCTGGGCTCTTTATGTTAATGCTGCAGGAGAACCACTTTTGGTTCTTTAAAGAACCGTTCGATTTTGTAAATGAGAAAAGCCTGCAATTGCAAATGGCAGAAACTTTCCCAAAGTTTAAAGAACTTTCACATGATGGTAAACCTCCATACGAAACCCCAATTAAAGGGTATTCCTAGAGCAACACATCCCAGATAAGAACCATTTAAGAACTTTTACTTTTAAGGCTGAAGATGCAAAGGGTTCCAAATGTTGTCAAATTCCAAAAGTTTGTTCTTTAAAATATACTCCATTCTCTCTTGATCAGTTCTGCAACTCTGCCTCTCTGTTTCACACAGTCACACAAATGCTGCCCCGCAACACAAAGTCACTGCCAAAAGCCACACTGGTGTTCCATTAGGGCAGGGGGTGTCAGGAGCAGATAATATTCCAGACAGTTATTAATGCCGTTTGTTCCAGTGGTCACCTGACCACTGCTGGCAGCGGAATGTGCCACTGGAGAAATGTCCAACCAGCTTATAGAGCCAATGCCCTTTGCTTTAGAGCACTTTACAGTGGTTTAGAGTGACCTACTGCAATTCAACCTCCTTATCGCATACAACAGGCACACACCTGTGCTTCAGCCTCTCCCCTTACCCCTTTCAAGCACTTTCCTCTCCCTTCACGGGTTTGTGTACATTTTATACATCAGTAGAGGTATAAATCAAGTAGGTTTATTGTCACTTCAGCCTTATACACACCACACAGTCCTTTCTCTTTTTCCTGTCTGCACTTGTGTAGTCTTTTGGTGTTCTGTTTTTGATCTGTGGTCCTGGAGGAACATTGTCTAATCTCTCTGCGTACTGTGTATAAGGCTGAAATGACAATAAACCTACTTGACTTGACTTACAATCATATAATGCCTTGTAATGCTCTCATTAGCCTCATAATGATTCCATTTTACTCAGAATGATTAAAAAAATACACAAATGTGTCTGAAGAAACTATTTACACAGTGGAGAATTAAAAACAACCCAAGCCTTTTTTGGATTAATTAACTCTGCGTACATCAGTTCCTGCTTCTCCACATCTATAATTTTTAAAACACATTTTTATACCCCAATTTATCAGCAAACCGAGTTTACAGCAAAGAGAAAACGTACTAATTTGACCTAAACCCACTTACATTACACTGACACATGGTGTAAACTGGTAAATACCTGTACTCGTACCGCAACACTTTTACAGTACTGGATACATTCTGTTTATATTCATGTTATGTAACAAGGTCCAAGTAAAGCATTAAAGAGGAAGTTTGATGCCTCTAATGGAGGTTAAAATGTCTCACTCCATTAAACAAAATAAACTCTAGCAATGGCAGTAAGGACTGAGGCCACTAGCATCTACCCGCTCAAATATAACACTGCTAATTCTTTATAAGATTCTACAAAGGCAGAAAGCAAAGGATCCCTTTCTTTTTACTAACTAAGAAATACTTCATGTTAGAATGTAAAATACAACAGACCTGTATTTTATGGACCCTCTTGGACTAGAATGACTGATCTATACTGCTCACATCAAAACTGACCCAGGAACAAGACTTAGGGCCCTTGGGGTCAGTAGGCCACAATGGGACAGAGCCAAGGGTCCTTCAGCTCCGTCACTGCACAGCTAGAGCTAGACTAGTTTTACGGGACAGCTTACTGTACCTCCTTATGGGTCAGCTCCAGCCAGGCTGTATAGAGTGGGACACGCAGCACCCCACTGGCGTCCAGCAGGTGCAGGCTGTCCTGGGTAGACCAGAGAGAAAGCCTCAATTAGAGTCTAAAGGAGCAGCCCTCTCTTCCTCTTTTCCCTCTTACATATGTGTGTGTTCGCACGCGTGTGTGTGTGTGTTCAAAAAAAGAGGGGGCGGGTGCAGAAACCCTCTTTTAAAAAAATTACCAGACACTAGTAAAATCAGACACAGCTGTGAGGTACCGACGTAAACGGTTTAACTGCAACATCTGTGTTGATAACCTCTGCACTCGAGGTTCACAGAAATCAGTTCAGTGAGGAACTGCAGTCAGGATTCATTAACCACAGGCCTGCTGAGAAACAGAGCCAAAGTCTTCACGTACTATCTGGGGATATGGATGAGCGATATGGAATTTATGCACAAATTTAAATAAAAACATAGCTACCACTGAAAGGGGCCTTATCTTTTTTCCAAGAGGAAATATCACTGCTTGTGACGTCTTCATTTGTTGGTGTACCAAAAATAGTCATGATTCATTTTTACACTCCTATTTTCCAACCTTTTTTTATTCCACAGTATGAACCAGGCTGTTTTCATTACTGTGCTTTTAAGACTGATATGTCTACAACCTCTGTTCGGAATGGTTGCCATTCAAAATATTAGGAAAGTATATTAAAAGTCAATTTTTCATAAAAACAACCCTATTCAAAATGATTAACTAAAACGTATTACTTTTACACAGCCATGACATTATACTTTTAAACAGCCAGGATCTGCCGAGCTTTTCATTTTTATATTCTACAAATAACAGTCTGACTGACTCATACTGGTATAGGAGTGAAAACAGAAACATCACCTATTAGTGACTATGTGTGTGTTCCTGCATACGGGATTACAAACGGTAGGCCAAGTTATTGGTTAAATTATTGACTGTAATTCTAATACAGGAACAATAATAGTAATGATGTTTAGTTTAATGTTAATTTACAGACAAATGTAGCATTCCTAAATGCGTGCTTTGCCTTATTTAAGGAAAAAAGACCTGTTTAAGACATACTCTCTAAGACAATTTGCCACTTGGCAGGCTTTACTATGCGGATATTAACTTTGACACGTCACAGACAGTACAAAAGCCCAATTAAGAGAAAATATAACAGAAGCCACCTCCAGAGCATGTACACCAGTCATTAAGGGCAATTAGCTGATAAAACAGACGTGTGAAATAAATGAGCTGATTACAAATCCCACTGTATGACATACTGTAAAAAAGAATGCAGTTACAATTCTACACAAAAGTTTGGGCACAGCTGAAAATATGTTAACACAGCCACATGTTGTTTGACTGGGGTGCCCAAACTACTAACATATGCATGAGTAAATATTGTTACATAAAAAGAAATGACACAACCTGTAATCTCATCCGAGTTTAGCCTGCTTTCAGTGATAAACATTTACTTTAGCTGTTCTGCTATTCATTTGTGTTATGACTTGCTTTAGTGCTAAGTATGTGATGGAACAATATTATAGAGAAAGAGAGCCCTCACCTATTTGGACCCCTCCACCCCACACACACAAGACACACAGACACACACAGACATACAGACACACACACACACACACACTAACCCCCAAAGGCTGCATCTGTGCCTCTCTACTCTTAGAACTATAACCAGAGCAAAGCCTTTTAAGTGTAGCAAGCACAATGACTGCCAATAGCTGTCGGAGCAAGAAACTGATTAAGAAGCATCTTAATTAACTAATGTTCACTCTGATATTGATTAATCCCTTCATCTACTGAATTGGCTTTGATGAAAAGAGCAGCAGAGCCCTGTGATCATCCTGGCTGTGGAAGATATTGGATGGACACTACTCTAAAGCAGTATGAAGATTCAGGCAAATGAATGCTTGGCAAATTAGCTGCAAGAACAGCAGGTAATCCTGCCACGCCAGTCTCAGGGTAATCTACATCACTATTTTCCTAATCCTGACCATTTCTTTGCCATGACAATTTTGAGACCCACAAGGCAGCTTTATAGGAAAGGAAAAAAAAAATCATTCCTTGCTTTATTATATGCAAATTTAATGAGATTTTACTTAGGAATTCTGTCCCCCCCAACAGCTGTATACACAATATTTACACAATGTAAAGGCAGTTACATATTAATAAGTTCAGTATTGTAAAGAAGAATTTTATCAAAGCAAAATAGTTACGTTTTCACACGTCGCATATGTATTTATGGACTGAATTTATGACCGAATATGCCATGAAACATCCTTTTATGGCAGGATTGCTTGAGATGTGGTAGATATTGTATAAAGCAGTTTTTATACATGCTGTGAAATTTGGTGAATATCTGCACCAAGAGATACAAACTCCAGAGTGAGGCTCAAGCATCTTTCTCTTAGAGGCGACGTCTGCTTCCTGCTATGTTAACACCAGAAACGGACACAAAAACTTCTTCAACTAAGAATATCTCTCCGTTTGAGGCCTTCCTGTTTGGCTGAGTTGTCCCAAACTGCATGTCATTCTACAGAGGAATCTCTTCGCTCAAATAAAGCAAGAATTCCGGACGTGAACTTCCTGTCCTTTTCATCGCCACGTCTTCAGTGGAGGAACAGCCCTGCGTGAGACGGCACTAAACTGCCAGTGCAATGGCTACTGGCTAGTGTGTGTGTGTGTGTGTGTGAGTATATGTGTGTGTGTGTGTGTGTGTGTGAGTATATGTGTGTGTGTGTGTGTGTGTGAGTATATGTGTGTGTGTGTGTGAGTATATGTGTGTGTGTGTCATTGCTTATGAGTCCTCTGACCTTTTTGACAAGGGTCAAGGCAGAGGCGGTCTTACTTCTCTGAAGACCAGAAGAGGGTTTTGTGGTTTATTTCTATATGTTCACCCACTGACCCCATAAATCAGAGATGGCCCATTAAGGGGTGACAGGTCTACTCAATCTTAATATGAGCAATCTTAAGCTTAGCAGAGCTGCAAAAGGCCTTAGAAGTAAAGTCAGATTCCAGAGAAATCCTCAAGAATCCAGGCAGATTTCTCTCTGAGCCTGAGCTGGTGAGCGGTAAGCTGGCAGTGCTTCAGCTGATTGCGGAAGAATGTCTGAATTAGGAGAGAAGCGCAATGAAGCATCATGAAATGAAGGGTATGATTCAACTGCAAATGGGATACAATTTGCTTATATATATATATATAAATCATACTGGAATTTTCTGAGGTCAGAGATGCACAGCCCTGGTCTGAAAGGATCTTAAGAACCTGCTGCTGTCATTCTCCTGCTTGTGTGATGGCTCTTCATGACAGCTTTGTGCTGCCCTTACACTCGCCCTGACCAGCCACACAGCCACAAACCCAGCTGCTGAACAAACACTCAGCCTTCAAAGTACAACTGAAAGGCAGTGTGTGTGTGTTTGTGTTTGTGTGTGTCCGAACAATTCACTGCTATAAATCACTGCTCATAAACCACGGCAGCTGCAGGCTGTGACACACTCAGAGCATCTCTTGGATGCCTGTCGCTGTTGTGTGTGTGTGTGTGCACTGTGGGGGGGCATTAGCTCTAGAAGCCTGTACAGTATCACTGTCCTTTTTGTGCACTGTACTACAAAATACAAAGATAAATATGTATATTTTATTCCCCCACAAATATGATAAATTTGGCAAATAAACAAACAATGTGCATTTAAAGTTGTATGTAATTGTTAAGGTGTGTTTGTGAACTTGTTGTGAAACTGTAACTGCCGTCCTAAAAATGTAAAACGTGTGCGTGTGCATGTGTGCGCAGTCTGATTCAGCTTGTGTTCGACAATTACTGTCACGGACCAAAAAATGACAAAACAAACACCAACAGCAACTCTGCCCGGACAGGCAGTGAGAAAATCAACCACACCGGCTTCTATGGCAACATCTCACCAAACACACAGCCACAATAACCCACATTGTGCATGATATTGCTTCTTCACACTGCTGTGTACACACTTGAGCAGATAACAGGAATTCAATATGAGGCCTTGAAGTGGACAACTCATATCATCTGACCCTTTTAATACCTTTTAATACCTTTTCACTGCTGCACAAACAAATAACCCCGCCACAGCGGTTACACAAGTTATCTACTGTTGATGGTCCAGCCCTACCAATTAAATCAGCACAGGAAGGGGCACGTCAGCTTCTCAGCAGAACGTTAACAAGCACCGCTGCTGAAAGAGGAGAGCACTTCATTGTCTTCAGCTCTAAGAATGACCCCTAACTTACGTTCACTGAGAGCAGGTTAATACGCTTCAAGAAACACAAGCCATATCCCAGGCATTGTGCTCATAATCAAGCTTGAGAAAGAAGCTGATTTAGGAATGGCCTTTATGCCGGTACGCTCGTATCCGTTAGCAGGAGCTACAGAGAAAAACAGATCCAGAGTCAGCGATAGTGCCGTCGGATTGTGCTTGTGAAACATGAGCCAGTCTCTAGTACACTGGTGGAAGGAGCTTGGTAAGTCCCAGTGCCTTGTTCAACGTCTGATATTCTGAGGTCAGAGGAAAGAGGAATCAAAGGGAAGTAAACAGATGCTTGTGTCCTTTGTGATGGAATCATACGAGGCGGTTCTCAACCTTTATGGTGTGCAGTGGCCTAGAGACAGCATATTATCATTCTTGTGGTGTTTTAAGTAGGGATTGGCACAAGTAATCAACTGAGCACTTGTTACATAACCATCTATTCAAGCAGTAAAGTAACACTCAAACGAGCTAATTTTAAAAAAGAAAAGGAAACGCACAACAGCAGGAAAGATGGAATGTTGTTGACTTCACATGTTTTGTTTGTTTCTTTTTTTTTTTTTTAATCTGGGGACCTTGAACTATACGTCTGAAAGTCTGTAGACACCTGTTAATCCAATGTATTTTTTTCTGAAATCATTAGGTTTTGCTGCAGTTTCGGCTTCTACTCCTTCGAGAAGACTTTTACGCTAAATGTTGGAACCTTCCTATGAGGATTTTATTGCATTCAGCCACAAGAGCATGAGTGACGGCAGATACTGATGTTAGATGATTAGCTCTGGATCACAAATGACACTCCAACTCATCCCAAAGGTACTGAATGGAGATCCATCACTCCAGACAACGTAGTTACACTGCTCCACAGCCCAGTGCCGGGGTTCCTGTACCACTACAGCAGACACTTAGCACTGGGTTTCTGTGGAAATTATACAAGCTGTGTGTACATGACTGAACCCCCATATCATCAGTGGAAACCCCCTAAAGTTAGACTGAAAGGCTCTTCGCTGTGGACAAAGTGCAATACATTTCAGACTGCTTCTCAAAATTTTCATTTAGTTGATTTATTAATCAGCATTTAAGCACCAAAAGACTCATATAATCCACCCTCAGGATAAGAGATTTTCTAAGAGAGCTCTTAGAGTCTTGCAGCTTTAGTAGAAATGCGTTCATTGCACATGCAAATAAACCCCTTAAAGCTCTATAATTAAAGCTTATAATTTAATTTATTCATCTTAATGTGTATTATTCAGAAGCTATTATAAATGATTGAGTACGTACTAAAAAAATGCAAATTAGTTAAGAGACCAACAAATGTAAGTACCTTGGAGTTAAAAGGGTAAACTCTTCGGACACTTTACTTACATAAACCTTTCACCGACGGTGCTGAGGGCGTGGATGTTGGGGAAAACTGACCAGAGCACCTAACCTGTGCAGTGGCTGAGAATGGATAGAAACAGGGCAGAAAGCAGCCTCTTACCTTGTTGTAGTAGTGGAGTTGAACAGAGTGCCACTGGCCATCACTGACTCCGCCCGGTACAAAAGGGGCCACCGTTGTTTTAGCCTCACCTGAGGGAAAACAATTAAAAAAAACATGACTAAGGAGACAGGAAAAGATGAAATCAAACTGTCAAACAAGGTTAGAGCCTGCTGTCCATATGAAATTATTGTTACAGTACAACAGAATTTCTAACCTAAACAAAAAACTTTAATTGCTCATACTACACTCTTTTACAGCCATTTATATGAGCCATTTTGCCACATCGTATTGCACTGGCACCCCCAGCGAAGCACAACTAAGTGCACATCCTCTTTATAACATGCACTTCTATACATTGTAATGAACAATTCCTGACTGAAACTTTTAGAGGGGAAAAATAAAACATAATAAATTGTGCACTAAAAGTTTTAGTAAAAATACCACATATAAACGTGTTCCTTGTAACACACCCCGTGTTGACAATGTGCCTGAATTTTTATGACATCTTTTTCAAGGCTTCATTGTTTATTTGTGTGATTGATTCAGTCTGGAGTCATGTTGTGGCAAGCACACAAAGCAAGCTCACATAGTAATGATCCATCATGCATGCAAGTGGCAGGGATTTCTTTGCATCAATAGAGTTCATTCAGAAGGCTATGGAGCACCCTTGACAGAGATTTACACTGGCTTTACAGCCATATTTACCAAGGGCAGGAGCAGCTTGGCAGGGACTGACAAAAGAACCAGTAAACAGTAACCAAACAGTGCAGCCTGGCTCGCAAGCGATCTCGACAGGCTCTCGAAAGACACTTGTAGAGTTTTCTTCATTAATTTTGAATTTAGCATAATCTCCTGCTTGGTGATATCACCAGATCTTGCTGTGGTAGAAAAAGCTGTGTTGGATTGTGAAGCTTGTTGATTGCAACACACACAGCAAGCCACATAGTATTGTGCTGTCCTGGTCTCTTTGAGCGGGTGAAGATTTATGTTCCCATAGGAGACAGTGGTGACATCAGAGAAACCCTGGATGTCTACCAGAGTTCCTCTGATGTTTTAAACAGTGAGGCGAAGCTCAGAAATGGGCTTTTGGCATGCATTTATGCAACTTTAGGAGTGAATGAGAGAGAAATAGAAAATGTTAATTACTTCAAATCAGTTGGATTCAAGTCACATTTGTCAGTGGTTTAAAATCAGATTCAAACCTGTTTTCTGGACACATGGCAGTCAGACTGAATTTAGCTTTTTTTGTAATTTGAGGGTGACAATTCTTGGAATAAGAAAGACAGACAAGAAAGGCAGAGCTGAACATCACATATTACAGCTCATAAAAAGTGCTGTGTTTTTTTCAGGAGAAATATTTAGGTGAGGTATGCGACAATAGTGGTACATTCAGTACAACACACACTATCAGGCCACTATCATGTCAGTGCCACTGCTATGCTGAGAGTGGTCCTTTCCTTTTTCGCTGATGGACGGGAGTAGAGGGCACCATATAAACAGATTGTACAGCAATTACATAACAGACTGTACATAACAAACTGGCGACTGTATGAATGTGGGTGTGCGTACACTGTGTGCCCATGTGTGACAAA
>JBBIGA010000126.1:26486779-26500396 GCA_037576975.1 Alestes dentex
AGAGAGAGAGAGAAAGAAAGAGAGAGAGAGAGAGAGAGAGAGAGAGAGAGAGAGATAGAGAGATAGTGATAGTGATAGTGTCACAGGCTGACGATGAGCAGATGCCTCTAAAGAACATGAATAGGCCTCCATCCTGGAGAGGGCACTTGAGTTGTGAGAGGGCTTTTAAAGCTGACTGTGCACTCTTTCCTTATTAGGAGGTCAGGATGAGTAGGGCGAGTGCAGGGAGTTAAGCATGGACAGTGAGTAACTGTGCCATGTCACACAGCTGCTAGGATCGAGCCCTCGATCATACAGCAGAGCCAAGTTCAGGGTCAGGGTTCCCTCTTCCTCTTCCTCTTCCAATCCCAGCCAAGAACGACAGGACTTGGCAAGCTAGGATTACCATGCTCTCACATTAAAGTCTCTATTGACCCTGAGAGGGTGATGGGGTGGAGAACATGAGAACCAAGTGCGCTGAGAGGAGAACAGCAGTTTAGAATACACAGCGTGCCTAGCATGAAGTACCATGCTTCTATATGTTAACAGTAATTATCCTAGGCTCCGCAAAACAAATACTTTTGCTCATATTTTCTGACTTTTCAAAGAAAATCATATAGTTGTGTGATCCTCAACATGTCTCTGTTAGCTAAAAGATTAAGCTAACTCACAAGTAAAGTAGCTAATAAGTCAAATCAGTCACTTCAGTGTGGCAAAAAAATGACCAAAAAAGACTATTAAATTGTTAATCATGTTATTGTTGTCATAATGGCTCTGGTTTCCTCTCAATCAAGCAGAAAATGAACTTGAAGTAGAACCATGTCATTTGGCTCCATTTAGTCCAGTTCATTTTCTTCAATGTGCAGCAGAAAAACACCCTGATTTATATGAGAAAACTAGACAGTTATGAGTGTTCGGTGTTGTACCACACACCACAATCACATCACATAAGACTTGTGGAACGGTAAAATTTGTTTTAAGGTGGGTAATCTGGTAATGCAGTGTAGACATTTAACATAAAACACTCCGAACAACAGACACAAGCTAACTTCAATCCAGCCTTGATCTTTATCTTTACTCAGAAAATGTTCGCTTTACACAGTTATCACAAGGATCTGCAGTTAAGTGCAGTAAACATTTACTCAGTCATATCCATCCATGCTCCTGTTCAGCTGAAGCCAAGAGCTGAGCTGACCATTTTTGAACGTCTGGTTCACCTTTTAGCATGGCCAGAGAAGAAAAGAGCTACTGTTTAAAAAGCAGACAAAGCGTAATGGGTCCAGTTAAAGGCACTAACAGTTTGATTACTTCCAGGTGGACTGTAGTTACTCCAGCTCCCTCTGAGCTATTGTCCACCATCTAGCTGATAGCTGTGCTCACTGAGCTGTTCTATGGGACAGAAGATGCTTAACCAAGATAGAAAAGCACAGCCTTGCTCATTGTGTCATCTGTGCTAAGGTTGCAGAAGACTGGGATTCTCTACACTAGCACTCTGTAGAGCTAAGAAAAAGTGTCACGTTCATTGTGTATGGAACTGGCCACAGCTTTGTGGCCACCACCATGTGATGCTTATCTGGTAAAGGACGGGGGACGATTCACATTCTCATTCTAAACCACATATAAATCTGGAGAACTGCAAAATGCACAATTTTCAGGCTAGTAAATGTGTAACGAGTCAAAACAGAACAGCTCTCTGCCAAGGACATGAAGGTAATTGATTTCCACAGCTAAAATTCACTTAGCAAGTAACATGAAACAGGTTTGAGGGCGATAATCTAGTTGGAGCTATTGGCTGCCCACATTAGCACATCTGATGTCAGTCCGTCCAGGTGTTTCTCCTAGTTATTGCCACAGAAATTTCAGGGAAAAAGCCTCTAAGTTTGAAGAAAATGTAAGAGAATAAGAGGAGACTGTGGAGAGGAGAAAAATTTTAACACCCTCTGCAGTGTGGAATCGGTCCTGTTTTCTTTAGATACACCAGATGTAACGCATAGTAGCCTAATCAGAAAAAATGCACTTAATGTACAATAACTATGCTTATATACACACAACAGCCCACCAAAGTTCTTAGATAGACTAACAAACTGGACTAAAAACATTTACAAGAGCTGTATAAAAGTATATTCCATTCACCACATGTCTTCTTCTTCACAAAAGTCTGTGCCATTCCACCATTTGTGACTGTTTTAGTGGCTAAAGGCTGGTTCGTTTCACTAAAAAGGCCATAAAATGACACAAAAGCGATGTGTGTGCGTCTGTGGAGTGGTCTAAGCACTTGGCCTACATGTCCAAATCTATATCAAATAATTCAGCCAATATTGGCCTCGACAAGTTTTAGACTATAATGAGTCTACGAGACTATGAGTCAAACAGTGATGTTCACAAGTCCACAATTTAGGCTTTCAGTCTTTGACTAATACTGAACCATCAGTGTGAATGAAAACTTAGTAACTGAATTCCAAATAAATTTGTGATCAGATTTGACCAACATTTCAAACCAATATTTGTTAATGGATTTATTGTACTCTGAAAAAGCAGAATAGTTAGGGCTACTATTGTTAACACTAACTTTGTGGATATCAAGAACACATTTGTACATTATCCTCATCCAGGTAGGTGTGGGTAGACTTCATTTTATAAATGTATCTGCATCAGCATTGTACAAAATTTGTACAAAATATAATATCAGAGATCAGCATGATTCTCATGTGAGTACATCTCAAGAAAATATAACACAAAAAGATATATCAACAAACACTAGATCTAGGTAACATGACAGAAAGCACTGGACAGTCATTCCAACACCTTTTGAACAAAGAAGGCAGCAGTCAAGGCAGCCACACAGCTAATGACTGGCCCACATTATCTCTTGTTGCTTGGACTTTGGCAAAGTGCCTGTGGCCACCACCATGCAGATGAGAACTGAAGCAAAAGAAAATTGCCTCCTGACCACATACACTGCTGAAAAGCATTTCCCAGGATCTGACTCATTCTTCAGACCAGAGAAGATGCCACTCCCAACCAGACACAACTCGGTACAGCGAAAAACTCAAACACAAAACCACAGGATATTTACTGATTCATCTCAATTTAACCCCCAATTACACCACGCTTCTGTAAATACAACTTTGTCACACATGTTTAAAAAAAATAAAGGTTCCTAAATAGTTCTTGGCTTGAAAGCACAGTCCTATGAAAAACCTTTAATTAGTACAGAGCTTTTACATTATGTGGAGGTTCTTCACAGTCTCACTTCCTCAATATCTCATTTACCCAAACGATTCTTCAATGGACCATCCAATGAAAGGTTTGTTCTTCCGCTGCATTGCACTAAAAGGCCCCTTTCTGGAACCTTGGTTTTTAAGTGTATAAATTGCTGGAGCTTCAGACTCATTCATGCTTATCTCTATATTCATGTCTGCATGTGAAAGGAGGAGTTGGGAGGTGATACAGGACAAAGGCACGCAGCGAAAAAGAGATACCCGTGGGTGATAAAACTCCAACATCGACACAACAAAGCCTCTCAAAGCACCACACCAAATCAAAACAGTGCCAGAAATATGCAAACACTACATCTACATCCGTCAAAGCTGTAATAGAAGCTACCTCTGCTGGGTACAATCAGCTTCTATCAGACAGTGTTTAAAAAAACAGCACTCAGGTGAATCAGAGATTTTAAAAAATGAGTAAGATGGAGATTAAAATCAGCGCTCTCTCTCACTCAGCCGCATAAACTGATCTGAATGATGGTGAGTAATGTTGCTATGAACTATGTTAAGACACACTAATCTGATTTCCTGGCATAACAGCATCACTGTGATTTTTTTTAAAATATACATTTAGAGAAATGGTAAAGCCAATTCTGTCTTAGTACTCCTGGCTATGTGGTCATTATCAAAATGTATTGCTTTATCTTAATTATGTAATATTGATCTGACACAATACTCCAATATGCAAATTAACATCTAATGAATATTAGTGTGTGTGTGTGTGTGTGTGTGTGTGTGTGTGTGTGTCTGTGTGTGTGTGTGTGCGCTATGAGCATCCCAACCAATTTCAGATATTCCAAATACGATTGTGGTGTTGATAACTCAGGTCACAATAACACCATGTGTTTCGAGGCATATCACAAATGCAGTCTTTTGCAGCAACGGTTGCAAGGCTGGTCAAGCTCAGGGTGGAAAAAGTACATAGAAAGTCTTAGGTGAACGTGCTATGTCTATTCAAGTATATAAACACATTCAAGTATATACATTTAAAAAGTAACAAATCTATTGTGTTTGTTTGCTGGTGTGTAATGTGGTGTTCTGTGGTATGGTAACAGTCCCCACACACAAAAATTTGCATAGATGTGGGCAGTGTCGCTTTACAATGATCTGAATTTCACAATTCACAATATTCACATTTTTTTTTGTAAAACCTGAATGAAGTATGAGTCTTCAGTAATGCTTAATTATAGAAATGAATTGCTATTTTCTACCCCAGAACACTGTCAAAAATCCAGTTAAACTGTACATCATTCTGTTTAAAGTCACTGCATAATGTGTTCAGAAGTCTATGCTACCTGGACTGTGTAAGTACTGCTCATTAAAACTGGGCAGACTGGAACAACAGCAACATAGAATCTGCCACCAAATTATTGTTCACTTATTTATATGACAATAAAAAAGAATGTAAACTTAAGTGTGACCATTCACATGTTTACAGAAAATGATCATGATTACACCCCTTATCCGGGATTTTGACAAAACACAAACTGTGTACTACAAATTCTCAGTAGTTTGAATATGCCTGAATACTATCTAAAACTTGTTCAACTTCACAAAGATGTGCAACGAAAGAATAGTTTTGCAGGGTGAACACAGACAGGTGATCAGTTACATCACAACATGGTATTTTGCCCACAATGAGCAGCCCTATCAATTACTATTAGAAGTTTAATTAATAAGGAGTCTGATACACTGTATACAGGACCTCCCACATAGCCAACATCTGTTTTAATATTGAGCCCACTTCAATCTGCTATGGCAGAAACCCACAGAGTGACATCCTGCTGTAATTCAGTCCCTTTCTCTCTCTCTCAATCTCTTTGCTGACGGTACTGGGCCATGGGCCTCATTAAAAACCTTGTATCAGTCTCCACGTGATTCTCCAGAAATGCCTCCACCTGTTAGAGGGGCTGATTGGAACTGAGGGCAGCTGCCAGGAGCAGGAGTGTGTCAGTGTGTCAGAGAGTCTGTCTGCAGCTCTCTCTTCCCACACTGACAGCCTCCTGGCTCTGCCATTCCACGGCATCAACGTGTTCTATTGTTCTAGCCCGCTCTCTGGGGCGGGGGAAACTGGTGCTAACCAGGTGTCATGGAGCAGAGGGAGCACAGCAGGGGGCTGACTCCTAAAGTGTGTGTGTGTGTGAGAGTGTGTGCATGTGACAAAACAGCATACAGTAGTCCCACTCTTAGATTCTGCACATTTGATTTGACTGCCAGATAATCATCTAATCCTTCTGGCTGTTCCTTCATTCCTTCTGAGGAAAAGTTTCCCAAGCAACAAAACGAACTACAAATCCCATGCAGTCGTATACAAAAGTGTGAATCCTCCCAATCAAATGACTATTATCCTTATTTTTAGTGATAGTCTCAACAGCAGTAGTAGTAACCCAGATTAATTTGCTGTGACCAGTCAGAAGAGCAGTTGTAAGTCAGGTATGGGCAGGTGGGCTAACTACGCCGACCCACTTACCCCTTTTAACACACCACCTCACACTGACAATGGAGCTTAGAACAACTCAGACAAAGCACTGTGAAAGAACCAGTCTGGTAGCTCTCACTTTTACCACTGCCCCGAACACTCCTGTAACTGATACCCTGCTTATTAGAAGGGACTTTTTTATACTGTAAATCATTAAACACTTCATCTAGCTGACGGTAGTAAATGGCTGTAACTGCGAAACCATTTCTCCTGTCACCGAGCGCCCCGCCCCGCGTTTGAGACAAATTTATGCGTCTTTCTAGTGAAGTCACTCATTCCCACAAGGTAAGAAACAGCGTGTGCCAACACAGCCCGGCTTCAATTGCACGCCAGACAACTTAAAGCATTCCACAGTTCCAATATTTGCGTGCACTGTGGTAGTAATTCATCTGAAAAAATTTTGTCTCTTAGTTATTCTCTGAGGGGTTTTTTTTTGGGACACATTAAGAGAGAAAGTCTTTCTTCTTCAGGCAAGCTGAAGGCCTGATGATTAACATCTCTCACAAAGTCTCCTGTATGAAGAAAAGACTAAAGAAGGGAGGGGAAGTATTAAACTGAATGGAATTCCTCTCATCCAGGACTCCCCTGCCTGCCGCTCTGATAAGAGGGTTAGTGATGACCTCAAGTTTATGGCTGAGTGGAGGAAGCTGTTATTAACTGATAATTTTATAATAAATGTACTTTCTAACAGCACATAACCTTGATATTTACAGTAAAACTGAAAATTATACTGACTGCACATATTCTATTTTAATTAAAATTGTGTAGCCTGTTTTGTATCTTTTTGACAATTTTTCTTGACACCTTCACCAAGAGAAACTGAAATATCCAGCATACAGATATGCTTTGTATGGATGTTCCCAAGAAGTTGTAAATTGATGGAATCGATTTCACATATAACTTCTGACATTTACAAATTATATTTACGGCATTTAGCAGACACTTTTATACAAAGCGACTTCCATTTCCTAACTACAGGGGACAGTCTCCCTGGAGCAACTTGGGGTTAAGGGTCTTCCTCAGGAACCCAGTGGTGGTGTGCTGAAGATAGGATTCGAACCCATGATCTCTTAGTCCAGAGGCAAGTATCCTACCCACTAGGCCACCACCACTTCTTAATTCTCTGTTTTAAAAAAAAAAAAAAACAGGAAAGAAGATTTGGCAACATAAAAGTGTGATATTAAGTACATGATATGCCATTATGATTGATGGTATGAATGATGAGGGATCTCGATATATTAATTTATTGTGCACCCTCCCCAGCTCAACGAACTTGATGAAAGAAACAGCTCAAACATACAAACATTTCTCACTGCTAGATGTGTGACAGCACCAGTCGGAAGTAACACCTAATGTGTTTGTGATAATTAACAATTATGTTTTCTGCCATGTATTATTATTCAGGCATACCAACCTCAACCCAGAGGATGAAAACATCCAAATCACTTTCAGTGCCACAATGTAATGAGATGTTTTTCGGAAAGTTCCTTTAATGAGCGTACACTGAAGTTTCGAAGCACCTCAAAATAGCAGAGATTTCAGTTTTAAATTCCAAACAGCTATTCAGCTCCCCCAGTCAAAGAAGGAAGTGGAAAACTACAATGAATGCTATGATACGAACATGCCAGTACATTAATATTTATTTAAAAAACGTATTCAGTCCAGCCTAACATTGCAACCTTTCACACAAACGAAATGCTTCAAAATAATTAAGGTATACAAAGAACTGGTGAGTGTAATTCAGCCAGATTTGTGCTGCAGTTTGTCATTAGACGTAATGAATGTTTCTCTTGATCGTCCAGATTCAACAGATTCAAAAGAAAGCATATTGCACTTGTTAGCTAAAAACCTAGATCCTGATTCTGGCTTGTGCCAAGGATGTTGGTTGTGGGTTAAGTCCTAGGCAAAGCAATCAAGCACAAGTTTTCTTTTCTGTTTTTCACATCACCATCAGCCTGAACACAGTGAGGCTTAACGCCCTACGAAACACACACACACACACACACACACACACGCATACGCACAAAGACAGAGTGAGGGTGGGGTTCCCTGTGCCCCCTTTTTCTTTCACAATCACTCTCACTTCAAAGCAGCTCCTGGTGGGCTAAAATAATTCACCTCTGTTCAGCCATTCAGTGTCATTTCACTGTGAAATAGCAACAAGTGATGGCAAAAAAGGAGCCATGTCGGCCCTCAAACGCTGACCACAATGACCACTTCAGTTACCCTGCAGCATTAAACTTTCAAAAGGAAGCACTGCTACAGCTGAAGCACAGCTCAAGACTATTAATCCTTACAAGACAGCAGTTATTCTGGTTTTGCTGTTATTTAAAGGTTATGATATATAAAAAATTCTTGCAAAATTACACAAATCAGTGATGGTTTTCTAAGGGTTCTAAGGGTTGTCTAACTTCTAAGGGTCAAAATGTCAAAGAGACAAACTATGACAAAGCCGCCCACTTGCTTTAGTTGAGTATTCAGTTTAGTATTCATATAAAACGTTTGGTGGAGATGCATTAGAAAGCATTAAGAAAAAGCAATCTCCATTCTTTTGAGCATACTTACAAATTCCGTCCTCTTTCCCAACAAACACATACCCTTTCCTCAGAGCATTTCCTCTAATCTAATTACTGAAATCACAAATCATCTTCATCCTGGGCCTGAGCCCTCTCCTAGCTGTAAAGCCTGTACCATGCCCCTATTCAGCTTAATTAACGAGGGCCTCCTTGCTATAAAAATGCATCCGCCTAGCCCAATAAAGACCCCGGGAACAAAAAGCACATGTTCATGCAGGCATGAGCCCCTGAGTGCTGCCCCATACTCATCCAAAGGGGGGATGAAAAGCACCTGGCTGGCCCCACATAGCCTCTTCTGGGCCTAATCCGCCCACTCTTTGCCTGCCCAAAAGCCCCAGCCTGGGCGTCTTTGTTCTGATCTCAGTGGGGCAGTAAAATGTAGAAGGGGAACAGAAGGTGGGTCCCCACTACCGTGGCGGCATTTCGGAGTTTACAGCGCTCCACAGGAGCGAGAAACCTTCCAAGACAGAGAAGGAGAAAGAGAGAGAGACAAAAAGGTGGGATTGAGCCAAAACTCAATTAAAACATCAAAAACGCTGCTCAGAGGAGCTCCAGGTGTGTCTGCTGCAGCTTTACGACCTCAACGCCATTCCAGCGGGCCAAATCCCAGTCAACAGCTCGGATACCTATCCTCAGAGGCATCTGGATGCCAGAGAGATGGAACATCGTAAAAAAAACAAAAGACATACACACACACACACACACACATACAAACTTGCTAACTTTGATTTAGAATAGGACTACATATTAGTGCGATTACTATGAAAAGTCTAGGTGGGTGGTTAATGTTCAAAAACACAAGGAAGCACAATATAAATCAGCAAAAGGACTGCTCTGGTCTAATTATCGGCCTTTCACGTTGCTTGACAGTTTTAAGCAGGCTGAAATTATTAGCAGTTCGTTCTCGCTGTGCTTCCTGGAGGAAAAGCTTGAGGCAGAAAAGAAAGAGGTTCGAAAGAGAAGGTATAGAGGGCGAGGGGGTCAAATTTCACTGTGACTAATCAGGTATGAAAACTGTGATCATGGCTGCACTTTGAAAGGCACTCATTTGTTCCCAATTCATTCAATTTCACAGTTAAAGTGACAGCAAACGCTGCTGGAGGAATGCAGGACCAGTCATACCACTTCAGAGTCATTTTACATATGACCACTGAAGGCCTTCTGATAACTAGGCATTTCAGTCTTATTATGTTATGTTTTCACAATAAGACACCTGTTAGAGTACACTAAGGCAATAAGCCACAACTTGCTGAGCGTACCAGTGATTTTACAGCATTGAAAGTGTTAATACTTTCTTCACTTGTTTACAATAATCACCTTCAACTGGGGATGATAATTACATGACAAGATGGTGTTAAAACTTTCAAACCAATAAATGTGAGCAGTTACATTAAAGCTTTTTCAGTTTTTTGGTAAGGTGCACAGTTTATGCTCAGCCAGTCCGGTGTTGAATTAGTTTTATAATAAATGTTCATGGCCCATAATATGCATGTCCATTAACTACCAATCCATTAGGTTCTAACAACATCCTTTGCGACTGATTATACTTCCAACAGTGTAACAATGTCCTTATATCAAAACTGTTGCATTGAAATATAATACTGTATGACTGACCCTGATTACATTCATCTCAACCCTAGAAACTTCAGAATCATTCCTAGGCCATGATCGAAGTAAATGGCCGGAATTTTCTGGGAGTGAGTCTGACTGCTTAGTGACAGAGAAAAAACAAGCTGGGGTTCGAGTTATCTGTCTGTGAATTTGTAATGGCTGTAAAAATGCCCCCACACAATCAGCCTCGCTCTCTTTTTCAAATTTACACAAGCTCCTGTGTTCCCTCGGTAACCCCCATTTTCTGTGTGTTTTTTTTTTTTTTTTGAAAAGAGCCAATCATCCAGGGGCTGGTAACTAAGCTGCCTGTTTATCAGTAACCAGGGTGAACAATGACTGCAACCGGACACTGCCCTGCCTCCATAGAGAGAGGAGGGCAAGAGTGAGTGAATGAGAGAGAGAGGGAGAGAGAGAGAGAGAGAAAGAGATCTAATGACACTGACACTGATACACTTGGCACTCACAGTCAAGAGGAGATGTATGGGTGGGCAACTTTGAAGAAGAGACAAAACTATCCGTAAACTATTTCTCCTTTTAACGGCGTGGTTCCAAACACAAGGCCTGGAAATAAAATCCCTATGCTTTGAAATTTTTACAAACTAAACTAAACTAAGCACCAAAACTGGTGTCGAGACACAGGATGCAGCAGCTATATGAGTTTAAATGTAAGCTACATAAGCCAGTTATGTGTAAGCGATTACATGTTAAACTTTAAACCACAGCAAGGCTGCTTAGTTATGAGTAGAAATATTTAGATGCTACATGGTTCAATGTAAAAGCTACTTTGTGCATTGCTACCCACTGTGATATAGTAATGTGAAAAGCTGTACCAGCTTCCAGTTTGACTTCCAAGGCAAGTGAGATTCGTTGCAGAAGTGTCAGCAGGGGCTGATATAGCTGGCCAGGCTTAAAGGAATAAATGCTCATGTTGCTAATTATGAATGGAATCTGGTTGCAATAATTTAAAAATGAAAAAGACATTTCATCCTGGTTACTAGCCTCCATTTATTGTTCTATTCATCATTCAATGTTCGCATGTATGGCTGAGCTATTCCTTTAATGTCGAGAGGCCCGGCTGTTGTCTCAGTGACCAGCATGGCCCATGTGGTCACAGTTCACTGGCTCTCACACACACACTCAAAAGACTAGTTTAACTCCTGATCTCCTGTGATCTCCTCCATAGAGAACAAATACCACACACACACTCTCGCGAAAATACAGCTTTACCCTTAGTCCCGGTGGTAGTGACAAAATTCAACACCACAGTGTGACACATAAATGATTCAACACCACTACTGTAAGATATCAGAGTATCAGATGATGCTTAAGGCTGCAATAAGAAAGTTAATGACTCCATGCTTCCTGTGTACTGTTGTAACAAACCTGCATGTCTTGATTGGACTGTGTTCTTTTGTGTTCTTCTCTTATAATGACAATTTTACAAAATATCATCAACGTAACAAGACAAAACGCACAAAACAAGAAATTAAACGTGTTATGTTTACAACGACTATTGCTAATCAGTTGTTCAGCTACAATTTCTCAAATGCAAACCTCTCTAAAGCCCATTCTGTCTGTGGCTCCCAACTGCACTCTGGCACGTAAGGCCCACTCAAATCTTCCCCTGCAGGAGCGGCCTGTGTCAAGTCTTTTATTGCGAGGATTGAGTTGCGGTATTACGCCAACTGAGAAAAGACGGAGATAGGCTTGAACGTGAGATCCCTTTTCCTCTAGATGTAAGTAATAAGCTCAGTAAATTTTAAAGCCAAGTGCCCTCCTGCCTGCTGGCTGCGCATTAGATTTATCAGCTGTCATGAGCACAAAGGAAGAGGGCAGTATAAAGAGGCAGTTTGGAGAAAAACAGGGCTGCTTACTCCTTACTCTAAATATAAGGCACAACATGTTGGAAGTCTTTAATTTTGCACTGGTCCAACAAAGCTAATGCAGCAATGCAGGCTTATATCCTACAAATAAGCAATGTGCAAACTGCAGGCCTAAAAGGTCCCAATCTTGACTCAAACTAGGCCTGTAACATTTTCTGCTCTATATGTGTTGTAGCACCAAGTTAAATCATGTGTCTCAGTGAATGCGTTTCTTGTTTTCTTTATATATATATGTATTTGTCTCAATCTATCTAATCAAACATCCAAATGAACATACTGCTAATGTGGACGTGACTGTGAAAAATGATCAGTCAGCCTAAACAAATGTGATCTTCCATTATTTCATAATTGTCGCAGGCCTACCTTCAACCGTGTCACATTGTTAAGTATCTCAGAAGTGGTTTCTGAAACTATGGCACAGTTATCTGTACAAACTGAGCTTTAAGGTGGCTGCTAATATTGGTTTAAGATGGGTGAGATATTTTTGTCCGTTTTCATTGATAAAAGTAAGTCATACAATGTCCGAAACCACATAGGCATAACTCTTTGAGATTACTCAACAAATGTATGTAGTTTGAGGGTAGTGTGTGATGATTTTGTTTGTTTTTTTTTGCTTTACCACTATCATATAAACTCGCTTTCTACTGTACTGTTCACAGCACACAGGAGCCTGGCAAGCCCACTCAAAAGCTTAAAAGCAAAGGGCATTCTGCAGCCCCCATCAAGAGCCAAAACGGGGTCCAAACAGATTCAACTCAGGCACAGAGTGGCTAGGAGAGGGCTCACATTCACCATGACAATAACCCCACAGCTCAAACAGACCCTGAAGGGGGGTGGCAGTGACAGAATGACCCCATCATAGTGAGAAAGAGTAACAGAGAAAGAGGGGGAGAAAGAAAAAGAGAGACAGTGAGAGGGGAGGGGTGAGAGAGAGCAAAAAGAGCAAGAGAGAGAGAGAGAGAGAGAGAGAGAGAGAGAGAGAGAGAGAGAGAGAGGAGAGAGAATGAGTGAGAGCGAGAAAAGAAAGAGAAAGAAACAGACATGGAAAAGCAAGTGAGCTCAGCTTACACAAACCCAGCAATGCATCCATGCCACACATGCCAGAGCAGTACTGTCATCGCAGTAATAATAGTGCATTTGCACTTTATCAGTCACTGCACGACACCCACCTCTACTGCCATGATCAAGTGTGTGCAAACCAGTCTGTACTGAAAGCCACACGCACCCCCCACTCACAACACTCCGCCTCACCTAATTAACCAGCTGCACTGGCCCCAGAAAGATATTCTGGAGCATGCTGGGAGTTCTCATTGAGTGCATTCTGTTCCTTTATACAATGATTTATTTTCCTGCCAGGATCTAATTTAAAGGTTGTATTTAGAAAAGCACTTTTGTTTGTGACTTCCTACACAAGTTCTGAAGTCCAGCACAAGCAGTAAAATGTGAGCAGGCCCTTCACCAAACAGCACACCTTTCAGAGCAAACATCATCATCTGGGTCCACTGTGTGATTACTGCAAGAGGTTGGGGGGGGAGACTCTACTTACAAGGAACAGGTACGATCAATCAGAAGAGATGTGCAAACATCAGATTGCAGTTTAATGCAACTTTGGCAGTTAAAGGAGTACCCCTTTGTTTTTTAACCTAATCTCTACCGTATGGTCATCATTAACAATACTTTCAATATTTCTAAATGTGCTGAGTAAAAAAGCAGAAGACGCTGTGACTGTCTACTGTAACAAACCTGAATTGATAAAGTCTCTTGGATGAGAGACGAAACGTCTTCAACTCTCTACCCAAGTCCAGATGACTTATGAACTC
>JBBIGA010000126.1:26504696-26519800 GCA_037576975.1 Alestes dentex
CATAATATATTTATATATTATTTGGTTTTGGAAGACATTATGTTGTAACTTCCACATACACCTACATAACACCTTTCAAAAAGCCTGTTTAAAAACTCGAAAGTAAACAAATAATGCTTTTCCAAAAGATAGTGAACCGCTGACCCAATTCAATAATACACTTTTTAGGTTCACCCTAAGCAACAAACCATTCTGTCGAATTCATGCAATTGGAACAAACTCCAGTTGTACTCCATATATGAAGAGCTTTTATCAAATACTTTCACGTTCAGTGGCCAAAAAACAATCAGGTTAAATAGAAGACCAATCTGTAGCCTTGCGTATGTGCGCTTAGCAATGCCCGACTCCTTTTAACCTCTTAAAGCAAAAGGTCATCACAACACAGTCCAGGTTATGACCTAGGAACTGCATGCTCTTTAGCAGACCAAAACATCCAGACTGACCAGCTGCTGCTGAGGAAGTACATTTAGTTGTTGTTCACAAACCGTATTTTGTAAATCCTTCTGAATTGCCATTTAATTCGTTTTTTTTTTTTTATCTTTGTGATTTGAATGCAAATCCTACACACATACCATAACAGTCATGTCAGAAAGTGGCCCTTAACGGATTATTTCAATAAATCCAACTTAACAGAAGAATCTGATTTTATTGTCAGTCAACACACACACACACACACATATGCATTCGAACACTCTCTGGACTTCAAACCCTTTAAAAATGACTCATCCACATGAAAATGAGATGAAACCCACCAGACCCAGCCGATGTGGCAGCAGCACGTAGATCATTTTCCAAATCACATGGATTTCGGATGGAACAGAGCATGCCATTGTGTGAGGCGGTTCAGTTTGTGAGGTAGAGCCTATTAAATGTAAATGTGATTTGAGAGCTTGTGAGGTAGGCCTGGTGTTTTGTTGTTAACACTTCGAGTTAAGCAGCTCGTTGTTTATCACACGTCACTGCGAGAAGAGCACACACACTCACTGAGAGGTCATGAACGGATTGTTCACAATGGTTGTGCAATCATGAGACCAGGTGAAACCACCCCTTTAAGAAAGGATGACGGGGATTTTTAAAGGTGTGTACACCTTTAAAAGGCTGCAAAAATTTAATACGGCTAAGCTTCTTGTGCACCAGAGGTTTAGCCTGGGGGGTTAAAAATACCTTTCAATAGGGAAACCAGTAGCTGAACACTTTAAAGGCTCCAAAGGCCTACCTGAATGATGACTAATGACCAGTTGAGCATACGGAGTGGCATGACATGCACATGGATTCAAAGAGGCAGCACCTAGCTGTTACCTTGTTACCCCACACACACATATAACAGACACACACAGAGGTGACACATTGACGATTTGTTGACAGTTGTACTTGTAGGGATGTGAAAACACGAGCCAGACTTCTGGGAACTATTTCTTCTTATTTTTCTAATTCCCAAGTCTATTTCTGCTGGACAAACACATAACGTTTCACTTCCCAATACACAAGGTAGAGGTGGATGACATGAAAATATCCAATATCACAGTACTTCAAGATACTCAATATTTTTTCCCAAGGTCTGGTAAGTTTGATAAAAACAGAGAAAAAAACACCTATAGTGCCACATTTAAAACTACTACTACTAGTAGTTCATCATTATTTAATGTTTCACACATGTTGCAGCACTAAATCCAATTAAAGAACTGATTATACTCTCTTTGTGATAAAACATGGGGCTGGTAAGTGCTGACGATATCCAGGATACGCTCAAAAACCATTTTGTGATGAAACTGGGCGAAATTTACTAGGACAAGGATAAATATCATCATACCGCCCAGCCCCACAGCAAGATCACTTACATAATTAAATACACTCACTCTCATAATCACACAACCTACAACCCAGGTTCACACAATTTTGTGAATTAATGCATAATAGTCACCAAATACATTAACAACTGAAAAGCAGTTAAAAGAATAAAATATTTAGTATGGATGATAACAACTGCTAAATATTATATTTTCACTTTTAAATACCAGGAGGAGAGTATGAAATTTCACAGAAAAGAAGCATGTCCTAATCCTACGAGAAAGGATTTGCTATCATATATGTGCTTCCATTATCCGCTGGCATTGTCGTACACTGGTAATAACAACCCTATTGAATTACAGTGTGCCATCTCAGAGAGGTACAGCACACTGAATGGAGGCGAGAGAGAAAACAGGAATGCCTTTGAAAGTGTAAATCTCAGCAGAAAGGTTAGGCTGAGCAAGAAGCACACTTTCCATCTCTTAGCCCCCAAAGAAATGTTTTATTCTCCGTGCATTCCAACATTTGATGACTGCTGAACACACGTAATGTTACTTTTCTCCGCTGCTGGCTGATCTAGATGCTTTTCAAGCCACTTGGTGCGCCGGACAAAGGCCTCTTTTGACCAGTGCCAGAATAGGGACAGCAAAGTGTGTAGAGTTACACTCCAACAGGTTCCCCCCTCCGATTTCCAGCTGCTGAAATCACTGTTTCATACTGTGTTCGGCCTGTCAGACACAATCTAAGCCCCTAAGAATGAAGGGGTAACAGATGAGACACGGCGTGAATGACCCAGTCTAGCCTGGCATTTTCTTGCAAGTCTTTGGAAAAACTCACTCACTGACAAGGAACCTTGAGCACCCCTCCACTCTACACTGGGTTTCCAGTTTATAAGGGTTCACCTCTCTTGCACCTACACTCCTTAGCCATATTGTCAGAAACAACCATTCTAAAAGGTGCCCTTTGTTTGCAAACTGTTACTGCACACCTATAGCATAGTGTATTTCATACAGAGTATTTTAAGAGAATTTCTGCAGACTTTTTATCTGTTTATTATTTAAGACTTTGTTTTATCTTGTTCTTGTCTGTGTGCATCTGTACAGTTGTGACATAAGCAATTTCCTCTGGGATCAAGAAAGTTTTCTGATTCTGGTCAGACCCCCCTACCCCATCACTGGAAAGAGACCACCATAGGACCACCACTGATCAGATATTACTTGGCTGATAAAGTTACCATTTTAGAGATACAAGTTTTTTCCTATGAAAGTAGGAAAGTTGCTGACCAAACTTTGCATCTCCATTTTTAAATGTTTCTACATTTAAAAAACAGCTGCTATGAACACTGTGTGACAAATGGGCAAAAAGAAATGGTTAAATTTTTTTAGAAATTAGAATTAATTCTTGCTCTATTAATTAAGATTTTTTTCCTTCTCTTAAGTTAGTTGTTCAGGGATATGAGGTTTTGTTCCAACACAAGATTATAAAGAATTCCTTCAAAGTTCTCAGAATAAAGCTTGGATTTAAGTTCTAACTCTAAAAAGGAAAGGCACTAATTTGAAGCACGGGTGCTAAAAATTACAGAACATCAACATTTTTTGGAGACCAAAATGGTTTAGGTCATTCACATCTTTGTGTCTGTGTGTAGCTTGAGGCCTTTCCCAGAATTCTCAGAATGCTTCTGTAGTGAAGCCTCTAATATATGACCCACGTCTCTTCAGTCGCTGCAGAAGATGTGGTCAAGCCAGGAAAGAGACATTACAATACGTCTCCTGGCATTTTCACTTCAAAACCTCAGTGAAGCCAGAGAGTCTGGAGGCCTTTTAACTTATCTAAGAGCCCTCAGACCCACATCCCAAGACAAATTGAACTTAAAAGTGAATACTGACATTACAGTGCGGGAGGAGGAGATCTTACAGTGTTAAAGAGAAAAAACAGCATTTACAAAGAATGCTGATTTACTCTAATGGAGTCAGGGGCACTGTAAAATATAGACCACAATCCACCCATGGACATCCAGTGCTATTACAGTCATTTTGCAGGACTATTTAAACATAGTTACTCACATGTATAATAAATTACATAGACAGTGATGTGATAAATTACATGTACGTTTGACTCACTTTCTTTATTTACAGGAGTCTGAATTTTTTTCAACCATTCTGAGTTTAAGAAATGATAATGCAAGGCAAAAATGTAACGGTTGTTTTTCTTAGTACATAACAATGCAGTCCACACCATAACTTTTCAAAATTCAAATCATAATACAACTTCTACTTCTACTACAAGCGGAAGAACTGGATTGAAAGATGTGACGCTTAAACAGGATTTCAGTGCCTGTTTTAATGAGCTACAGAAATGTTTTGTTAATATAAAATGACACAGTGTATATGTTACCACCTGCAATAACTGTAACTTCTGACTAAGGATTAAAATGTGAAATTATATCAAACAACAGGTTGAAAATAGTGGAAACCGTCCCAGGATGACCCTCATTTTTTTTCCTTCTGTTTCCCCCATTTGGCACCAGACTGAGACCACATCCACACATTTCAGTGTCTCAATGAGCGTGCAAGATTAAACATGAATCAGATTCCTTTCCTGTTCATTTAACCGAGATACAGAGCAGCTCACGCTGTTATTTCAGCTTAATTGATGTTCAGGTTTCTTTTTGCGCTCCCCTTGATTTCTGAAGGCTGACTGAAGTTTGTGGTCAAGGCAAAGTCTGTTCTTCAGGGTGGTGCTGGGTGACTTGTGGAGCACAAAAATACTGATTTTAAACGACAGATGCAATCTTTAAGCAGAATTGCACAGGTTTTTGCATGCTTCTTTGAGATATAAACAAAGTCAATCACAGTGTTTTGAAAAGAAATAAAGCACTGTCGCGAAACGTATCTTTCTTTAAAATACTGGCGATATGGCCCAGGGGTCACAATGTCTACAATGCAAATAAATCAATATTCTCATTTACTATCCAAACGGTTTTATGTGTAATGTTGATGATGATAAAATAGTGGCGAATCAAAAATAAACATTACGTTTTCTTTTAGTAAATTAGTTGTGTCCAGTTAACATTTACAATACTAGGTTCCCTTTGGTGTAATTCAAAAAAGTACTCCAATTAAAACAGAATAGCAGTACCCAAGTGGATCTGTTAACTTTATTAAAGCAAATTTATGAAAATACATCTATATACTACCAAGAGATATTTGGAAAATAATGATTAAGAATTTCAGCAGTTCCGTCCATCACTACTTTACTGGAAAAACAGAATAAAGACATTCAACTTAAATTCATCCAGCTATCATGTGTACATCAGAAATGCCAATAGCTTAACTGCAACAGTGTAAGGACCATATATTGTCTGGAGTATAGGGTTGAGACGGTGTACGTCTCACTGTCTCACTGTCTCAGCGAAAGTTCAATGTGGTCAAAGCATGATCCAGTCAGGCTTGGTAATCTAATAACAGTTTCTTTAGACACCGCGGACAGATATAGCAGCTGCAAAAGAGGTTTGTGTGGGCACAGGCAAGGGATGGCATGGGGCAAATTCCACACACACAGAGTGGGAGAGGGAAGAAGTCGGAGAATAGATAACCAGCAGTAATCTGCATTTACAGATGAGATATAAGAATGCTGTACATTTCCACATGGCTGTAAAGTTAGGGCAAGTATGCTTAATCAATTGAAATGAATTAGCCTAGAAGTTTTGCCTTCTCTTTGTAAAGCTAACTCTTAGGAGATCCTTTTACGACAGCGACAATATTTCAATTCTACTGCTCTAATATCTATTTATGTGTGACAAGTCACTTCATTAGTTACACCCACCTAGTATCTACACTCATTGCCCATTTTATCAGCTCCACTTACCATATAGGTGCACTTTGTAGCTTACAATTGCAGACTGGAGCTTCTCGGCATCATTTCTTAGTTCTTTTTACCCCTGATGTGACTGATCAAAAACACACACACACACACACACACACACACACACACACACACACAAACAGTCCATGACCATGTCAATGTCACTGCTGTGCTGAGAATGATCCACCACCCAAGTAATACCTGCTCACTGGTGGTCCTGAGAGGGTCTTGACCACTGATGCAAGGGTGAAAGGGGGTAACAGATGATGCAGGGAAACAGATGGACTCCATTCTGTAATTGCAAACTACCAAGTGCACTTGTTTGGTAAATGGAGCTGATAAAATGGACACTGTGAGAGTAGATACAAGGTAGGTGAACCTAATGAAGTAGTTAGTAGTATGTGTGTATATGTACACATGTCTCTAGCCCTTTGTTTATTGTTTTTAAATATAATCTTTGAACGGTCAAGCAGTCTGACAATTTCTTATGGTTTTATTGTTTTTGACTATTTGCTGATACATCCTGATCAACCCTTAGTTAAATGTCTTTGAAAATGGTCATTAATATGCCAAGATAAATGTGCTCATCATCAAATAAGATCAGGCAATCACATGATGAACAACTGTGCCCTTTCTGTCAAAAAAGCCTGTATGAACCAGCTCTGTAAACAACACTCAAGGCCCCTCAAGGAACATTATTCTAGGCTGAAGGTGGATGAGACAAGGAGACTTGAAACACCAACTGCCCTCACCCGCAGGCAAAGAGGTCTAGGGTCAGAGGGTCATGTGTAGTAGGTAACCTTATTCCTGGTGTAAAGGCAGGTTGTTAAGATCACAGAGAGAAAGGATGAACAGGACAGAGCTCATGTTATCCTCACTGCCAAAGTATTATGGTGATTTATAAAGTGATGATTTCTTTCTTTTTCTTTAGCGGTTAAATGACTGCGGCGGTCCAGGCACAGCTGGAAACTGCCTCTGTGTCTGACACACTCTTATGACTTACACAACACTCATGCTACACTCACACACAAACACACATCAGGAGCTACAACTGAACAACCTGCAATGCATTCAAGATCTTAAGATACCCTTTTTTGTTGATTTGTGGTAGCTACTGAGTAAATCTTAAGATCATTCGCTGAATAATAAGCCTCCAGGCTGAGGGATTAAAGTACAATTTCACTAAGTCTGTGGTAACAACCGTGTGCTACAGACAGAGATTAGGTTTAAAATGCTCAAGTATTTCTATAGATTAGCTGGTGCTGTAAAACTAAGACAGCTGAAACTGGGATAAACTTGAGTCTGAGGCAAGATATGCAAAAAAGTCAAACTATGTGAGTCCTGCAGCGGTGAGAGGGGGCAAAAGGCCCACGAGAAGACGCAGCCGTCATGGCCACAAGGCACAGTCCTAATACCTGCCTCACACACTCATGTATCGGCAAGTTCCTACAGTTAACCAAACTCTGGACAGCAACTACAAAAAGGTGATTAGCACCCATCCCTCTGGACACAGCGCAAGTTTCACCTTTAAAATCGTTAAACACAGACATCCAGAGCTGTTTAGGCATTGTCAGAAGGCTTATCACTTGTATTTATCCAGGCAAACAAAGTAGATAGCAGATATAGGACCAAAACCACTCCTCTCCATGGAGGGACCATGTTAGCACAGAGAACCCTAAAATGATGGAGAAGCTTGCCTGATACAGATAAAGCAGATTAGGTTACAGCTAGAACACATAACCCTCATTGCTGCTTGTTTGCGGTCCTCACTGTGTTTTTGTAAGGAAGACAGTCCTTTGTTGTGACTAGAATGTTAACCTACTTTTATCAGAGGGGGAAATCTGGCAGCTCTTGTGTTTCTAGGGGGGGTGAGATAACTACCTGACGATCTTCTTATGGGAAAAAAAAACACCTGTTAAGACACTGAGAGATAAAACCTTCCTCTGTGGTCTTCAAATTGCACAAATTTGACATCTTATAAAAACCCTTCAAACATCACAGTTTGGGAGTTCCACTGATTAGAATAAGGCAGGCAATGAAAGTCATTCAGTAAAACACAACATTGATTATATTGCACCTCTTGATCAGCTAAAAGCTTTGGTTTAGGCAGTTGCATGCTGAGGTCCAGCTCAGAGCCTGTTCTAAATTATGCCTTTGAGGCTATTTTTGTTTCCCTGAGTCTGAGGTGAAAAGGTCACATAACCAGTTAATGGTTATCTAACATTTGACATGTGGGCGTGTGTGTAACATGGTGAAGGTTTGGGTAGTTTGCGATACGCATTAGATTGATGAGCAAAAAAAAAAAAAAAAAAAGCCAAGGAACACAGCGGAAGAAAATGAGGCTAGATAATGCATCAACACGATAAAATATTAATGCCACTAATTATTTAACCCCATTAATGCCTTTACCTAGTGTGACCCTTAGCACAAGCTGAAAAATAGCTGCCCATTTGTTGTACGTGACGATGATAGAACCATAAAAGTTAAAAAACATGTTCATCCTATTAAAATCACAAGATTCATGTTCAAGTAAACCCTGTGTTTACGTGATAAAACATTTTTACTCAAATTAATACACTGTGGTGAAGCTTGTCTTTTTAAAAGGGAGAAAATTGTTAAAGTCTTGAGCAAATATGACAAATGTGACTTAGAGAGAGAGATTAAAGACACAGGGGTAGTGGTCATGGAGACAGCCACTGTCACATTGTTATGAATGAGATGAACACAAACGCCAGCCATTGCTTCCATATAAAGGGCCCACAATGACCCTGGGCGAGGACACTGAGCTAAAGAACAGCCATTAGAACAACAAAGAATCAGCCATAAAGCCACCAACAACACACAAGAGACTAAGAGAGGCTTGCTGGGGGAACGCTATGCAAAATGCAAGTTGCAAATGAGCAGGAAGGGGAATGTGTGAGACAAACAAAAAGGGAGGGAAAGTGAGGGAGAAAGAAAGGCTAAGAGGATTGTAACATATGAAACCCTGATGCCATTTGAATAAGAGAGAGACCGAGGGAGAAAAAGAGTGCAAGCAACCGAAAAGAGCAAGAGCGTAGTAATGGCCCCGGTGACCTGACCAGCTCAAATCCAGCTTAAAATCCAATACACATTAATGCGCCCTCACTTAATAATTAACAAGCTAGTCAGTGGCAGTCTGTGTCTCCGTTAACTTTACACACCAAGCCCTGTCCTGATATAGCATCTCAACCCAAATTACTAAAGCATTATGTAGAGTGTGAAGTGAAAAACTCTCTCTTTTATTTTGGGGTTTGTTTAAAATGAAAGCTTTAGATTTAGAATAAAGAATTGAATAAAGTTTAACTGAAGTCTGGATTTAAAGATGTGATGAATACAAAATGATGGAACAATGATTAAAAAAAAACTTTTTAAACCTGATTCAAAAGCCAGAGCAAACAGCCCAGTATAGAGCGGCACAATAATTCTATTTTCATCAGCCCAAAAACTAGCATTCTTACATAAAGCAGGTAATACCTCCCACAACAACAGGAGAGCAATAAGCCTTACAAACAGCTTGAAAGCTGCAGAACAGGATCCCGCTAGCCTGGAGCAAACTCACACTCAGTTCTGACGGAACTTTAGAGCAACCCGCTCATGCATCTGGTTCAGTTCAGTTCACTTCAAATAAGATATATATTACACATTAACTACTACATTTACACAAAGAAGAGCTATCCAGTAATCCAAGATAATAAAAGAGGGTTTCCTTTTAGTATGAAGAAGACTTGAACAAACACCTCATGCAACTCCACAGCATTAGATTAGACAAGATCTTACCTGTAACTGACACCTTCATAGTAGCCTCCAATGGTCTGTTATTGTCCAGGTCCTTGCTCAGTTTCAGCTCTCCAGTATCCGAGTTCAGGATTAGCAGACTAAGCTCATTTCCCTCCACAAAGCTATACTTCAGTTTATCTGAAACATCCGGATCATGAGCTGGCACCTTCCCTATAACTCCTGTGGGAAAGCTGTTGGATTTATTGGTGACATAGTTATTGAAGATAATCTCAAAATCCCGCAGAACTGGTTCATTGTCATTGACATCAACCAGACGGATATGGACAGTGGCCCTGCTGACCAGTGGTGCGGATGTGGCCTGCACTACTATCACATACTCTGTCTTAGTCTCATAATCTAAATCCGTGAGTGCTTTGAGGTCCCCAGTAAAGATATCCAAGTCAAAAACCTCAGGTATATTTCCTTCCACTATCTGGTACATGATCTGAGCATTGGTGCCTTCATCTGGGTCCACAGCAGTAATCCGGGCCACCACAGAGTCTACAGGGCTATTCTCCTTAACATCAATATATAGTTCATCCTTCTCAAACACAGGAGCATTGTCATTAATGTCTAACACGGACACCTGAATCTCCACCTCAGCCTTGAGTGGAGGAATTCCTCTGTCTACTGCAAAGGCTCTCAGACTGTAGACAGGAACGTCCTCTCTGTCTAGCTTCCGGTTGGTTCTGATGATACCTGAGAACTGCTCAATGAAGAAGGCACCCTCGCCGTCATCGCCACCCTGGAAAGTGTAGCTCACCCTTCCATTGGACCCAGAATCTCTGTCTGAGGCGGAGATCTGGAGGACACTGGTGAATGGAGGAGCATCTTCAAACACATTGCCCTGGTACTTATCTCGGCCAAACTGAGGTTTATTATCATTAGCATCCTCCACAATGATCTCCACATAAGTGGTGTCTGATTTTCGGGGGATGCCATTGTCATGGGCAACGATGGCCAAAGTGTATGAGGCGTGGTCCTCATAATCAATCTCCACCAGCGTGGTGATGGCACCTGTGTCTGGGTCAATCTTAAACTGCTTCACATGGTCCTCCATGACGTAAGTAATACGCGCATTCTCACCTGTGTCCTCATCAGTAGCACTGATGACCACTACTGTTGACCCAACAGGCTTGTCCTCACTGAGGAAAACCTGGTAATTGGCATTCTGGAACACTGGTCTATGTGTGTTAGCATCAGTGACGTTGATGAATACCTGTGCTGTGTCATACCGTGTGCCGTCTGAAGCAGTGATGGTCAAAACGTACTGGCGCTCCTGTTTGTAGTCTAGCGGCAACGCCAGAGTGATGAGGCCACCACCACTCTGACTGGTGATGGCAAACCTGTTCCGGGTGTTGCCACTGGATATCTGATAAGTCACCACACTGTTAATGTCTCGGTCCACAGCCGTCACTGTTAGTACACTGGTCCCCACTTGGGCATCCTCATTTATTTTCAATGAGTAGAGCTTTTCTGTGAACGTGGGCACATTGTCATTCACATCCAGCACTGTAATGCTAACGCTGGCAGAAGAGGACATTGCAGGGATTCCATTATCCCTGGCCTCCACTCCAAAGGTGTAAAATTCTGTGGTTTCTCTGTCCAGCTCAATACCGACTGTGACCCAGCCTGTGCTATTGTTGATTGTGAAGGGGAAGCCAGGGGAAGTGTCTGTGAGGTGGTAATCCAAGCGAGCATTTTCCCCAGCATCAGAGTCAATTGCCTGAATATGAATTACAGAGTAGCCAATGGGTACATTCTCCAGAACAGTGGCCTGAAAAGGAGTGCTTACAAACATAGGGGCGTTATCATTTACATCAATCACTTGTACAATCACTATTCCTGTGCTGTTAATGAGAGGAGGTCTGCCTCCATCCTGAGCTTTGATACGCAGGTTATATTCCCTGTTTGTTTCATAATCTAGTGGATTGATAACATCAATTACACCACTTGGAGAGTGAATATAGAACTGGCCCTTCACATTGCCGTTAATTATACTATAATGAACTTTAGCATTGTTACCCTCATCTCTGTCAGTGGCCACCACCTGAGCCACTTCAGTGTTAACAGCTACATTCTCAGGCACCTGCACCACATACCGCTTTTCACTAAACTGAGGGTAGTTATCATTTTCATCTTCAACTGTTATATGTACTGTGGCTGTTGCGCTGCGTGGCTCTGGATCCTTCCCTTGGTCATTTGCCTCCACTATGAGCAGATACTTTGCCATGGTCTCCCTGTCTGGCCGGACTCTGACTTTCACAAGCCCATTCCGCGAGTCGATCTCAAAGACAGAGTTTACGCCATCGCCATTCACAATCCTATAGATCATGTTGGCATTGGAAGGTGCATCTTCATCAGTGGCCCTCACAGTCATCACTTCAAAGCCCACTTCCACATTCTCACGGATGCTAACCTTGTAATCAGTCTGCTCAAAAACAGGGCCATGGTCGTTGGTGTCACTGACAGTGACAGTAAGATATGATGTGGCGGTGCGCCGGGGTGAGCCATTGTCCATTGCGGTCACTTTAAAAACATGTGTGTCCTTGAATTCTCTGTCTAACAACTGCTGTGTCTCAATGCTTCCCGTCTCAGGGTTTATCCTGAAGAAGTCACCGGACCTGCTGTCGAACAAGGCCTCCATGCCATACTCTATTCTACCGGCCTCTCCACTGTCTGCATCAGTGGCTTTGAGTGTGATGACATGCGTCCCTATGGGTTCATTCTCAGAAACGGACACCTGATAATTGGGCAGCTGGAAAACAGGACTTGAATTGGCCGCCCTCCGTCTGCGCGACTTCCATTTGTGAGTTGTGCGTTGACCTGAGGAGGAAGGTTCCTCGGTGATGAAGAGCAGCCTGATGTGCATGGTGACCTCCCCCAGGTCACACAACACAGTCTCCTCTCTCCTCTTCCCCCTGGGCAAACAGTGGTAATCCCCCAGAAATAGACTTCCATTGTAAAGGAACACATTAAAGTCCTTTGCAGTGCTCCGACAACCAGAAACACTGGTTCTGCGCGCAAAAGCAGGTACATAGTCTTTAAGGCGAAGAAGCAAGAGACCTGAAGGTAAGCAGGACGCTGCTCCTGAGTTGTGAAGGAAGTGGACGTGGACATCGAGCTCGGGCTGGGAGCTCTTTCTCCTGCGCTTGACCAGGCAGTCCTGGCCGTGCACGAACACGTTAAAGCGCGTGTGCACCAAGTCCTCTGATGTGAGGGACTTGATCAGGAAGTTCAGAGAGACCGGCTGAGCTTCCACTCCGCAGTCCACCCTGCGCGCGAGGCTCACCTCTCCTCCCCCGTGCACTCTCACCAGATCCCCAAGCCTGGAGCGTGGAGACAAAGTCCTGTCAAGTGTGTAGATCCAGCCGGGTCCCAGCGAGAGGTTCGCCAGAACGGCTCCGGAGTGTAAAGTGTCCGAGATGTGCAGGTCGAAAGCTCCAGAAAGAGAAGACGCGCCGAGCAAGAGGATGATGCTTGTCCAGTACGCAGCCACCTCCATGCTTCAGCACGAGCGAGAGAAAGGTCCCTCACCGTCTCCAAAGTTCAGAACAAACGCCCTCAGCTCTCCTTCTCCCAACACTTTGACTTTCTTTTATCCTTCATCGTAGTTCTCTTTATCGCCGAAAGGACAGAAAACGTGAGGAAAACATCGAAAACACACAGTTACGCACGCGTCCGCGCGTCCGTCCCGTGAGATCCATAGGCTGGGGTGTCACTCCAGTCCACGGTAAGTTTTAAATGACGACAAAATGGCTCCTCCGCACCTCCTCCTCCTCTCCTCTCCTCTCCTCCTCCCTCTGGGGGTGATTAACATAAACCTGCTGTGAGACGCCTTCTCCCGGGGGGGTTCACGACCAGACTCTTCTTCACACTTGTAAAAAACACTAAAAAGCTGCGTTATTTTACTGGCTTACGGACTGACCTCACCATGGAGACAGAAACTAACCTGACAACAACAACAATTACCTTACACTAATTAACCTTGAAACTTTCTTTCAAACATACCTGGACCTGTCCTGCAACGTTTATTTAAAAGGAAACTTTACACCAACTTACTTTGAAACTTTTCGCACTAAAACATGACCTGCCTCACAAAATGTATATAATGGAAAACCTTACTCCCTTACACCAACCTTACACCAGTTTACACCAATTTACACCAACTTTACATCAATTTACACCAACTTACCTTGGAATCCGCTTTAAACACAACCTGCCTTGGGAAGTTTATTTAAAAGAAAACCTTTACACCAACCTAACACCAACTTACTTTGAAACTTTATTATTTTTTTAATGATCAAAACACACCTTAATCTGCCTGACAACGTTTATTTGAAAGAAAACCTTAGTATTGTTAGTCTTTCCTAACGAGGTTCCTTACAGAGGGGGCACTGTCAGTCTCCCACTGCTGCACTGTGCATTCTGTACGTGCTTCTGTGAACATAGGCTAGACTAAAGCTAAACAAACAAACAAACAAACAAATAATGTCTTAAAAAATGTCTTGTTAAATGTTAAGAAGTGACTAGGAAACAAAGTCTTGGCAAGAATCAAAAATGAGCCAAAATTAATGTTTGGGGTTTTTTTTTTAACACTTGCGATACCTGCAACAAAAATGCTCTGCAATACATTATTGCAAGTACTGCACAAGTATTGCTCCGATTCATTTATTAAAACTAACAAAATGGGTAACAAAACGAAAAGCCATGTGCTCGGCTTAAATAACTTACTGGACAGAAAAACAAGTTTTTTTTACTGGTCGTGGTGCATGTACGCAAAACTCATTTTCGATTGAAATTTTGAACAGTAAAGAGTAAGTTATATAAGAATTAGAGTTTATTTATTTGAGGAGTCAAATTCATTATAGTTCATACAAATTAGCCGCGCGCTCCCTCTAGTGGCGAAGAGAAGAATTTGCATATAGACCACCGACAGAGATGCTGGTGTCCAGTGGTTTTGGGGGGTTTAGAGAAGACAGAACTTGTTTATTAAAAAGATCTCAGTCTGCCTGGGACTGTAGATTACTCAACTTATTACAGCATCAGTAACATTTATTCCTTACAAATAGATAACCAAATCAATTATCCTACATTTGTAAACACTGTTGTGATTGACTGGCATCCTGTCCAGGGTGTTTTCCTGCCTTTTGCCCTCGAACCATTGGTTAGAGATAAGCGGTTTAGGTAATGGATAGATGGATAGGATGAATGTAAACACTGTAGAAGTAAGCACAAACTAAACACACACTATATAGACTAGTATTGGGTAACAAAATTAGTAACAATACCTATGACAAGGTATTGCCCATTCTATAAGCTCACTTACCAGGTAGATGCAACTAGTAATACTATAGTATTGGGACACCTGATCGGTACACCAACAGGGACTTTAATGGGCTTGCATTCAACTACACAGACTTCCTCTCTAACGGCTTCCTCTTCTTTGGAAGGCTTTCCACAAGATTTTGTGGATGAGAAGGCCTGGCTCACAATCTCCGTTCCAGTTCATCCCAAAGGTGTTGGATGTGGTTGAAGTCAGGGCTCTGTGCGGGCCAGTCAAGTTCTTCCACACCGAACTCATCCATCCATGTCTTTATGGAGCTTGCTTTGTGCACTGGGACACAGTCATGCTGGAATAGAAAAGGTTCTTC
>JBBIGA010000126.1:26519900-26533544 GCA_037576975.1 Alestes dentex
ATAATACTGAATGAAATCAGTTTAATGGTGATAATCCTGGATGAAAACAGTTTAATAAAGATTATAACAGTGATTATAATAATGATATTATAGTGATGATAATAGAGGCTAAAAACAGTTTAACAGTTATTCTAATAGAGACTGAAAGCTGAAATCAGTGTTCAGTTTTTAACACACCATAGCACAGCACACAGTGTGAACTTTCTCTGCACTTGACCCATTCACCAAGTGAAGCAGTGGGCTGCCATCAACGAGGGGCGCCCGGGGAGCAGTGTGTGGGTACGGTATCTTGCTCGATGGTACCTCAGTGATGACACTAGCAGTTGGGATTCGAACCCACAACCATCTGATTGCAGGGGCAGTTTAATACGGACTGAAAGCTGAAATCAGTGGTCAGTTTTTAATAATTCAATAGTGACTGAAACCTGAAGTCAGTAGTCAGTTTTTAATAGTTTCATAGTGCCTGTAATAGAGGCTGGAAGCTAAAATCGGTTTAATAGTGATTAAAATAAAGATTGACCGCTGAAATCAGTTTAATAGTGACTGTAACAGAGACTGAAAGCTGAAATCAATGGTCAGTTTTTCACAGTGTAATAGAGACTGAAATCTGAAAGTAATGGTCAGGGTTTTTTTTTTACCATGGTCGGGTTGATCAGAGCGCCGATTATCTGTCCTTCCACAGCCATTTTCCTCAGCTCTGCACAGTTTTTAACATCTCTAAAGAGCAGCTGGGTCACGGCTTGTCCTGGAAAGAGCTCCAAATCATGAGTTAAATGCATCCTGTCGGTAAAAAAGTGACTGAAGCGTGAACTCACTTTCTCACTGAGCTAACAACACGACTGCCTCTGACCGGGACAATAATATTGTGACACCACCTGTTTACTAACGTTCCGAGTCTACTGCTTTGTCTAAACTGAGTGTTTGACAGACTTTAATAGGAAGACTGGTTAATATAACATTAAGTAATAAAATAAACCTGTTCGTTTTACATTTAGATGTACTCTTGACAAAACGTGTTGGCTTAGAATGGAGTTTCCGGCCGGAAGGTTGTACCGGTCGCCCCGCTACCTGCTAGGTAGCTGTAGTATGCAGTCTGATAAAACACAGATTTTTCAGAAAAAACGGAGTTCGGAGAGGTCGGGTTTGAGTTAAAGTACTACTAGAGCACGCCGTGAGACGAAATCTGCAGTTTTAGTACGGCGTAGACTGGTGTGGAGCGATGTTGGAGCGTTTTGAGTGCTACGTGTTCACTGCTGTGTGCAGTGTGAACTTCTTCGTGTCCTGTTTACTGTTCTCCACAGTGAGTCGAGAACAGAGAGAACCCTACATGGACGAAATATTTCACATCCCACAGGCCCAGAAATACTGCCAGGGCAGATTTAATGAGGTACGTGTACGTACATCCGTATGCACCTTAGGGCTGTTCGGTCCAATACTTGAAATGTCGATATTTCCAAATATCGACACTCAAGTTTTCCTCAAAACACTAAACCGTATATGTGCGCTAAACTGCATTTCGTTGATGCTAAATGAAACAAATATATCATAAAACTTGCGAGCTACACTACATGGACATGACCATCACACCCATATAGACTTTAATGAAATACATAGCTTTTAATATGGAGTTGGTCACAGCTTCCACTCTTATTGGAAGGCTTTCCACAAGATTTTGGAGTGTTTGTGTGCTCATAGAGGATTTATGAGGTCATTTACTGTTTCAATGTAGGAATCACACAGATTTTCTCTTGCTTCTCAGACACATACAAAATGTGTATACAAAGTGATATTGGTTAGTGGCTTACTTTGTATCATTTATTAATTACTGACAAGAAAGTCAGTATTGCCCAATATTGACTTTAGTACTGATTCTAAGGTCAATATGTAATTCTTGATTTCCTAACTCAGTTCAGAACTTTCTCACTACAGAAAAAAATACAAATTTCATATTTGAAACCAAAGATGTCCTTGTGCATAACAGTGATCTTATAAAATCTTACTGTAGCTTAGTTTGTCATTGCAGTTCTAAGATTAAACTTGCCCTTTAAAAAATTCTTAGAATTTACAAACAACCTGAAAGGAACAGCTCAGCCATTTGGTTGTGGGTGTGTCAGTAGCATAAGCTAGGCCCCCTTTATTCTAATAGGATGCACCCAGGTGCCTAGTTTTGATCACTGCCACCGATTTCCACCAATGTGACAAGAGACTCATGAGGCTCGTATGGGCAGTACAGTTTTTATATTCTCTGCACTGTTTCCAAAGGCAAGTTCAGTAGAGCAAGTGGAACATTGGTCAAAGCAGGGCATGTGAGCTAAATATTAATGGATTCATTGCTAAATGTGTGCTGAATATGAATGTTTTCGATGTGACATTAAATGGAATCAGGTTAAAATCTGTATTATTTTCTTTTCTTAGTGGGATCCCATGATCACTACTCTGCCTGGTCTTTACCTGCTCTCAGTGGGGGTGATCAAACCGCTGGTATGGCTGGCAGATTTCTCCGGGACAGTAGTGTGCTCCTCTGCCATGCTGCGCTTTGTCAATCTTCTTTTCAACTGTGGAAACCTCTACGTACTCTATCTTATCATCTGCAGGCTACACCTTAAAGACAAGGTGCTGAACAATTATTTACATTTATTTTATCTGAATTTTTGAAGTGATATTGATAATTGTAGAGGAATAATGGTAGAGAATTGTAGAATTATGGAGTTATTCCATTTTCTTGAGCAGTTCACGACACATGAATAAATTATACAGTAGCTGTTAAGGTTTCAACCCATAAACATTTTTTATTGTTTTTGTTTTTCAAATATTTCTGTTTAGAAAAGCAAATCCAGTTGTCACAACAATGACTGGTGAAACAAAATCTTAAAAAAAAACACTATATAAAAACAGTAAAACATGTCTGCTATAAAAAAAACGAGCTCTTAGCTATTGAAAGTTACATGTAGGGAGCATGACAGATATAGCCAAAATGTCCCATGATTTCTGAGGTTTATGCTGAATGTTCACTGTTTTATATGAAACCTATTATATCATCAGGTTACATCATTTCATGTTAAAAAGTAAAGTAGAACTTATTGTATTGTGGATGCTGCAATAAGCCCACAAACGGAAAACTGTAAACAGCTATGTACCCGGCCCAAATTAAACATAAAACTTAACTTAAGTAATTCACATAATCATAAACCTCATAAACTTAACAGAATTTGTTACTATTATTGTTGTTGTAGATGTTGTATTTTGTAGTAATATGGCCTTGTCTGACTCTTGTATTTGAGATGTAAAACATGACCTATTTTTTCTTCTCTGTCTTCTTTTTCTTTCTCTTCTAGTCTCGCTCAGCTGAACGGAGAGTTCTTTCTGCCCTGACCCTGTCCACATTCCCTGTACTCTACTTCTTCACATTCCTCTACTACACAGACGCTGGTTCCACCTTTTTCACTCTTTTCTCCTACCTTATGTGCCTCTACGGGTGCCACAAAGCGGCAGCTCTGCTGGGCATCTGTGCCATCCTCTTCCGTCAGACCAACATCATCTGGGTGGCGTTCTGCACCGGCACTGTCGTGGCTCAGAAGCTGGACGAGGCCTGGAAGGTGGAGCAGTCAAAGAAGAGGGACGAGAAAACGCCCTCACAGATACCGTTGACAGTTGGCGGAGTGAAGAGGGTCGCACGTTTTTTGCTGGAATTTCTCCGAACACCAGTCAACTTAAAGATGGTGGTCTTGTCCACATGGCCCTATGGCTTAGTAGGGTGTGGCTTCATCATATTCATGGTTTTGAACAATGGCATTGTGGTTGGAGACAGGACTAACCATGAAGCGTGTTTGAACTTCCCGCAGCTTTTTTATTTCTTCTCATTTACTTTGGTCTTCTCTCTTCCTGTTGTCCTGTGCTACCACAGGCTTGTCAGATTTCTTCATTCTTTAAGAAAACACCCTTTTCTGTTTCTTCTAATGGCAGCTGTTTCACTACTACTGATCTGGAAGTTTACATTTGTTCACAAGTACTTGCTGGCAGATAACAGACATTTTCCTTTCTATGTGTGGAAAAGGATCTTCCAGAAGCACCAGCTGGTCCGCTACCTCCTTGTTCCTGGATATTTGTTTGCAGCATGGAACTTTCTAGACATGTTGAAGTCCAAGTCGTTGTTTTGGCTCTTGGCTTTTTCTGTTTGTCTAGTGGCAGCTACGGTTCCTCAGAAACTTCTGGAGTTCCGCTATTTTATTCTGCCGTATCTCCTGTACCGTGTACATGTCCCTCTACCATCTGTCCCCAGACTGCTGCTCGAATTGGCTCTCTATACAGCAGTCAATGCAGCCACGCTCTACATATTCATCAACAAGACATTTCACTGGCCTGGTAGCACCGGAGTGCAGCGATTCATGTGGTGACATTTGTACATGGGTTTTTTGGGAGGTTTTTTACAGAGAAAAGGAAAAATGAGAAATTTCTGCTCATGTGCACATTTCTACTGTAGATTTGAAAGATGCAAAGACCAAAACAGACATTATGTAATTATTTAATTAATGTCCATGGCTGTTGACCCATCACTTATTTGAGAGATATCTGATCCCATTTTAAAATGTAGTGATTTTGTCTTAAAAATATTGATGTATTTGTGTCCAATTACCTTTTTAGTTCCCCAGTCACATTTTTGCCATTTCCATTCGAGTCTCCAAATATGTACCATGCACAAGATGTTTCTGTAACATTTGAGTGGACAGTATGTGTCGTTTAGCTTTTCTGAGTATGCAGACTCTGTGTTGACCCTAAAATAGCAGTTCTCAGAATTTTCTCAGTCTAAGCCCTCCTTTGTGGATAGTAATTGCCACTGCGCTCCCTCCCCGGAGATCGCTTCCCCACAGCTATCTCAAATGATCTCGTACTAGAGAAACAGCACTGTTCTGTGAAATTACAGATAACTCATTAAGTGGGCTCTGGGTGGCCGAGAAAAATGATTGGTTGGCAAGTATTTTACATTTTAATAATGTTTGCCCTCGAATTATTTTTTCAGCTCTCTTAATCCGTGACATTTTTACAGCTAAATCAATCATGCTTGTCTGAATTCTTTACCTCTATGTTTTCTCCCCAACCAAATGAATTGCCATTGTCTGTGAAAGATTTGTTCTGTGTTGTCAGTGTTCAGTTGCAAATCTTGATCCAGAAAAACAAATTTTTATGTATAAATGCTCCTTTCAGAACTGTTATCTGCATTGGTTGGTTTGGATTTAAAGGCATTTTCAAATCCAGATTTGTGGGATCTGTGGAATTTACAGCGCTGATCTTCACGTCTTCCACCAGGGGGCAGTCTGAAACTAATTCTGACATGTCAGTTTTGTATGTTTTTCCCACGCACTGTACAGTATTAAAGTGGTTTATGCAGAAAATCACTACCATCCATTACTTCTTGTTCTGTCTGATAGTTTTAATTAGACTTGAGAATGTTTGTTTCACACAGTTATCATGTAACTACTGGCTGAGAAATCTCCAACCAATTAGGAGCACTGGTAACTTTGTGGTCTTGGAGTAGATGTTGTTATTATGCAACGGCCATGGTTCTAATGCTTCTCCCACACTTAGTTAACAAAGCCAAGAAAGATACTGTATATTGCTAATTATTCCTTATTATAGATATGGATCTATATCACCACTTAAAACATGAACAAGCCTGGCACACGTTTCGAAAACTCCCAACTGACTGAATAATAATGATAAGGCTTGAGTGGAATAAAAAGTACTGATGACTGAATACCGACTCCTCATAACTTTTTGTGCTAAACATTCAAGAGGACATACACAATATGGCCAAAAAACCTACATGAGCATATCAGACATCCCATTCCAAAACCATTTTCCATTCATATGGAATTGACCCCATCTTGCAGCTACAGCCTACATTCTTCTGGAAAGACTTTTCGTAAGACTTTGGACTTCCTGGGGGAATTAGTGCCCATTCTGTGTCAGGAGCATTTGTAAGGTCAGGCACTGATGGAGGATGGGAAGGCCTGACTTGCAATCCGTGTTCCAGTTAATCTCAAAGGTGTTCAGTTGGCTAGAGCTCAGCACCTCTGGAGTTCTCTCACACCAAACTAATCAAACCATGTCTATAGACCTCGGTAAGTGCACAAGGGCACAGTCATGCTGGAACAAGAAAGGGCCTCCCCGCATTGTTGTTATAATGCTGGAAGCATGTATGTATAAATGTCTTTGTATACTGTAGCTTTAACATTACCTTTCACTAGAACTGAGGTCTAGTCTAAACACTGAAAAACGGTCTCAGACCGTTATCCCTCCTCCTTTGGCAGTAAGTATTCCTGTAGGTAATGATCTCCTTGCATCTGCCAAACCCAGATTCATCCATCACGCTGCCAGTTAGAAAAGTTTGGTTTATCACTCCAGAGAGCATGTTTCCACTGCCCCAGAGTCCTGTTTTACATGACTCCAGCCAGTGCTTGGCATTGCACATAGTGATATGAGGCTTGTGTGTAGCTGCTCAGCCATGGAAACCCGTTTCATGAAGCTCCTGAGGCACAGTGCATTCTGAGGTTGCTACCAGAGGCAGTAATGAGTGATGCATGGTGCCTTAGCAATTAACAGCCTGACTCTGTGAGTTCACATGGCTTATTGGTGAGTTGAGCTGAACTGTTGTTGCTCCTAGATGCTTCCATTTGACAATAATCCCACACTTAGAGTTATCATAGTCCCTGAGCTCTTCAGAATGACCCAATGTACTGCCGGTGTTTGTCAATGGAGACTGCATGCCCATTTGACTTTATTCACATGCTTTGTAAATCTTAAACACCTGAGCTCAACTATGGTTGAATCTGCTTGGCACAGAATGTTCTTAAAAACTACATAATACTACATAATGGTAGTTTCTGAAAGATTATCCTGTCTTCAGTACAATTCTTGAGAAGGAACCAAAGACACTCAGATTGTTTTGATGCAAAAATCCATTCGCTATGCTATGAATTGATTTTTATAGAATTTGTCAAATCTGAAGACACGTGTAGCTGCACTAGTCATATATTATATAAGCAACGCGTTATTTTGACCCTTGCTTTCTATCATTAAAAAGCACACATTCCTTCTAAAGGACCGTTTTTCAAAACACCCTTCCGTGACCTTGTTTACTTCTCAATGAGCAACTCATGCTGAAATTTTGAAAATGTGTTGGAATTTCTCTCCAAACCTTGTCTATTTGACTGAACTGCAATGCCAGTTGGGTTTCCCCATTAAAAACTCTATTTATTCTGGCCTTAATGAAGGTCAATACAATTCTGAATGCGTTTTTTTTTTTTTTCTTCAAAACTGTAAATACTTCAACTTTTTTAAATTATATACATGCACCGCTGTTATATTCCATCACAACCCTGATTATGCTCTTTTATTTCCAATGAAAATGTAATTTTTTTTTTGTGTTTGACCTACACTTGGTGTGCCTACAACCCTCTGCTGAGCCACAATCACATGCCCAAATCCCAGCGCTCTGGTGCTTTCCCCATGCCCCAGATACAACTTCCAGAAACTTCAACGGAACTGGGAGCGAGAGGGTGGAGAACAAGTACAACAAAAGTTTTATTTCACAACGTATATTTGGCACTGCATTTAACTGAATCAGTACACACTGGGCATGCAAGGATGAATGCATTCAGGAAATCAATAATGCCATAAAAGCGCTCATGTCGGATGGTTTCAACAATATCTAAAACATCCATAATACAACCAGCCTAATTATCAGTCATTTTAGTTCTGCTCGAATAGGGTCCAAGAATATAAAGTGTATTTGTAGGAACACATGTTGGACAAGGGCAGTTTGCTTCATAACAGATTTGTATCTCTTGCCATTATGTTAAAATCAGACTCTGTAGAAAGACGCATTTATTTCCGCAAGCATGCCAAGAAAGTGGGTTAATGAAGACACCAAATCAGGATCAGAAGCTGTGAATTAATTGTCTAATTTCAGCAGTTATAAACAAGTTTCAGAAGGGAAAGCTTGTGTGTATGAGTCTGTATTATGACACTTCTGTTGGCCTTCTTGTTAATATTGCCAGTGTTCATCTTGGAGAGCTTCTCATGATGCAGGTGTCTGAATGGTTCTTGGTTTGGATGTACAGTTGTGATGGTTGTAAAACTTTTAGGTCAGAGCTCCTCTCAGGAGATGCGAAGATTATTTCCCATCTGCCCTCTTTACTTGACTCAAATCCAGTCAGAGAATTTTGACAAAGTTAATTATCTGGAGCAGCTCTGGCAGATTGTGGTTTAGACTTAATTAAACTCGTGGTTGAAAGGACCGGTCACCACCGCCTTGGGTAAACTTACTAAAACCGTTTTTTCATGCTCAATCGTTTCATTAAAAATAGTTCTTTAAATAGCCATATGGTCAAACCTCAACAGAAACTTTTTAATTGTATACACTAGCATGTGTTTTTTTGGAAAGATGTAAACTGGTGGAAAAAAAAGTGAGTTTTGCATAATATGTCCCCTTTAAAGCTGCACAGATTTGCCAAGCTGGACAGTACAGCAAAAAAACTTTATTATTCATGTTATGGGGAAACTTACCTCAGCTAAACAAGTGAATCCACGAGTGCCAGGGTGGTCTGGACAGGTCTTCTGTAAGACCACATCAGAGATGATGCCTTATTCTGGAGATCGCCCATGATAGCAGACACACAAATGATCAAACAGCAGCAACAGGCACTTTAAAAGAATGTCACTACTTAGAGTAGTAGACTTTTAATTGAGTCTATGAAAGTAAAAAAACAAATTGTTACTCAACACTTTGCCTGCATCAATTTTTCAAACAGCTAACAGTCATATTGGTGATCTAGGTAGAAACTTTTCTTTTTACAACAAAAATTAGTGTTACTTTCCCTTTTGCTCTCTTATCCTCATTTAATAGTGAACTCAAGACTAAAATTAGGCCTGTATGTTCATTTCCAGTTTTTCCACATCAGAAATCAGAGACTTCACACATGCACCGCTGCCTGAGTCTGTAATGAAGTGGATAAAACTTCCCAGCATGCCCCGGTGGCCACGGAGAACTCATTAAACACATGTCATGCAGCATGTGGCCACTGCTGATGCTCTATTAAAAGTGGAACTCTGAGGCTGAGCAGAACATCATTAAGTAGGTACAGTTAATCAGCGCTGTCTGGCTTCTCTGAAGACTACCTCACTGTTCTTTTGAAGCTAGACAACAGTTAACACTCGAATAACATGCAGATTGACCAGCTAATGAATTGTATTTTCATATTTTTCAGTTTTTGTGCTGTGCTCTCAAAAATGTCAGTTTCTCCAGAACATTCTCAAATCACAGCATTTTCTTTCAGGAGCTACATCAAGTCACCATAAACATAGCCCACACATTAAATGATGAGAGACTGGAGTTTATCGAGAGGGTTTTTTTTATTTGTTTATGCAAAAGTTCAGGATTTCTTCTCAAATTGCACTGGTGAAACCATGACATTTGCATTATTGGAGACACTTGTCAACACTTTAGTGCAAAAGTTTTCACTTTTAGTCTTGCTGTACTTTTTCAAAAGCCCCCAAATGGCTCCCTTAGCTCTGCAGTCTATCTCAAAGTCCATACTTGTCAGCCCATGCAGGCCACGGGCGTAATGATATACACTTTATACTGATGTTTTAACCAGGATTTTTCCATACCCTGATGCAAAACTTTGAAGTTTAGCTTCACAGCGAGGCCAGGTAAAAGTGGTCCTTTCTCTGGGTGGAGTTTGTTCTCCCTATGTGTGTGTGAGTTGCTGCAGGGAGCTCTGGTTTCCTCTTATAGTCCAAAGACCTGTACAACCAGTGAATTGGAGATGCTTAATTGCCCCTAGGTATGCCTGTGTGTATGAGTATGTTTGTCTCTGTGTATGTCCCGCAATGTCCCGGACCAGTCCAGGGTGTTTCTTCAACCTTCACCTTGCTCCAGCACCCTTTGTAACATTTTTTTCCACCTGATTTTATTTACATTTACAGCATTTGGCAGATGCTCTTATCCAGAGCAACGTATAAACATGTCCCTCACATGACTAAACTTAGTGTCCCTTACATGACTAAACTTAGTGTCCCTTACATGACTAAACTTAGTGTCCCTTACATGAGTAAACTTAGTGTCTCTCACATGAGTAAGACTTAGAGCTTCTAGTAAAGTAAGGTTGTACCAGAGATGGAGTTAGTGCTCCACCGGGAACCTATCACTTTACCTATCAGATCACATCTCAGGTTTCTTTCTTTAGTGAAGTTTGTATTAGTTAAGTTTATGACATGTAGATGTTCTCCTCAGTGCTCAGTGAAGAAGACAGTCTTTAGTCTCTGCTTGAAGACAGTGAGGGTCTCAGCAGTTTTGATGGTGCCAAAGCTGTCTTGATGCAGGTCTTCAACCTTTGAGAAGAGGTGGGTCAAGTCGGGCTGTGCTTGATGCTCTAAGAGAGCAGGCTGAGACCCGTGGTCAGTTAAGTAGACTATTAACATTATTAGGCTGGTAAATCATATGCTGTCTTTAAAAACGTTCAGAATTTTTCATCAACATAAACAGGGTCTTTGATGTTGGTACTTTGAAAAGGGGGTTGTAAACGATTACACAAGATTTACACATTTTATGGAACAAGAGAGAGGTTGCTTATGTAAGTTTATGAACCAGACTGACACTGACTCAATGCAAACTCATGTATGTATACATATGTGCGTGCCTGCATGTGTGTGTGTGTATGTATGTATGCATAAAACTTGCTACAGGCCAAGAAACCTTGAGAGTGCGAGTTTTAAAGATATAGATTTAGGACGTACATGAGCTTTGTCATTAACTTGTCATCAAACTGCATAATGTTTGTAACCTGAATTAGGGCACTGTAAAGTAATAAACAATTGCATTTTAACTCATATCTGAATATCTTCCTCCCCACCATGTTGACTAAATGGCTGTAAAAAAAAATCTACTCTAACTGGAGTGGGAATTTTGGGTAACAGACCGTTGCATTATTACAGTCCTCATTGAAGGCCACAGTAAGGGCACACAGAGGACACTTGAGAGCCCCCTTTTGAGCACCAAAATGAGAGAAACACTGTGTCCTCACAGTCCTGCAGAACAGCAAGTGTGTCATTTGGGACTGGCCTACAGTTTCACCTGTTTTCTGCACCTGTGTCAAATGATTTGGTTCAAATCAGCTGTGATTGATTATTTAGGCTGGTCAGAAGGTAATATATCCCATGGTGCTGAATAGATAAGCGTATCATAAGTAATTAGGCTTTGATCCTATGCTTTCAATAAGCTCCAAATGTAAACTCAATAATTTTAAGTGAGAGCAATGCCTTTACAAAGTGATCAAGATTGTAGATACTGAAGAAAGACTGTAGGAAACCTACAGTGCTTGTTTAGTGAAAGTAAAGTTACCCGTTAATCTATATAATAGCATATACATACATCAGAATATCTTTTTTGAGACGCAGAGGCAAAGAGCACTTTCCTCCTCTTTCCTCCTCTGTTTTAATAAATGCTCCATTCTGGCCACCTGTGACATGTTAATGTTTCTCTCATCAACCCCCCAGGCTACAGATACACTTGCAAATACACTCAAAAATCAACCAACATATGTTTATCTACCAGCTCTCCAAAGTGCAAGGTTTCTGTTAGTACCAAAATAACCTAAAATCACCTTTTTTGTCTTTTCTTTATTATACTATTTTTGTATAATTAATTAGATTAGACTGATCTGAAGTCAATGGAAAAAAGTGATCAAACAAAAAGTGTGCCATAAGCCATAAAATGCCTCAGTCTGGCATTTTATCCATTATCTCTGATAATTATGTGAAGACCATTCATATGGTGTTAATATCAAACCAGACTAGATGACTTGACTTTAGCAAGTATGGCTCATTTGAAGAAAATAAGTGTTTACACCTCTTGCTGTCTGCACATACAGCAGCAGTAGCTAAGGTTAATATATCCCCCAACCTGAAATTGTACAAAAACAAGTGTGTGTAGCTGTGTCATAGCTAAACCACATCATAGCTAAAGATAGCAGTCTCAGCATAAACATAACTTTTGTTTTTAAAAAACAAACAAAACAAAATAACGGCAGTCCAACAGGGTAGAAAAATAAAAACATAAATGTAGATGCTCTGTTTGAAACAGCCTCCCGACGAAGGACAAAAGAACATCAACTCCCCTTTTCCAAACTCCACTATCAAGGGCAGAGAATCCCCCGACGCCGCTAAGTTGTGTGTGGGAGTGTGTGTGGGGGAAGCAGCTGTACTGATGCTATAAATATCACTCAGGGCTAAATTTACCTTCACTGACCGCTCCATGGGCTGCTGGAGCTGAGCATGTGGCCTGTGTGCTTCAGAGGTCACAATCTATGGATGAAAATTAAATATTCAAAGCACTATGTTTAGACAGAGACCTGAATAGAAGGGTTTTTCTAGGGAGCGTTTAGGTCCGTCTGGGTGGCTGTGCACGTAAATAACAAAAGAAAGTGTCCAGAAGTGTCTGAAACCTAGAGCAAGTAATTGGGATTTTTTAAAAATAAGTTTGAATGACTTTCTATTGTCTATTAACTGACAAGTGTCTAATAACTGTCTATTAACTTACAAGATCAAGAATCTAAAATATTCACTACACTAAAAAAGTAATCTCATTCAAATCATTTCTAAATAAGTTAAATGTATTCCATCAACACAGTTACTGCCGACAGAAAATGAACCGAAGGGCAGCCTGCATTTTCTGCATGTGATGATGGCATTCTTGTTTTTATCAAATAATTTCAGTGTAGGTTTTTAGCGGTAATCAGATGGCTCTATGGTGATAACTGCATTTAATGGTCAGTTAAGTACTGACACTGCTTCACCATATTTCCCTTTGTTCATTTATTCTCTGTGTGTTCCCTTTCTTTTCTTTTTTTTTGTCACATTCTTGTATGACATAATTAGGGTGGCACAGTATCACTTTGTCATATCTGATACCGATACTACAACCTCGAGTATCTGCCGTTACCGATACCAAGCTGATACTGTTTTTTCCTTTTCCTAAACAAATAGGGTGTTAACATAATTAGCCTGTATTCACTGTGAATCTGAAATGGCTCCCTGCTTCCACCATAGTGTCCTGTGTTAGAAAATTTGTTTCTACATTCATGTAGTGCACAGTTTGTTTATTATGGAATTCTGCATACGTGGCCGTGTTGCTAATAGTTTTAAACTATTTGGGTGCATTAGTTTGTATTTTTAATTGACTATGTATTGCACTGTGTAGGGAGTAGAGACCCATTTGAGACAACCTTACTGCTCAACAGTGTTGCCCATGTTCTCATCTGTGTATCTTTTAAGTCATGTTGCTCAAAGTTTAGTTAAGCATTTATGTTTTAGATCAGGTTCATTCTGACATTCAATCCAATGCCTTTGGCCTGTGTCATAGTCATACCAAAATCGAGTACCAAGTGTTGGATCACCATACTCATAGCCATAATGTGTCTTGGAGAAATAAAATGCAGTCATGTGGCAATGTGTCTTTAGGCCCATGAAACATTTAAAACCAGCAGCTGTTGGCTTTTGCTTACTGCTTTCTCTCTCTCTCTCTCTCTCTCTCTCTCTCTCTCTCTCTCTCTCTCTCTCTCTCTCTCTCTCTCCCTCCTCCCTCCC
>JBBIGA010000126.1:26557210-26577210 GCA_037576975.1 Alestes dentex
GGAACGGAGATTGTGATCCAGACCTTCTCGTCCAACATCAGTGTCTGACCTCATAAATGCTACAGAATGAATGGACATAAATTCCCACAGAAACTCCAAAGTCTTGTGGAAAGCCTTCCAAGAAGAGTGGAAGCTGTTATAGCTGCAAAAAATGCATATTTTTATATATTTTGAAGAATTTTTAAAATGGCATCATTTTGATCTTTTATGATTAATAAATAAGTCATGTTGCATTTTCTTACTGTTTTATTTGAGAAAGGTTACCATGGGTGAACTGTGTTATGATTGGGGGGGAGATAAATAGTCAAGACCGTGTATGTGTGTGTGCGTGTGTGTGTGTGTGTGTGTGTGTGTGTGTGTGTGTGTGTGTGTGCGTGTGTGTGTGTGTAATGTTGACAACTGGCAGGTTGTTAAGAAACTGGATTTTTCAGTGGGTGTATGTATACACACGTCAGTTTCTATATGAACTTTCTTTCAACAGCCAAGGTCTCTGCATGAGTGGATCTTTTTTTCTGTCCTTTTTCAGCCTCTGCATAATCACATATGTGTTATTTTCCAATACAGTATTGTAATATTACAATATTATTATTAATATTAATAGAATAATATATATTCTATAATATATAAATTATAAAAAGTAAGTAGAACAGAGTTTCCCAACATTTGACTGTCGCTGCACTTGTGAGAAAATAGTAAAGCATAGTAACTGATTATAATAATATAAATAAGTGTAATTTTTTTTATATAACTTAAAACATGCAGCAAATTCAACTTTCTATAAACCGTTGAGAACAAGTTTATTATGACTTTTTTTATTTAACAGATCTCTAAATATTCTAGCAATTAAAAAGTAAAATGAAGAAATTAGCCGTTTGTTTATTATGGTGAGATGTACAACTGATCAGCATCCAAATAAATCCTGTCAAACTTTATTTCTTTATTTCCTATTATAATTTTAAGTATATTGTAATATTTAAGTATTTCAAATCCGCTAAAGGACCTGTCACAAGGAAGAAAATCCTGTCCTCCTGCTGTGAGTGGGAACTGCTGCCTTTTATCTTTTCGCTTTAATCAAAGCAAAACTGACTCATACTGGAATAGTGAGCCCGGTCTCACGAGTTTTCGTGAAGCCATCACGATGTAAAACCTATTCAAAACTTGCTGCGATCACGCTTTAGGCCTTATTTTCACGCTAGGACAACGCTTCACTACCCTGTATTTTAATGTGCATTGCTTAACACCACCAGTATCAGCTAACTGGTGACTGAGGTGACAGTCGGAGAGAAATTTGCTTACGTCGGCTTAAAAGAGGTTTTCACCGTCTTTGCCTCCAGTTCATGCGAGGTAGTTTTCTGTTGTGGCCTATGACTGAATGCTTTTATGCAATATTGTGACAATATACTACACATTTCCCACTGAAAGTGTAATAATAATGGGTTGATTCCTTATCGCTTTTGTTTGCAAAGTGGTTGAAACAGGTTGAAAACCCTCACCTTAACCCTAACCCGAACCCGAACAGTCACCAGTTAGCGCAGACACTGGCGGCGTTACGCACTGCACATTAAAATACAGGACAGTGAAGCGTTGTTCCAGCATGAAAAAGGCCTAAAGAGTGATCGCAGCATGTTTTTGAATAGATTTTAGGTTGTGATGGCTGCACGAAAAGTCGTAGAATCGGGTTGGAATAGTTCAACCATACATGCTAACGTTGCTAACAATGAATGAAAGCTGGTAGTAACTCGCTAGCATGGAATCTTTTGGATAAGGCTCATTGGTGACTACTGGATTTCAGTTTTAGCAAAATGAGTGTTGGTGACTGAATTATTCCGTTACGTAAAATGTGATAGAATATGGCAACTTTATATATTCATTTTTTATTAAATAAATTTAAAAAACTCAATTCAATTCAGTTCAATTCAAAGAACTTTATTTGTCCCCGAGGGGCAATTTAAATAAATACTCATTCATTTTTCATATATTTAAATTGGACCATCATAGCTCAGAACCACAAGGAGCCTTCAAGAAAAGAAAAAAAATGAGGACAAGAAAAGAAGAAAAGTAAAAAAAAAAAAAGGAGTAAAGAAAAGAAACGAAATAGCTCTGCAGGCTATATACTGATGCTGGGAAAATGAAACTGAGAAAAATCAAGGTACCTGTGAAAGCCGCGATGTGAAAGCAGGGTAACGAATTGTGATTTATTGCAACATGGCCGATGACAACCGTCTTTGAGTTTTGAAACCTTAACATGTTGCCACTCTCTGCCTTAGGTGATTTTGAAACCTGGTTGGGCCGTAAACTGACACTTGGTTATTGATGTTTGTGGTTTTGAAGTTCTGCAAAAGTGAGGAGGCGTTTACGGGACGGCCGAAGGTGATGAACTAAGACAACAGAAACATCGGAGCAGGCAGAGGAACGACCATCTGAAGAGAGGAGCTTTCACAGGGTGCTTCCAGACACCTGCCCAGACGCTTTTCTGGGAGAAACCTCACACTCATCCTCCCAAATGAGAATTCTGTCACTCTGAAATCTTAACCCTCCATGGTGTGCCTTGAAATGGCTCTCCTCACAATTTTTGAGATGGTTTATCAAAATGAGCTAAAAGTATGGATTCCTAATGTTTAGTTGATATCAGATTTATGTTCATAGATATGGGGGGGGGGGTATAATTATTATGATATCAGTTATATCACTGATATAAATTAAGAAGTTGTCATTGTCTGGTTCTGGTGAAATAATAACCATCCTTTACATTTTTCCATGTTTTTCTTGTTTCTATACAAACTGAAGAAAGGCTCAATCAAACATACACTATATGGATAAAAGTATTGGGACACCTAGTTTTCAGGGTTTGGTATAGTCATGCATCCTAATACTTTTGTCCATATAGTATTAGTAACTTATTTGTCAGCATTTATTTAGAAAAAGCAGATAAATTATTTTGTTCATTTTGTCACAGAACGAATTAATCATGTAAGTAGCTAATTTGTTACATAACACCAATTGAATGTACAGAAAAATAATAACTTTTGACCTTTTAAAAGTTAATTAAATACCAGGTTTGGAAGGAGGAAAATGTTCACACTTTTGTAAAAAAATTGGTTTGTTAAATTTCCACAGAATTGAATAACTGTGAATGCCAATGTTGAGACCCCAACTCTATGCAGCCAGTGACCCCCCGCTGTCTCCCAATGTCTGTGGATCACAGTGATGCTACTCACTGCTTGATTTGTGGTGGAGAATCACAGTACCATGTTTTTCAATTGGACAGACCGAGTTGTTTTTCTGTAGTGTCACTTACTAATATATTGGTTGTTGTGGGCTGACTTTTTTGGCCTTGTTTCTAAAGGATATTTGCAGGATCTGCCCACAGCCCCTTTCCTCTGCCCCTCCCCTTCCCCACACAAATCAGCACAAATCAAAATCCACAGTGATGATGGAGCTTCTTCAAGTTCGCTACCAGTATGAAGGACAAAGTGGGGAAAAAGAGAAAGAGAGTCGCTACGAAACACAATGTACTAAAATGTGTTTAACTCTACCTTAATTTACCCGAGAAATCTGTTAATCTCTTAATCTGAATTTAGTGGCCGTTCATTTGTGAAACCGACCCCTTAATTTGACCTCAAAAGTAGATTTAAGGCGTAAGTGTGAAACCCCGTAATCTTACATTTAAGGCGTTATATCAGGAAGTTCTACTCTTCAAATTTTAAAAAGTAAGGGGAAAATTTGAGTAGTTTTACCCCCTAATCAGCCTTAATCTATGCACTTTTTCCCTTAATTTTCCTTCATCTCCTGTGTTAAGGCAACTCCTGTGTTAAGGCTTAAAGACTGAATCCAACCTCAAGTGTGGGATGATCTGAAGGTGGTGTGCAGATTCTGTGTGTGAAAAATGTGCACATCCTGCAGATCTTATGCAACATGCCTGCACTGATAAGCATAGAAAGAAACACCGTTGATGTCAATGAGGCTGACGGATGTCGAGGCTCCGATCAAATAGTTGAATGAGTTAAAGAAAAACCCAGAAATTTGCGATATTATAATTGTACGTTTTTTTTTTAATAAAAATAAAAGTTTTTTTCAATAACTGACAATCTCTGCTTAATTTCATATGAACTATTTTCCAGTTCAATATTATACTATGATGTATAAATTTATAAAAAGTAAGAGAAACGGAGTTTTGAATGGTGATACACTTGTGAGAAAATAGTTAAAGCAAAATAACTGATGATAATAATACAACGAACAAAAATGTAGAACTGAGCAAATTCAACATTCACTGTTACCTGATGAAAACTGTTAAGAATAAGTTTATTATGACCATTTTCTATACACAAAAGTTGTCTGAGGATAAAAAAATTAAATGAGTTCATACATAAAACCAGTCAAACTGTATTTCTTTATTTCACATTATTATTTTTTGTATTTATTTTTAATTTTAACTCAGTTAAAATATGCAGCAAGATTCAATGTCCAGTACGTTGCCTGGTGCCTACTGTTAAGAACAAGTTGATCATTACTTTTATTTTGTATCTGATCGTTCAGTCTAGGCATTATAACTACACTGCAAGCGCTGCAGCTTCTCCTGAGGTTGGAATTTTTGACAGTGTAAAGATGGTCCGTTTCCGTGAAAGAATCTATTTGCAATATGCAGTATGTTGCATACAAACATAAAATGCCATATTATGTTTGTTATGCGACGTATATTGTTTATGATGTCTATGAAACATCATTTCCACATCATTTGGTGGCTTATAAAAGAGACAGAAAAGTGTGTTTCAAGATGAAATAACATACAACATGTGTGCTTATTTTTGTGAGTGGAAAGGATGTGGTTAGTATATTATATGTGTTTTAGGTGTTACATAATATTTGTGTAGAAATGCATTTTACTAGGCTTAACATGAGTAAATAATATGAAATATACAATTTGTTTGCCTTGTGTTAAGTTCAGTGGAGGTTTCAGTGAAAGAATACAATGCAAGAGCTAAAGTCGATTGACTCGGAAGTTAATTCAAGGCTGCTGGTGGAAGTTTTTGTGTTGCTGGACAGAGTTTAGCTCTCCGTCACTCGGACAATGCCTGCCAGTCACCAGAAACGATTACTTTGCTTTTTGCCAGAGCCTCTAAACAACAGGGCGGTGCACGGAGCCCAGTTACATCAGGTACTTGTACTGCACCGAACCAGCCCGTTAATCCTCCGCAGAGTCCGCATGACATCCCTAATGCTCTTAGCCTCCGTCCACGCTGGAAGCGGCCCACCCAGTGCCATGTGCTGGGCTGGAATGCGGCGCGGTGGTAGGAGTCCGGTGGGAGGTGGGTTTAGGGTGGTGAGCAGGTACCGAGGAGGCCTAGCATGGCCTGAGCTTGAACTTTGTCCTCCACGCCCCCAAACTGCCAGGAAAGGAGCTGGAATCCAGTTTCACATCGACAGCGTTCCGTATCAGTCAGATATTGTTATGGGCACGGAGAAGCAAAATGAAAACAAAACTCCAAAAAAATGCACGTGGGATCTTCTCCCAAAACAAACAGCTTTCAAAACACGAACTGTGTCTGACAGGTTGGCACAGTGGCGAGAGTTGCGGAGTCTGGCTTGAAAGAAGCAGGCCTGAGCAGTCAAGGCACACGGCGATAATTTAGGTTTTTGTGATAAATACTGCTGTTCAGTTTATACTGGTTCTTGAAGGAAAAAGGTGTAAATCCAGATTATATACTAACTCTCCAAAATAGACCTGCTTTTACATGGGACCATCACACTGGAAAAGTGTGTTTAGGGCAAGAATTAAAACTGTAGCTCAATATTCTGATTAGGGCTGCATGATGTGGACAAAATACCATATACTGCCTGTTATGCAACATGAATTGATTATGATAACTTTTTTATGATTAAAAAAAGCCACATTTGAGGCCTTATATAAGAGAAAAGATAAGATTAATTCCAGGTTCATCAGTAACATTTTTAATTGTGTGTTTATTTCTGAGTAGAGAAGATGTGCATTCATTTAATATACCTTTTTATGTGTAATATAATAGTTTTTAAAAATGCAGTAATTTGACTAGGTGTAACATGGAGAAATAATGTTAAATATGAAAATCTTATATCTGTTTTTGCAATATGTTAACTTCAGTGAAAACAGAGTAACTATGTATGAAAATGTGCAGAAATATGTTCTCTATAGGGGATGTCACTCAGCTGCTCTCTGGAGCCCCTCCCTCTGTGAGTTTTCCACTCCCACTTGTGGGCGGAGACTATCCTGAAAGTTCTCCCTGGTTCAAAGGGAGATCTTGTTTTTTTTATTTGTTTCTAAGACCTAAAATAAAAGAAACTTGATGTGAAACCAGTTTTAAAACCCCAGTAGTGGTTATTATTATTATTATTACATGTTTTTTAAATTACAATACCTTTGGTGCTACGTGACACAGGAACACCAAACAAAGCTCAGCATGACGTCTGACCCCTCGAGCACCAACACAAACCGGATTCACTTTCATATAAGGAACTGTTTTGCTGTACGACAACAGTTTACCAGTTGTTGCACTTCTGGCACGGGTCTGTGCCGCACACATTGGAAGGGTTAAACTCTTAGGGTAAGATGTAGGTATGACAACATGTGCAAAATATTTTTTTTTTTATCTGGGGTGGAATTACATGCCTGGCGAAAGTTTTGGTGGGAATGAACTTAGTCTATTAACACCACTATCTCTTCGTCACTGAGTTTTCATTTTCTGTCTCAAGCTTATCAATGACTACGTTTCACAGGTCCCTTTAAACTCTGGGTTTAATGAGTATGCAGCTAGTGGGCAGAGCTACATATGAACTAGAGGGAATTGAGACATTTTAGTGCGGATTCCAGACCATAGGCAATGAAAATGTTTCATTATACTGTGCAACAAGTAATGAACAATAGTTTATCACTTTTGCAGGAAGTTCCAGGTCTCTTGAAGAGCATGTGATGCTTCATATTTGGTAATGACATTGCAGAATGAAGGTATTTAATGAAGACCACATTTAATGACTGCTCAGTGTGTAGGGAAGAGAACGGAACTGCTTAGGGAATGGAGTGCAGCTTTAGTAAATCGTGAGTGGCATCAAGGAACGTTTTGTGCTGTGTTTTGCATGTCTGAACATCTGGCCCTCAGTGATTGGTTAGTTTGTTCGATACACTTCTTGTATTAGTACTATGAAGGTGGATGCTGTACTGTTCAGCCCTGCAAAGAAGGCTTGAGTTGATTCAGGCTGTGTGAATGATGAGTGTATGTGTGTTCCCACTTTTCCCTCTAGGACAGGAGGCCCAGTGTTTACCAGGGTTTATTGTAGTCAGGTGTACCGTTACCACCTTCTGGGCTGAGAATGTGCAAGCATCCCAGAGTTGGTAACTGTGTGTTTACGTTTGTTGTTGTGAACAGGGTACGATAAATCAGGCCAGATCGACCGGTGTGATGGCCCATAATGGGCTTGAGTAATCCAGATTAGCTCAGTCTACAGGGAGGAACACTGCACAACAGAGTACCCTTTAATCCTGCAGAGCATCCGAACACACACACACATGCGCGCGCGCACACACACACACACACACACACACACACACTCATTCTCGCATCTATATCTCCCTCGGACTCTTCGAATCTCTGCATCACAACACTTCTCATTATTCCTCCATCCATTTCCCCCCTTGTTGCCTCCGGGACTGAGATGGAAAACAACCACTACTTTGTGTAAGTGTGGCCGTTGATGACTGATTGAGAAGAGAATAGAAAAACCCAGGGGAAACGTATCCATCCAGGAGAGCACAGAGGGAGAGTGGTCCCAGCGCTCCTAGTAATGCCGTACCTATTCCCCCTCAATAGAAGACGACAGCTCAATAAACAGGGGCTTAGCTCCAGATCCTGCCCCGCTCCAGCTCCCCCGTAATCTAAGAGTGTGTAATGGAGGTGGCTATACGTGAATGCAGGTGCACTGCCAGGAGTTATGGGTAATGAGAATGAGAGATGGATGCTGGTACAAGGGCAGCTGCGACTCAGCCCAATACACGCCCGGCTCCTGCTGACAGCTGTTTCTGAGACACAGCTCAGGAGAGACGGAATTTATTTACAAGGCATAGTCGCATAAAAAATGTTTCATATCTTTACATTGCACAGTTGAGAAGTGCCTGCAAGAGAAGTGCGTAGCACAGCACTTTAGATGACGTACACAGCAAGGTCATGCAGAAAACCTGCTACGCTATAATGTGGTGAGAGAAAACACTATACACAAATACTGACATATCAACCGCTGATCACTTAGTTCTCCCTCCTTATTGGTCACATACATAGTTGTACAACACGTAGTGACATGAGCCCCTGAGTCGACGCGTAAGACAATAAAGTTAGCAAACAATTTAAATTAAAGAGAAATTTGGAAAGGCTAAACTAAGATAACAAAAAATACAGAAAAAAGAATATTCCAATTAAACAAATATTACAAACTTTACATACAGAAGCATGTAAAGTTTTGGGTTTTGGGTTTTGTTTTGGAGAACTTTTATTCTGAAGTGGTGATGATATTCATGTTTGCATTAGTCACAACTGGGTGGTAGTTAGAATAAAGTGTTTGAGTTTGTTTATCGGTGGTTGGGTTCTGAGTACAGGCATTTAAGGGGTCTGTGTTCTGTGTAAGTTGTCGGTCAACCGTCATGCTACTTATGTTCTCCTCTCTCCTTTTGTGTGAAGTTTTGAGCTTTAGTCTGGCCCTCATGCCTATTGTTTTCTTTCGTTTTGGTTTTCCAATAAAGTTCTGAGCATGGAAGTCTGCGTTTGCGCCTGTCCTCATTCGGGAGTAAGGGAAAGACGTGACACAAACGCACACACAGAGCAGGGCATAAAATGGTTTAAATATGCGCTATGATATCATACATTCTAACATTGATTCTTTAAGCTCTAAGAATAATACTAGGATGTTTTGGGGCACAAAACTAGACCTACTCTTCCCTTATGGGCACCACAGGTTTCATACCAGTAGATGTGATTAATGTGCTTTAAATCTGCCCCAACTTAAAAATCTACAGAAAAATAATCTGAAGTAAAACTAACAACACTGAGGTTTATATTTGATGTAATGTAAATGGTTGATCGGCAGTTATGTAGATAGATACGTGTTGCAATAAGGTAGCTATGTGCACAGGCACTAGCAGCAACCACTTTGGACTGCAGAGTAAATGAGTTGACAAATCTGATCTGGGAGAGAAGTTAGGAAATTGTTATGTGACTATGTAAGTACTGATGTCAGTGACCTACTAAACAGGGACATTGCAGCAAATTGCATCACATTTCATCTCACTCATTGTCACTCTCAGCACCAGCAATAAGGCCCACACACTTGGGCTGCTTACATGGCTGACCCTTCAAATGGCACAAATGTTAACCACAGAAACTATCAAAATAAACAGAAGACGTCAAGTGACAATCACTGTTTTTCCAAACTGACGTGCTTTTACAGTGACACAGGTAATGGATTTACCTCATTACTGACAGCATTTACACACAAATAAGATGCATCATTGCATCACAACGACTTTTTATTTACTTTTGGAAGCAGCCTATACTATTACTCATGGAAATACTACATACATAATTCTGTACCATTCAATACACTTTTTTAAATGTAGCACACATTGCTGGCTTATTAAATCCACCCAAAAACAAACTGACATGTTACACAAGAGATTTCTGCAGAAATCCACCAACCCAACAACCTCATTTTCGACAGACCAAATAAAACAACCCAACCCAATGCCTTATGTCTGAACAAGTCGTTTAAAATTGGCACCTCATTGAAAAACATGAGTGAAAAGGATTTGTCCATCCTCGTGTGACTTTAATGAATAATTAAACTGAACCAGATGAAGCTGTTCTAAAAGCGGTACTACTGGTCAAAAAGAAAAAATGTAAATGCACGGATAAGACAGCAAAAGGTCTCAATGCAATTGCTGTCTGAAAGCACCTGGAAACCTCTGGAAGCTGTCACTTCGATTTGGCTTCTCTTGGACAAAATGAGGATTACCGGGAAATGAGATTTTTCTGCCTTTTTCAGGCCGCCACAGAGTGTGTGAGACTGTTTGCATGCATGAGCAGTCAGGATGGAAAATGTCTTGTGACACATGTTCCACGGCCAACAGATGTTGTGGAGAGGAGCTGAGCGGACATCCAAGCAGAGGGGACACCACCCACGCGCCCTGCCCACTCTAGGACATTTCGGTCAATTATCAAACCGGCAGTTCAGGGAACTCTTGACTGCAATACGTGATGCCTTAGTGGAAATCAGGGATGCAGGAATCTCAAAGCAATGACACAATCACTAATATTAATTGTAATAATCAATTTTGCAAGTTTTTTTGTAGATGGAGGTGACGTTTTCATAAGATAAAGGATCTGTTAGCACAGATTAGACTTCATCAGTCATGAAATGCATTCAACAGCACACACACACACACCTACACACACACACACACACACACACACACCACACACACATGTCCAGCAAAAATGTTCAGTTTCTCAGGTTTTATCTTTTATAGGTGCAAGTATTGAACTGAACAGCTTTGCCTTAGTTTTTAAGAACTGCCAACAATATTTCTCCTAATATTTTCCAAATAAAAATATTTTTCTTTAAAGCATAATTTGAAAGGAAATGACAAAACATCAGAATGACAGAAATGATGCAGTGTTTACAGAAATTGAATAATTCAAAGAAAACAAATCTCCTGTTCACTCTTTAACAAAATGGCAGTAATAACCTTTGACGTACTTCTAGTAATGTTTTGCCATCCAACTGGTCACATTGCAAAAGGATAGTGTTGATTACAGCAGTGGTTTTATACTTTTCCTCATTAAATAAGATTTGATTCAGGTGATCACTAATCAGTACCTCATAAAGCAGAATGAGGTGCTTGTGTAGAGATGCTGATTTCAAAATCAATTGCAGCTGTCTCTTTTTTTCCGGAGCTGTATATATAAAATAATAATAATAATAATAATAATAATAATAATAATTTATTATATATATATGAGGGGCATTCAAAAAGTTTCTGCACGGTGAAGGCTGGATAAATAGTAATTGGACGACTTTGTCGACGACCGCTCGAAGAAGCTTTAAGGGGAAGAAGATTTTCATTTGATGAGGATGTGAAAGCAAAGGTGCATCAGAGGTGATGAATAAAAATATGACATTTTCTGGCTGATAAAGGTACACAAATGGTGAACAATTTCTTTGTTAGGAAAAAATAACGAGTGTATTTTTAGTAAATATTAAGTGAGTGAATCGATTGCCAACATCTGATTAGCTACTGAAGCTCCTGTGTTGTGACTCACCAACAATTACAAACAATTCCGCTTCCTCTGAGCATTTGTTTCCACAATAATAACACTTGTTTAAAAAACAGGACCTTTTTCTTAATGTTGGAGAAGCTTCTTGGCAGTATGAATAATGCCAGTGATGGAGCGATGTGTCATGTGTGATTGAATTCTCATCTCATTAATCCCCATCATCATCATGTCATCCCTGTCACTCTATCCATCACACTGATACAACACAACATCTGTTTCCATTCTGATTCACAACAGTTTTGTTTACTAGCACTGTAAATATCATGCAGGAAGAGAGCCGACATCCAAAGAAAGACTTCATCGCAGATCTTTTATGCATGCAGATTCTTACTGGTGGAGTATAAACTTCTGTACTTGTTAGCTACATTATCCTCAGAACTCCAGTATGTGGAACACTGCTGGTGAGATTCATTCTTAAGTAAAAAATCTTTCTAGGGAATAGGAAGGCAACAGCTGAAAGTTATAGCATAACTTTATAAGCTGTGAGAACAACATAATTAAATAATTCCACACTGGGGCAGCTGGTGTTCTGGTGATTAGGGAGTTGCCCCTGCAATCAGATGGTTGTGGGTTCGAATCCCAGCACTGTGTCATCACTGAGGTACCCTTGACGCAAGGTACCGTCCCCACACACTGCTCCCCGGGTGCCCCTCGTTGGTGGCAGCCCCCGCTTCACTTGGTGAATGGGTTAAATACACAGAAAGAATTTCACACTGTGCTGTGGTGTGGTGTGTTCACATGTGACTATAAGGTTCACATGGACGTCTGAATCTTAGATAAATGAACGCGCTCTGAACGCCATTCACGTTTTTGTTTTGTAGCAGCACTTGATTGACTTCAGAGAGGCGTTACACTGGCGTTTGTCTGATGTTGTTTAACGCCAGCCTGCAGCCTGATGTGTAGTTTCGTGTATTCACCTGTGGGGGCAGTAATTCTTCAGTCCAGATTGTTTACTACATTGTAAACATGGATCCTTACAATGTAGAACACTGTAGTCATGGGACATATTCAGTCCTCCAGAACGTCAACTAAACGGCATGTAAATGCAGTACCAGCGTTTTCTTTGCGTTCGTCAGGATTTTGGCAGAAATAGATGCCAAGAAAACGTTGCATGCCACATTTTTTTGATGCCATCTGAGTGCACAGCCGACGGAGTGCCGGTGCTGAACGTCCGTGTGGACGCTGTGATTTGCTCCAATGAGCAGAAAAATGGTCGACGCAAAGTCCATGCTCAACTGACCCCATGAACACCTGAAAAACGCCTGATTCAGACGCCCGTGTGAACGAGGCCTAAGGGGTCACTTTACTTTACTTTTGTCATGGCCATGGCTTACCTATCATGTTCCCGTGCTTTACTAATCTGCGACCATGATTTGAGTACATTGCCAGTCAAAGGTTTTTGCACACCACAGGCTTTTACAACTTCTCCATTTTTTTCCATAAACTCCAGGCTTGTATTCTTGGTAAGCATTGGACAGTTGCTGAGTGCAAAAAAAAATGTGTTGAATTAAACATATTTCCTTTATAACACGGAAACAACATGCATGTCTGACATCCTATTAACTGATTGTGTGGTGATTGATGGCAAAGAAAAACTCAGAATCCTTTTACTTTAAATGCACTAGTTAACTGTTAACAGTTGTCTGATGATCCACACTGTGTTCTAATTATATCAGGTGGCCTTTTATAAGTCAGTAATGATAAATGAAAAATATGACTGGCTAATAAAGAAACTCAGATGGTGAACATACTGTAAGTTTATTTGCCAGCTAAGAATATCGAGTGTATTTTTAGTAAATATTAAGTGAGTAACATGCAAATGTTGAAAATTTCATTGTGTGCAAAAACTTTTGACTGGTATTGAATTTCATTCCCTTGTGATACTCATAACCATTCATTCCAACCTATAACTATGCCATACCCATACCTTACAAAGCTGTGGCTCCACATTATTTTTATAAAGAAGGGATGACAATGTTTGATGACTGATTGAAGGCATCTTGGTTTATTAAAGTCAAAAACTGCTCATTCGGGTGCAATTAGTAACCAGCACAAGATAATTACACAAAAGAATGAGAATTACATATGGACTCATAAGAATGATTTACTCTGACAGAGTTATAGTCAGAGTTGTGTTCAGTGCTATCAGTAGCCTTCACACTGAGACATGAAGAAAATGAAGTTATAGCTCATATTCACACGGGCCCACATAGCCTTTAGAGCGAGTTCTTTCAGTCACAATGACGGATTTAATTGTAATGACAGGTTGGATTTGGTACCAACAGGTTTGATTCTCCCACCTTCTTTCTGTTTGTTTTGATGTTAGAATTGACAGATAAAAAGCTTAAAGATTCTTTCTTTTTGCTAAAGAAAACTGCACAGTGAATTTTTTATTCAATTAAATTCAGATCATAATAAAATATCTCCAAACACAATCTACTAACAAACACAGTCTAAATGGTCTCTACTTGTTTTAATGAGCAATTAAACGATTAGACAAAACATTATAAGATGTTTTCAAGGTGTTATGAAACAAAGGGTTAAATGAATGTAGAGCACATGGGCAGATATGGATTCAAACAGTGGACAATTGTAAATTATATAAATTATATTATAAATGTAATATGTTTCTGGGTTCTGGTTAAAGGATAGCAATTGGTTGTGAGAAACACACACACACACACACACACACACACACACACACACACAGTCACTCACTCACACACACGAGTGCATACACACACACACACACACACAGTCACTCGCTCACACACGAGTGCATACACACACACACACACACACAGAGGTGCGGACTGCTGCGCTTTGAGATATAACCCTGCACAATGCTTCAATTTAGCATGGCGGAGTTGTTTTCTCCGAGAGCTCCCTAATGACAATTAACTGATTGGATTGTGCTTCCTCACATTGACGGGCTCTCTGGAGGACCGCCACTGAATAGCACTCACTCGGCCCATCCGGATAATGAGCAGCACTTCACACACAGTGTCAATCACTGCACAGCAGCGCACAGGAAAGTTGGAGGAACAAGGCATGAAGAGAGAGAGACTGAGAGAGCGAGCGATGCAGGGAAGACACAAAGAACCCAGATTTGAACATAAATGAGTCTGGTCAAAGACTCTTCAGAAAAGACCAGAGCGCAGCGTCTTTTTTCAGCACCAACTGCGCAAATCCTCGCTAATCATTTTTTTATTTGCCATGTGGGTCTAACACTGCAGGAAAGTAAAAGAGGGAGTTCAACTTTTTTTTTTTTTTTTTACCAGCATTCAAAACACTTTTAAGAGTCCAAAGAGTACTAACTGACAAGATAGTAGTTAAGCCTGGGGTGGGGGGGCCTTAACAGAAATTTTGCTTAAACAGGTTAAATTAGGATGTGATAGCTCTGAAGACACTTTTCCCTTTTAAGTCACTGCAGATCTTCCAGCCTACTTTTGCATTTCTGTTTTACTGTAATGAAAAGGGGTCAAATACAGTGCATTTGTACAAATGCGACTGCACTAAGGTGGCACTAAAGTTCTGATAGTGATATTAGACAGATACTTCACATGACCCTGAAGAGCTATTTGGTTAGCATAAAAATATTTTTTTTTTCATAATTGTTTTAGATGAGTTGTGTTATGTCAGACAGAATTCATACCTTCATACCCATATTACTTTAATTATTACTTTAATACAGGGGGTCCTGAAGTTTCAACAGTCTCTTTACGACGCTCACTCCCACTCCCACTCCCACTCGACTTACACTGTTAGCCTCATAATTACAGACTACACGGGTGAACGTGCGGCGGAAGACTCCGTAGTAACACAGCGTATGAGTGAGGGAGTTTTTTTTTTCCTTTTTCTGTGGCTTAGTTGTGTTTATATGATTTTACACCATTGTTAAGATAAGGTAAGTGATTTAGGCTAGAATGTGTTTCGACTTACACCAAAATTTGGGTACCATCACTGTCGAAGGAACAGATGTGTTAACTTGAGGACCCCCTGTATATACTTACATATACTTATTAGTTATATTATAATTATAGTGATATAATTTGTTGTAATTTCACATCATTTTGAAGCTAATCACAGTGAAAGGTAGGGTACAGGTAATATACAGGTAATGTCGTCCTTGTATTTTTCCCCGTTTCTTGGTTTTCCTTGTGTCTTTCTCCCCGGCTATAGTTTATGTTCTCCATGTGCTTTTGTTCACCTTTTGCATGAGAGTCTATTGTTGTTGGGGTTTTAACCCTGCCTTAGCCCAGCCACCCTTGTTATCCCGCTCGCCTGTGTCTTATTCCCATCTCCTCCCCTCACAGCTGTTCTTATTTTCCTAGTTAGTATAAATACTCCTGTGCTTGAGTCTGTTTTGTGGATTCATTGTTTACCTTACCTATTCTTTGTTTATCACCCTGTTTTTTTGTATCGAAATAAGTGTGTTTTGGATTCATTTACTTTTTATACAACTACCCCCACATCAATTAGAATGAACCCTACCTACCTCAGCTGAACTGTTCCTAATCAGTACTTGCTGGAAACAGAGTAGACATTTTTATTTGCAGCAGAAATGTGCATGTAGATAAAATTTATATCACTCAAATACTGCTTCGGAAAATACCAAAATGAGCTTTGTTGCTTTACTCTCACCTGCTTTTTGTTGTTCCAGCATATCCCAACATGTCAGTTTACTTTTTTATAGAATAAATGCAGAAATATCATATATTGTTATTGTACTGTCTCATGTCATTTTGAAACTCATTTACAAACATACTACATACGTCTGTTTCATTTAACAAAAAATAGGGAGGAATTTTATGCTCCAGGACATGGGCCATGAAAACAAACTAAAAGTGCAAATTACTGTTGTCACCAATGAAAGATATATACATGAATATTTTTGATAAAACACTTTTTGATTACTATTGTTTTGATATAATATTCTATGTGAACATTTATTTTAAGCAAAGGCATGCTATGTCTCAACAGGTAAAGCATGTTAGTCAGCTGAGCCATTCCTACAGTGTTCTTACTGGACAAAATAACTTTCCACTTGGTTTAAGTGAAAAAAACTTAATAGGGGATCCTCAATGGGGATCCTCTTTAGAGAGCTTTTTGTCTGACAGATTAGAATCTGCACTCCCAACAGAAAGTCACAATTTCAGTGATCATTCATATGAAATGATGCTTTTGTTATGGCTGAGCCTTCTAATAAATAAAACACTTAGTTCAGCTCAAGTTAAAGACAACTTAAGGGTGATATTTACAGATGGTGCTCTAGGTCACTGCAATTACAGTACTGTGTAATCTGAAGTGAAGCATCCAATCCATACAAATTGATTTATAGGAACTCAGTGTGGACCGCTAAGGTCTTTTACATATTTGATGTAGGATATAACAAAAATCCATCCACCCAAGCATCCATAACACAGAAAGATTTCATCTTATCAATAACCACACAGTGATAAAAACAAACAGCATCCGTCAGAACAAACTTCCATGTGGAAAGCCCCCTGATAAGTTACACACCTAACCATCGATATTCAGGCTGCAGGATGGCATTTAAACAGATTGCTCTGTCCTGAAGGGTCAGAAAAGTCCAGGAAAAGTTACGCTGTTTACAGTAAATGAATGGTCCCTCACATGCCAGCCGAAAGTGCCAGGCAAACCTGCACTGAGAGAATTACAATGCAGTTAACTATAAAATGACCCTGAATGGGTACATAAATAATATTCATGAGAGGAAAAGAAAGAGAGCGCAGAGAGCGAACAATGCTTGCGGGGCAGAACTGGGACAATACCCACTAATTAGAAAAATACAAAAAAGAGCAATTAAATTCTGGAAACAGTGACCCTCACACATTTTACTGTAAAGCTCTATAAGACAACAGACTCATCATTCAGATGAGTTCTGAGCTGCAGTTTATCACACTCACTAAAACAGGCTGAAGTCCAGAAAATCACAATAAATCCAATTATCCCTCTATCCTTTATATGAACCGCTTAACTGGTGGGGTGCATGTGGGGCACCAGAGAGAAACACCCTGGACAGGCCACCAGTCTGTTACTCACAGACAAACACACACACACACACACACACCTAGGATCTCTAACATGCATGTCTTTGGACTGTGGACATGGGGAAAATATGGTGAAAACACGCAAACACCACACAGAAAGGACTCTCAGCCACACTGGCTGAGAATTAAAGCTTGTTATGACTGAGCAGCTATAATTACTCACTGTGCCATCTCGTTGCCCCAGTCCTAAGCAGAAATAACCAAATTAGAGCTCAGCTGACAGAAAAATACAACTTGTACTTGGGGACTCAAGCATAATCACAAAGTAAAATGCAATGCAATATAGCCCCAAACTGACAGTCCTCTGTAGCAGAGTGAGTACAGTGACTGATCTAAAACTGATAACAACCCTGACCATGCACAGACTCAGCACAGTCTGGCTGTAGAGACCTGTAGGCCTGTCTCGGGAGAATGGAATATGCTAGCAGTGCAAACTAAACAAACCAGAAACAGAGCTGCACTTCCCAAACGGAATTCATCAAGATTAGCAAACAACTATTTACACAAATGAGCCACAAATATCCCACACGTAATAACCTCTCTAATACAGAGAGATTAGCACATCTACTAGTGGATGAAAGAGAATGCCACACGCTCACAGCTCAATGCACCTTTCTCCTGCCACAGTAAGAGACACCGAGTGACCATATATCTCTCTCACAAACAAACGCATACACACACACACACACACACACATATACAAAAGCAAACTCTGTTAGTGTAGGCTTATATGTCATATCTTATATACACTGAACATCTTATATATGGACAAAAGTACTGGGACACCAAATCATTACACCAACAGGGACTTTAGTAACATTGCATTCAAATACAGAGACTTTAATATGGAGTTGGTCCCCCTTTTGCAGTTATAACAGCTTCCACTGTTCTTAAAAGGGGGATTTTGTGTCCATTCCTTCTGTAGAGCATTTATGAGGTCAGGCACTGATGTTGGACGAGAAGGCCTGGCTTGCAATCTCAGTTCCAGTTCATCCCAAAGGTGTTGGATGGGGTTGAGGTTAGGGCAGTCAGGTTCTTCCACACCAAACTCATCCAGCCATGTCTTTCTGGAGCTTGCTATGGGCACTGAGGCACAGTCATGCTGGAATAGAAAAGGTTCTTCCTCTAATTGTGTCCACAAAGTTGGAAGCATGGCGTTGTCCAAAATGTCTTGGTATGCTGAAGTCCTTTACTGGAAGTAAGGGGCCTAGCCCCAACCCTGAAAAACAGGTGTGTCCCAGTACCTTTATCCATATAGTGTATGTCTGTAGTTTGTGTTTGTGTGTGTGTAGGGGAAGAGAAAGTGGAAATAGATTAAGAAAGACAGAAAAAGGGAGATAGAAGGAGAGAGAGAGAGAGAGACACACAAGCAGAGAATGTCTGCTGACCGGTGCAAGAGAGTGTGAGGCTAAAAGGAGAATATCGCTATTAAAAAGGCTGCCCAGCGACAGGGTCACAGACATGATGTGACCATAGCCTCTCTTTCACCTTCCTAATGAAAAACGTTATTTTCTTCATGAAAGTGATGGGCAACCAGCATCACTTTCACACTCAACACACAGACCCACACACACCTAGCCTGGGCAAGCATTAGCATCAGTTTCTATTGCTCTCTCTCTCTAAATATATATATTAATGGCCGTGGCCTCCCACAGATTTCGGTCTTGCCTGAGTTATTCATTCTCCTCCAGTCCCTCAGTAGGACCTGTCTGACATTCAGAAAACCTTCCGCTTTCCCTCTGTCTGACCCAACATTCTGGAACCTTTACACTGTGTTTGACATCACTAGATAAAACCTCACCAATAATAGCCAAGCCATTTCACTTCCTATATGTCAAACTCCCCATTGTTTAGGCTACTATTTTAACTCTTCTCAACGCAGGGGGCAACAAGGACCATTCTTCAAAGGAGAGTCTTTCTTTAAACTTCATCACCATTTCATGCACAATATAGGCTTATTTTGTGTATTTTGAATTATGCCACTACAAACACCATGATTTAGATGACAGAAATTTCCTGAGGCTACTTCTGAATGCATAAAAAATGTCTTGTACTGTGTGTTTTTTTTTGTATTCATATGTACAGCATGTCCAGGTTTAATATGTACTTGTTTCAATTTGAAAATCCTATTTCATGCAACACAAATGGGGTTTCAATGATTCTGAAACTATGGTTATATCAAAGTTGCAAAATGCAGCCCAACCTAAGGTACTGCATTGTGATGCATATTATGACAGAGGAGAATAACTGGTGATCAGCAGGGTCCAAGCAGAAGGTGTGAACTCAAGCAGCGAGAGGCTGAATGATCTGACCGCATCAACAAGTGAAAGAGGACTATTTTAATCTTTTAAAGACAAAATAAAATTTGTAGACCAAACTTGTCAGAGGAAGAATAGGAAGCATTGTAGCTTGTTGTAGTGACATTTGTTTCAAATTGAATAAAGAGAATCCACTATGAATGAGCCTACAAAAGTTTGGCCATCTTTTGGCCATTCACACATTTTGTTGAGCAAGCCAAATGTGACTATAGGAGATGTGAGTAAATTTAGCCAAAAACAAACATATTGTATTT
>JBBIGA010000126.1:26582210-26584630 GCA_037576975.1 Alestes dentex
TGGGCCCTCGTGCCTTCTTTGTGTTCCTTATGTTTTGAGTTCATGTTTGTAAGTAAAACCAACAACTGGAACCCTGCGTCTGTGCCTCGCTACACACCCCGAGCCCCGCACGTGACAAGTCTATTCTATGCAAACCTAGGATTTTGTGTGTGTGTGTGTGTGTGTGTGTGTACTAATGATGAACTAATAGGTGCTTCCTAAACATACAGCATTTCAAATACTGGTAAATAATCACGTCTCACAAACACTGATAATACAGGCTACACACCACTACTTGTAACTACTGTGGCAGTAACAAAATTATATCATTTAACACCTGATTGAACTAAGCCACGTGTATATGTTGAGGGTTGTAGGGTTATGCATTGCGCATTACTGAAGAGTCATAATCTTACCTCCCATCTCTGTCCCAGTCATACACTTCAATCTTGATTGTTCTAGATTGAGAGAGAGAGAGAGAGAGAGAGAGACAGAGAGAGAGGGAGAGAGAGATGTAGCACGTGATTGACAGCGGTACAGTAATCTCCATCATTTTCAAACCAGCCTTTTCTTTCGATCTCCCAGCAATCACAGATCGTCAGTTGAAGGACCATTCTCTCAATGGCAATTTTTCCTTCAATTGTGCCAACTTCTCTAACAGCAATTTCACAATTCATCCCGTGGAGAAGGAAAAAGCCCGGGCTTACGAGAAAGAGAGAGCAAGAGAGAGAGGGAAATGAATCATAGACCGCTCTGCTGTAAAAGCTAGTCATTAGTGTTGTATTACAGGGTGAATAAGTCAGCAGTGAATTGGTTTTCCACAGAGAGCGGCAGGGTTTTAAGTGCTAAAACGTGCTGCTTAAAAAGCCAGAGATTTTAAAGTGCACAATCGTGCTGGATTTCCTCTGGATGGGTTAACCCTCACTGATGTGAGTGGACCTGCTAGATAGTACCAGACGAGAGCCAGAGCCAGAGAGGAGAATGTCGGAATCAAGAAGAGTTTTACTCTTGTGATAAAGTCCCAGAGGCTGAGAGGCTCATCTTCTGTTTAATGAATTCATTCCTCCCATTTCAGCTTAAAGGCTTTTCAAACTTTATTCTCCACTCAAAATTTCTTTTTTCAAAATTTCTTTAAAAAAAAAACCCAAATGCCTCTCCATCTTCACCGTTATCACATCTAGCTAGTTATAGTGACTTCTTCTCTGAACTCTGTACTGTTAATGTCACCATGCAGATGTGCATATTATTACAATGTAATAATACTATGTATTATTATGTAAATCAGTGTATCATAATAAGAGATGGATGTAGTGTGACCAAAGCAATGGGTGTAGCATAACTTTGTAAATATGTGTAAAGGAACCATGTAAATGGGTGCAGTGTGACCATGGAAAAAAGTAGGAAACTGTGGAAATGATCAAAGAGTAGCCATATAAATATGGACAGAAACATGTGCAATTGTAATGGATGTAGAGTAACGATGGCAATGAGCATAGTTTAACTACAGAAATAGCTGTAGTGTAACAATGGAAATGGATGTAGTATACGAATAACAGAAGTATATGTAGCACAACTATTGTACATGAAGAGTAACTATAGAAATGAGAGCCGTGTAACTATGGAAACTAGTGCAGCATAATCAAAAGGCAAATAAAATGTTGGAAACAAACATTACTATATTTTTAAGTGGTAACTAGGGGGATGTAAGCTTGTAATCCTTTTACTGAGCCTTATGAAGCTAGCATTTTGTAATTGGTGGGCTGCTCACTATTGCATTATTAAGCAGTAATTTGTATTAATTAAGCATTTACAGAGTACATATATAGTGTTGTCAAATTCAAACCTCAACACCTTGAATTAATGGTCTTGGTCTTGCCTTGATCTCAGGGCAGAGGTTTCTCGTGAAACGCCGCTGACTATCAACAGGGTTATAATAAAGGTTAGGTTAAAGTTACGTTTAGGACGTTTAGGTTCAGAACTAGTTTTATAGAATCTAGCTAGATGAATAGAATCTGTAACATTCATCTTCACGTTCAGCTGCATGTAACTGATATTTAGGAGAATGTTAGTAATAGACACATTGAGGTTTTCTCTTTTTTATGCTAAAAATTGTGTTCAGCAGTGTGGTTAGCAGGAGTGGACAAGGCCACTTGTGTATTTTGTATGTGCTTTTAAAGGCAGAGGCCACGAGATAGGATCTGAAAAAAGAATTCTGAATTTTGAATGTGGTTTTAAGGGCAAAAATGAATAACCCAGGAATAGCCCAGCGCAGTTACCCATTCTGGTTTTAATGTTCATTCACTTAACATTAGATAAGATGAGACGAGATGAGATAAGATAAGATAACCCTTTATTAGTCCTATAGGTGTGAAATTTGCGACAACTGGACAGAACAAGAGAAGAAAGTAGAAGCAGCATAACCAACAGAATAAAAACTATAT
>JBBIGA010000126.1:26623494-26641372 GCA_037576975.1 Alestes dentex
TTATTGAGGTCCCGCGAATTGTGAAAAATCACAAAAATGCCTATTTTTATAGTGTAAACCCTATGTCCCCAAATATGCTCCCAAAACACTTTAATTTCATTTTAAACTCAGCTTAATACATTACATAAAGAAATGTAAAGGTAAACCCGTATCCGTACTGTACAGTGTACACTGAACTGATGTCTCCACAGTGCTAGAATGTAAAATACCCCTATATATACTCTTCTGTAAATCATGCAAGTGTGTTTTCTTTAGTATTTACTGTCGTTTTCCTTGGTATAAGCAGGATAAATACAGCAATAATTTTATTTAATTTACAGTAATAAAAATGCAGACTTTAAGAAGAACAAAATGAAAAACACAAGAACACCCAAGACGCTCCACGGGGGAAATTATGGACTGCAGCTGCATCAAAGGGCGGCAGCCAATCAGCAGCAAGGAGAAATAAATAGCGTTCTCAGATTGGCTACTTTCAAACTTCCCGCCTCTGAGTACAGTGGCATTTCACCATCCCAAGACATGCTTTCTTTGTGTTCTCTGGACAGAACCAAAAAATGTATAGTTATGTTTTATATGGAAATTTATATTAGAAAATTAGTAAATTATATTTTTCTTAATAATTTAGCACTTAAATGTATGAAAATGTATATATTGCCACGAAAAAAGCTGTGACGTCAGGGTCTCGTCGACCAAGCCCCCTCGTATCGTGCTGGGTTGTGTATGTTTGGGCGCGGTGCTTAGCAACCCAGTACTAGGATGAGGGGTGTGACAAAAAAAAGCGTCACAAAAGCACAAAAATTTGGAGGATATTTGCAGTTTCCATGTTAGTGCGAGGGTTTCAGCGAACAATTATTAGTTCAGTTCTCCGAAAAAATCTGCATTGGACTGAAACTGCGACTGCTGATCCGTGTTAAAGTGGGGGGGTTACTATATATATATTAGGGATGCACCGAAAGTTCGGCCATGTAAAAAATTTTTAACGCGACCGAAACAGTGATGGCGCAATGATGCCGTTTGTAAAGCGCACAATGCTGAAATTTCTAGAGGGGGTGCATCCACAAAGACTTTCTAAACATCTGGATTTATTATCATATAAAATCAAAACATCCCGATCGCCATGCAGAGTATGAAGCACAGAAGAGACAAGACCCTTTGTGCACACTCACTTGAAGGACAGCCTAGTGGTTAGGGCATTTGCCCTGTGATCAGGAAATCGTGGGTTTGATTCCCAAGACCGCTAGGCACCACAGAAATACCCTGAGTAATATATGGGCTATGTCAGTCTTTGTTTTAATACACTATTTTGTTATAGGCCTACAGAGAATGTTGTTAGATCTTTCAACAGTTTTAAAGCACTTGTTCTGAATGCAATTTGTTCATGCACTTCGTTCAGAGTATTAAAATGCACTTGAATTCACTAGTTTTATGAGAGAAGATATTTAATTGTATAATAGTTCAGCCATCTTGCCTTTAGGCTACTCATGAGGGGGGCCAAGTAAAATATTTTATTTCAAATTTTATTTTATATTGTGCATTATTTGAATGCTAAATAAATATTTTTCATAGTTTTGTAACAGATTTATTCTTTTAATAATTTAATAATAATAATTTCTTTTGGTTTCGGTTTTCGGCCAAGTCCTCATTTTCGGTTTTCCGTTTCGGTCCAAAAAAAATCATTTCGGTGCATCCCTAATATATATATATATATATATATATATATAAACCTGGCAGATAAGATAAATCAGGTGTGTATCGGCAGGCAAACAGAAAAATCACCGAACTGTGTTGAATTCGAGCGTCCGGGGATCTGAACTGAAGAACTCTATCATATAGGCACAAAACGCCTCTACACACATACCTACAGAAACACACACTGCAAGGTAGGCTGCTGGAAGCAAGTGACGTACCCGCAATCTCCCTGTTAGTGAGAGAGCCTGACTAACAAATCAAAGCTTTTTGTTCTCCCTGGTGAGACATCCTGATTGATTTAAAAGCTATGCCTGATTAAGCAATCCACTCTGCACCTGAGAGATAAAGACAGAGAGTGGGAGAGGGTAGAAAGAGAGAAAGAAAGGTGGGCAGGGGGCTCTTCACTAGTCACTCAGAAGCGCAGGTCCCCCGCAGTGCTGAAAAGGTTTCATATTTCCTAATCACATCCAAATATAAATGCCATTAAAAACAAGGTCAAGTTATTTTGAGGAGTTTGTCTAGCTATTGATTAAATATTCGATGAAACCCAAGCTTAATCCTGTCTAGATGCAGACACATGCTTGGCCTACAGGACGTCTGTAACACGAACACTGTGAAAAGCGGCAGCAGCAGCCTCGGCCAGACCAGTCTGGCCTGGGAGGATTACACTGTCAAACAAGAAGTCAAACGTTTTTAACTCCCAAATGGTGTCTTTGTGTTGAAACTGTGCCAACTAATGCTTCCTCCCACTTCTCGCCTTAAACAGGAACCTCAGGCAGGTGCACGTCTAACAGGTGCAGCCAATAGATAATAGAGTGGATCTTCACATCCGCATGAAGCGCTGAGGACCGGTCTCGTCTAAGCATCAACTTTGCTTGCTGGTTTGTTTCTTTAGAAACTGAATACATCTGTTAACATGAACTTTGTAAGACATTATTTGAGTTTGAACAGGAAACATTCCAGTACATTATAACCTAATCTCACCACAAGAATTTCAAGCTCTATATGTAATGTGGACCAATCTGCTTCTCTAGTGACATAGTGGGTTGAATTAACACTTGGCAGATAAGTCTAACTGTATTTTAAGTTTGAAAGTGGTATAAATAATTAAATGAACACTAAGAACTGCATAAAGCTCATGAATCTTTACTTCCTATCTTATGTGAAGATTTGTTTCTAAGCATCTCTGTCCCACTTCTTGCAATACCTATAATGCAGCTATACTCTCACAACATGAGATTCACCCTCTGCCTGCTGTGCCTCTGCTTTTGTGTTGGAATGATCAAACAAAATGTTATCATTCCAACACAAATGCAGATTTAACATTACCCTCATACCCCAATGGTTTAACACCTGGAAGTGTGTGGTGTTGACTAGTAGCAAGTGACAATATTGTTTATATAAATGAACTAAGATAATACAATTAAGTAACGATTACTGTACCCTCAAACAAAACCTAAAAAAAACCCCTAATATCTAAACATCATCTCTAACAAACTCTAAGAGCTTAGGGGAAAATGTATTACAGATTTTCAGACCAGCTATATTTCAAACTACTTTCATTTAAACCCTTAATTCTACAACAAGCACAGACGCTACTAATATAACGTTAACTATCGTTAGTCTCATTCCTCAGATGATACTTGAGTGATGTACTGATTCATCAAAGGTCTAGACTGTCTCTTGTGGTGTTGGCTAATAAACACCAAACACTGTCTTTTTCATACATTGACATCAAAATCTGTGCCAAAACTTTAATGCTTCTGTTTCCTGCTCTGGTGCAGCAAATATTTTTAGAGGTGAGGAAAAGCCAATGCAAGGATTTTAAGCCATATTCGTAGTAGTAGTAATACTGACACATACATTTACACTGTTATGTAAGTAAAACATTGGTAGCTTTTTTTTTTTACCAGAAAATGATCATTAAAATGAACAGAAATGACACCTTTGGTTGCAACAGAAATGACACCTTTGGTCAGGTTCTGAAAAAGAATGTGACAGCAGTCCAGCATCAGATTCCAAACCAGTTTTTGTCCTTGAGCAAGCTTTTCGGTCGGCTGCTGTCATAACAGAAATAAACAAACTGGAGTTAGCAGGAAATTAACAGCTTTACAGGGTTCCAGGAATACGGTGACATTGAGGATAACAGTCAAGTACTGAAAAAGATCATGCTGAATCTGAAACAGTTTATTAGCTCTATTTGTAATGAGAAGGCTTCTATTTTTCCAGAAGTGGTTGCTCCTATTAAAGCACATTTTAAACAGTGTTTGGAGGTTCTTTTCTGTAATTCTGTCTTTATATTGCAGAACTGTTGTAGGAAACAGAACACAAAAGGGTGTGCTGTCAGCCAATTTGTTACCTAAACAGTTCCACATATCCCTTATCCATAAAAATGGTGTTGGAAGATTCTAAGGTTTAATTTAACCAGTTTGTATTAAATTAATTAATGCTTATACAATGGGAACAGAACCTTCAGTACGTATCTCTCAATGCCTCCTAACCCTTAGGATGCCATGGTTTTTATTCCAAGACTTGCATTTCTACACTGCCCCCTACTGACAATAGTGTGTTATTACAGGCCTTCTTGATGCATTTCAATGTGAGAGCCAGGACAGATCACAGGCATTTCCCCTGCTTGTCATGTTAACAAAATCGTTTTATATTATTCTGATGATGACAACAAAATAATAAATAATACATCTGGTTGGTTTATTCTGTATATCTAAGTTCAACAAAGGCATGATTCATTCTAACGTAAAACTCATTTACAACATATTCAAACTATTGAACAGACAAAAACAAGATCCATTCAGACATGAAATGTATTGACCTGGAATGGTATACAGCTTTGAACAGTCATGGTTAAGATAGTGTTCCAGTGTAAGGGAATGTGTGTTTGTGTGTCTCTACATTTAAAGGTCAGCACTTAGTCAGAAATCAGACAGTCATACTAACATACATCAAAAATACTGAAGACATGACTTTTAAGAAAGACCTGGGTGCATGTATTTGTACCACAAAAAATGAAGATCACTGTCAAGTTCACTGAGAAACAGCTTTTGTTGTCTTTGTTTTTTGCTGCTGTGAGCTGAAATGAATACAAACATTTTGCACTTTGGTCACCAACCACTGGAGAGTACTGACATGAACAACACTTGTTTAATTTAAGGGCATGTTGGTCCCATTTAGTCAAGAAGCAGAGGTTACATGGCTGACGATTACGCTGCCCTTACAAAACCGAAAGCCCAGCTTTGGTTTTTAGCCCATTCGGCTATAAGCACATGACCTAACACCTGCCCCAATCAGGTCAGCAGTAGCAGCTGTCTGCGCTCCAGGAAGGGCTCATGAGCTAGGTGCTTTGAGAGGTGCATTAATCACCTCTGAACCCTGTTCTTGGTCTCTCCGTCTCAGAAAAAAAACAGGAGAGAGATGCTGTATGTTGGCGGAGGAGATAGCCAGAGCAGAAATTCAAATACTCCACTGAAGATCTTAGCAAACTCTTACAAAAGAAATAGCTGACAGAGTGCCAGCTACCTTCAGCTTTCTTTCTGTTGTGTGACTTAGTTCTTTAAGTCTGAAATAAGTCCCACATATTGTATCCATTGACATCATGTCCATTGCTGTGCTTGTTTCAGTAGAGTCCATCATTCAGGGAACCTTTCACTTGCCAGATCCGCACTGTACGATCTCTGCGAAATGATAACAAGAAGCTGGTTAGTTTAGTCAGTGTTTCTATCTACAACATGGGGTGTATGTGCACAGTCTATTTCAAACTGTTGATGGAGAACATATTGTTTAGGTATTCCTTCTTGCTCAGTGGTAGAGTGAGTCTGTGATGATGTGCCTACAGTTACAAGCATATTGACCCAGCCAAGACAACATTCTAAAGCAGGAAATGAGGGAGAGGACATTCTCGGTCAATGTGAAAGCAGGAGAACATTTTACCACAGTGTGAATGGGGGAGAACATGCTGTAAATAAGGGAGGTGTTCTAAAATCTCAAATAAGTCACGCCAACCACACCAACGTTTATTTTTTCTAGCATTTGTTGGTGCTAACTGGGCTGGTGTGCTCTGGCCTTGCGTGTATATATAAGTGTGTATAAAACTCACTCTGAAGCAGTGAAGAGATGAGTGCTGTTGGTGGAGATGCTGTTGATGGCAATCTCATGTCCTCTCAGCTCCCCTAGAGATCTGAGCGTATCAGAATGCCACAGCTTCAGCAGGCCTCCTCTGCACGTGCTCAGTAACACTCTGGAACCTGGCACCACCGCCAGAGCGCTCACCAAGTCAGAGTGCGCTCTTTCTACCTGCTGCTTGGTGCAAAAGATACTTGTCTTATGTCTTTATTTAGATCCACAACTTGAAATACATTATAAATGCGCTAAAATATTTTGAAATGCATTAGTCATCCATCCATGCATAATCAAGTTACTATACCAGTAACAGTACAAAGTCTTGATTAATGTCTTGATTAATTACTGAGGTTATCAATCAATATTTTGTGAGTTGTTTTATTTTCATTTTTGTGAAGCCAATTATTCAAACATGGTCACACAGAGACATTTTACAGTGAACTAAGTTACTGATTTCAAGTTAATAGGCAAAGCATTTATTTATGAATATACCAAGTGAGCACTTAATTAGTAGTTTAGAAGTAATAAAACAAGGCACTGAACACTAAAATCTGGGCATCTTCAGTCTCCTACAAACAAACTTCATATCTTTGCCAATGCCTTGGATAATCCCAAAGGCAAAAATGGCAGATGTATGGTGCAAACACCAACTCATTCATTATGATCAGACCAAAGACAAGCATTGGACCGCAAAAATTGCAAATTGTTTTTTTTTTAAACAAATTTTGATTTCATCACTTGCAATTTACGCAAAACGTCAAAGGAAACTGTCAGGCCTAATCAGATGCAATTTGTGAGACATGCCAGATGACCTTTAAAGTAAATGCAAGTTCTGCATGTTTCTAAGTAAAAAAATGCAAGTTCTGTATGTTTCTAAGTAAAAAAATAAAAATACAACATTTTGATATAGAAAAAGAGAACCAATACAGTAATACACAACCACTGCTCTAAAAGATCAATCTTAACTCTCACTGTCTTGTACCTGCTGGAGCTTCTTGTTGGACAAGTCCCATCTCTTGATACAGTGATCTCTGGCAACACTGTACAGTGAATCGCTGTGAATGCTCAGGGCCTCCATGCCATCCTGATGAGCTGGCTCAAAGTTATGAGTAGCAGTGATGCTCCCTTGAGCACCCTCCATCACATCAAACATCTGAAACAAAGCATGTAAACACATGTATATACACACACACATTTTAACAGCATTGAGCATCTACATTTTGTCACCCTTAGATGCAGTAATTGGGCTGAACTGATAATAAAGGGGTGCACAAGTACATATTTAGAGGACTGCTGTGTATAATAACATTTGTCAAACCTTGAGAACTTGATTAATATTTTAAAGCCATTGTTTAGGTTCAGCAAAGTACAAATTAGCAGCTGTGGCCTGTGTAGTTGTGAGCGAACTATGGTTGAAAGGTAGTAATTAAATGCAGCCTACACACTCAACGCCCAAGCAAGACTGGCGTGTTTTGGGGTGTGTGTGTGTGTGTGTGTGTGTGTGTGTGTGAGGTTGTGTGTACCTTCATGTTGTGGTCCTTGGAGCCTGTGATAACTACATCTTGAGCGTTACTAAGCTGATCCACTGCCAGACACATTACTGGCCCCAGATGACCTGTCAACTTCCCTGTAGAAACAAATCTGAACAAAGACAAAGAAAAAGATGGACTATACCACAGATTAGGAAAGATACACTCTAAAGTTGGATTAGAATACTCTAAATTAGTATTTAGAACATTCCAGACATTAATTGACATACTAACTGAACCACTGTGGTAAATTGTGCAGGACAACAATACAAAACAGTGTTAATTGGATTCGAATATTCTACAGACAATTACACAAAGGTAAAGCAATCTAACTCAACCTTTGTGTTTGTTTGTGACTGCTAGGTGTATGCCCTGGGTCTAGAAACTGGCTGTTTGCCCTAACCAGAGAATACTTGTGCAGTTTTTCTACTGCTGATTATTGTAAGTACTGAAAAAGGGTAGGGTAAATGGAATGTAAATGAGATTCACTAAGTCACTATGTAATAATCTAACTAATCTTGACATTACCCTGGTCAGTACTTGTTCCATACCTCCTTAGATCCCACATCCTGACTGAGTTCCCTGCTGCAGCATACAAGAATGTTCCAGAGGGATTCAGTGCGATCTGGTTGATCTGATTCTCTCCAGGAGAGATAGCAACTGCTCTGTTGCCCATGGCAGCGCAGCTATCACCCTGAGACACCTGACCAGAAGACCTGACACAAACAACACATCAATTTAAAAGTTAGATATCTGAAGAAGAATGACATTTGAGTAAACATACTTTTCTAGTATTACCTTGAGGCAGCCAATATACTCACACAGCCCAAATTAACCAGCAATGAGTGAAGCAAGGCATGTAACTCACGTGAGTGTACGAATGCACTTGGCTGAGTCACGGATGTCCCACACTTTGATGTAGGCAGTGGAGACGGTGAAGACCAGGCTGGAGCAATACCTGACGGAGACCACACTGCTGGGGTGCTCACCCAGCGACATGATTTCCTGACCTGTCACTAGGTTCCACACTTTACATGTGCGATCTAGAGCCAGGCAGATAAAGGCACTTGTCAAGTTTGTTTAACATGTAAGTCATTCGTTCAAGGAAAGACAGAGTGTTTTAATTATCTCACATATGCGTGTCTTTGTCCCAAGTGAACACTGAAAAAATTCTGTCTTGAGTGTGGCCAGTTTTAGTTTACTAACTATTGTCAAGAATTGTGCTATTGCAACATTTTAGAGATGTAAAACCTAGGGCTGCAACTATCGAATATTCTTGGAATCCAGTATTCTGACGATTTTTTTATTGATTAATCGAGTTATCGGATAAATCATGCTTTTGTGTTTTTAAACAACTAGCAAGCAATTGGCTGTTACTCCTCACAAAAAAGTTTTTTATTCAAACGCAACACTTTTATTAGACCAAACCTTAAAACCTGTGGCTTATTGGCTCCAGAACTAAGCCCATTTAATGAACCTTTCTGTGAAACATTCATGATGTACATGAAAAAAACTATGAAATACAACTTCACAAACATAGGTTAGCCTATTTGTCCTTAGTTTATCTTAATAAAAAAAATGAAAAAGAGGTGTACCCCCTGCAAAAGCCCATCTGAGAATAAAGAATGACAAAAAGTATAAAGGTACAAAACAGCAAAAATATACATAAATAATTCAAGTACTACTAATAATCCAAACAGTACAGTTCAGTTTCTAGCTGTATCCAGAAGAGGTAGGTAGGTAGGTAGAGGAATGCGGCGGCACCTGAACCTCACGTAAACTGTACTTCTCCACACGGCTCGGAGCCTCTACAAGGTAACGTATTTTACGATTGCTAACTGATATGAACACTAGCGCTTGTTAGAACATGCAGTATTTGTAATTATTTGTAGGCTGCATTATGAGACATTTTAAATAGATGGACTTTGGTGACATAAATTAAACGAAGGCCCAAGGCAAAGAATCTGCCTCGAACATTTTTTGGGGTGTGAATTATTCGAGTTACTCGAATTATCGTTACAACCCTAGTACAACCACTTAACACATTTCAATCATGTAAATTAAAAGCATTTCTAGGCATTTAGGGTAATATATATTTTGTGTTTTCTTACATATAGACCTCTTGCCTGAAAAGAAATGATACAAGGCCTTACCTTTCGAGCCAGTGAAGAGTAGATCATCTGTGGAGTCAACACACAACAGTGCTTTAGTGTGTCCCTCTGCAGTGTACACACACTGTAGCTTGGCTGCTCGCCCACCCTTTGAAGGCGCAACAGGGTTAATCACTCCCCTGGATAAAAAAAAAAAATTCTATGTGCCATGTAGAATAACACACCATAACAAAATAAACATCAGGAAACATGAACAAGAATGCGTAATATACAGCCCTTTGTTGACACATTGTCCAGAAAGGTGTTACCGGTTAAACATGTATTACTAAACAAAGTGTATCGTTAATGAGTAATGGAGACTGCTCAGAGCTACAGTTTCACAAATGAAATATTAATAGCTTGTTAAAAAAGAAAGTGTCATCCTAACACAATACGATTATAAACGGTACCAGCTGAATGTACTACGATGATGGTGTACATGCACATCCATAATGGCTGCAGGCAGCATGCAGCTCACAGAACAAAAGGCTCTGTTCCCAGATTAATGTAGAGACAAGAGGAGGATTAGAGGATCAAAGAAATGAGTGCTAGAGCGGCAGGAGAGTAAGGGGCTGTAAGAAACAGCTACCTTTGAGTCTCTAACACAAAATAGTCATCAGTCCTGGAAGAAAAAGGCAAAACTGAAACATGCACTGCAGGCTTTATTCATAGAATGATAAGAAAGCTTTCTCCAGTTTAAATTGTCCATGCAGTATACAAGTTCTGTTGAGTTGTTGGTAGTTTTGTTGATACCAAATGATTTGGCATAATTAATCACCTGCTTATGCAATGGAGACACATGTAAACTCCACTACTGTTAATATTAAACTATTACAAACTTTACAGATTCAGCGTGCATAAGTGTTTTAAACCTCAAAACTATAAGAGTAATAACTGACACGTTATAAATTACTGATAGAATAGATTACTCTATCAGTTATTGTCACTTCAAAGTTATTTGATTTCCAGATCAAGCCATCATTTAATAGGTACAGACAATTTTTACTGAACTGGTAGAGATTAACACCATCTTTAAAGGTATATTCCAGGAAGATGTTTAAGCTTTCAATCTAGTATAATGTAATGAGTTAATTGCAGTCATGTCTAGCTTGCTGGTGGAAGCTGTGTGAGTTAGCTCATACTGTTTTGCATCTTGACTGCTGGGCTTTTCAGTGGGAGTGTGGCTCCTTTCCTGCATTCTCCTGCGAGTTAGTGGGGAACGCTCAGCTGATGTCCTCTCTGTTGCTGTGGGAGACCTGACACCAGACCTGTGTGGGACAAATGAATGGGACAAGTCACCTAAACCAACTAGATAAATACGTCCACGGATTTAGTGTTCACTAGGGATGGGTGTGTTTATTCGAATATAAACATGTTAGTAGTCATTAATTTCATTGAATACTAGAATAAGGCACGCAAGTAAAGAATTAACTGCAAATATATTTTAATTTTAAACTGATTTTGCAACAGATAACAGTAGAGGATGTAGGGATGCAAGCAGCTGATATTGCAGCTGACTAGCTCACATTGATTAAAATGTCCAAATTTGAAGAAGCCACACAAAAAGATGAGAAATGTGTACAGCGTAAGTGGTGCAAGTTAGGAAAATTGGTAGTGTAATCACAACTAAGTCACTCAAATATCTAGCTGATGCTAACTGAATGTAATACATGTATAACCTACCATGTTTATTTTGTTCAGTCATACACTTATTTTAGCAAACAGCATATGTACACGGTGCCTTGCAAAAGCATTCATCCACCTTGGAGTTTGTCCTGTTGTGTTACATTACAACCTGGAATTAAACGTACTCTCGTTTGGATTTTACCTAATGGATTACAAAAAATCCCAAATTTTGAATATCCCACAGAGCACCATTAAATCCATGATGACAGAACTGAAAGAATATGGCATCACTACAATCCTGACAAGGGAAGGCCGCCAACCAAAACTCACAGACTGGGCAATGAGGACATTAATCAGAGATGCAACAAAGGCTTCAAAGATAACACCAAAGGAGTTACAAAGGTTCACAGCAGAGAAATTACTACTGTAAGATGTACAATCCACAGAGTAGTGCTTTATGGAAAAAACATTGCTCAAAGTAAAAAAAAAAAAAGAACATGTTTGCCCAGTAGCATGTGGCAGACTCCCTGAAAACATGGAAGAAGGTTCTCTAGTCTGATGAGACTAAAAGTGAACTTTTTGGCCATCATGGGAAAGGCCATGTGTAGCGCAAACCCGAAACCTCCTATCACCCATAGAAAACCATGCACTAAATACAATTCTTGAGGGAAACCTGTTACTTGAGATTTGAGACTTGGACGAAGGGTCACCTTCCAGCAGGACAATGACCCTAAATATGCTGCTAAATGTTCAAAGGGAAACATTTAAATGTCTTGGGATGGCCTAGTCAAAACCCAGCCCTTAATCCAGCTGAGAATTTGTGGCATGACTTGATTGTTGTTATAGATGCAACCCATCTAATTTGAAAGAATTTGAGAAGTTTTGCTTTGAGGAATAAGCAAAAATCCTTGTGGCTAGGTGTGCTAGGATAATGCAAACTTACCTCAAGTAACTTGCAGCTGTAATTGCAGCAAAAGGTTGCTCTACAAAGTATTGACTCTGGGGGCTAATTCCTATGCACTCTCACAATTAACATATTAAGACAATGAAAAATGTTTTGCACCATCACAGCGGTAGGTATGTTGTTTAAAACAAAGGCACTAACCCCTCAAAAATCCATTTTAAATCCAGGTTGTAATGTGACAAACACCATGGGGAATGAAAAGTTTTGCAAGGCACTGTATGTCCACAGTAATTGCTAAAATCCTTCGGTCCTTACCATCTTGGTGCCAGACTAGATGGAGATACCAGGTCCACACTGCCCTCTGGGTTCTCCACAACAGGTAGGAGAGGGGAGGAGAAGTCATCTAGAGGTGCATCAGGGTCAGCACTATTGGCATAGAGCAATTCCATCTGGGTAGTTGTTCTTCTACGGGCCTGATGAGAAATTTATTTTTTCATTTTGGTCCATCATTTGTATTTAACATTAATTTAAACATTAGAAGCACTCTGTCATGCCATACCTTACTCCTGGGTCTGGACTCCCCACATAGCTTCATCAGGTCTGAGGCCAGAGAGCTGGAACACATCAGATATTGGCATAACAGTCACCTGAACTGGTTACTATTGGCTATCCATTGTGACTGAATATGTGGACCGAAGCAATGAACAAAGACTATTAGGTAAAATCACAGTAAATGTAATTGTTATAATAAGAAAATGTATTTATTTGTACAACTGAATAATGAACCATCAATTTAAAGGGTTGTCCACAATGGTCACAGTAAAATGAACCAACAACCTTTCTGTGATTTATATTACTATAGAGATTCTTTCTAGGTATTATATGTAATTATTTATGTAAATATTAGTACTGGGCACGTTACCATGTTATTATCTTGTTAACGCATTATTTACTTAATGCCGACAATTATTTTATCACGCGTTAAGGCAGTTTTTTTTTAAACGTTTTATTTTGAAAGTTCGGTTCTATTTTGTGCTCGTGGGTGCGCAAGTGCAGCGCTCTACATGTCAGCTGGTGTTTACGGGGATGAGGTGTCACATTACTTTTGTCCATATTATATTACACCAACTGGGACTTTAATGACACTGCATTCAGATACACAGACTTTCATATGGAGTTGGTCCCCTTATACAGCTGCTATAATGCTCCGGGGGAACTTGTTTTTCTATAACAAACTAGATAAAATGTGAATGCCCTGTAGTGACAAGTAGCTTTGTTATTTGTCTTTTCACATGCTCATTCCCAAACACACACACACCACTAGCCTCGGCTTTTTCATATAATGCGCTACAACCCATTACAGGATTATGGGTACTGGAGTTTTCAGTCATATCTATCATCACAGCAGTACTTTAAAAATAAAAGTGCGCCATACACTACTTTGAATTAGAAAACCATGCAATGAATCGCGATTAAACATTTTAATAGTTGCCCCGTATTAGTAAACATATATATAATATATATAAACAAAACAGTACAGTAAAAGGTTATCTTACCCTCCCTCAGTGGCTGGACTCCGATCAGATTCATCGCTGCTGCTCTCATCACCATTTTCTAAAGAAGCAAAGAACATACAGGCCACAACAGTTAGCCTACTCACACACTCTCACACACACCCTGTGTGTGTGTGTGTGTATACACACTACTTGGCTACTTTTTAATTACCTCTCTTTAAAGTTAAATAAACTCACAAGAAAAACAAACACCTTCATCAAGACAACTTTGATGTAACACAAGGAAACAATACAGGTTGCACTTTATATGTGCTAAGTATATGTCCAATGATGTATCATTTAATATTTAAATAAGCCGATAGTAAGTCATGCATAGTTTAGAACATAGTTTTATTTAGCTTTACACTCCTGTTTAGTCCTGCAAGGTAAACTCCTCTTCAAACTGCACTAATAGAATCATAGAAATTTTCTGACTAAGCAAACCACTAAAACCCTAAAATCACTAAAACATTTTCTGATGTGAGCTACTGATCGCTGCTGTTTTATTTTCTGTTGGAAAACTGATTTGAAATGTCTAACTTACAATGTTTCAGCAAAACCAGAGACCTACATCACTACCATTGAACAGGAGCAAAAGCAACAAAATATTTAAGAAAAAAAGAAATAATGTTTTGCTTTGATATTTTAATTATAAATTAATTAAAAGTGTAAAAGCTAAAAAAATTATGGTGACTTAAAATTTCATTTTTCATTCTTTGGAGCCCTGCTGCTGAAATCCCTACTTAATGTAAAAAAAAAAAAAAATCAACTGACTAAGGCATTTGAATGGGACCCTAATGCATGGACATCCTCATTTTGGTGTTAAAATCTAATGAAACATCTTCAAAGTTTAAACAAATAATTCCAACCCAACATAGCACACACAGAAATATAAATGAATAATGTTAGCTGGGACACACACTCCAATGCTCAGTTGGAAAAATAATCAGTATAACATGCAATTCATATGCATAGTACCCGTATAAGTAAGACACGACTAAGGACTGTTACTGAGGTGACATGCATTATTGCTGCAAAACTTTACTTTTGAAAGAACTGGGGTAAGAATCAGAAGCACAATAAGGCTGGGGCTGCAAAACTGTTGGTAACACTTCTGCATTTTCCACCCTCATAATGTTATAATGAGTAAGGTGAAGAGAAGTCAGTTTCGGATGGTTGATTACCACACTAAATTATTTCAACAAATTTCCTGCCTCTGAAAATAAGAGCAGAAAGTCTTTTGACTCAAAAGCCACTTCAGCATCTGCTTTCTCTTATAGATGTTTTTTGAGTCAACTGCTTTCCTCTTCTACAGGGAAAAGTGCCAAAATCATTGTGGTAATCAACTATAAGCTACAGATGCAGCAGACGGAGATTAGGTTGAAAACACTAGCATATTTCCTAAAGTTCATTATTATGGGAAAGATGGACCTCATGCACATCAAAGCTACTGTTATAGTATCTAGTTAGTCTGAGGGCGACACATGCACTCATGTTCTGCTTTGAGGAAGAACGCGAGGACCTCTACTTACCGGCTGGTGTGTTACCTAGCTCTGTTTGAGTTCAGGTGACATAGAAACAAAAGCAAATCAAGATCAAACTCAAAACGAGCAGACCAGAATGCAGAATATGAGACCCATACTCATATTCAATTGAAAATTGTTTTATCTAATTAGAAAGTGTACTAATTAGAAGTGTACAATATTCATTCAATATAGCATTTCAACACAATTATTGCCAAAAGATAACAAAATTGTGTTGATTTACTAGACTGAATGAAAACAGAAAAGATGCAAGGTTGAAGAAAGCAAAATCAAACGTATTACTTTTTTCATTGTGAGTAATAGACGGTGTATTTGTGTTTATGCGCGCGCGTGTGTGTGTGTGTCTGTCTGTGTGTGTGTGTGTGGATGTGTTTTTGTGAGAGGATCGCACCTTGCAGGGCATTCCCCAGCAGTGCATCCAGTTCTGGGTTAACTTCAGCTTTCTCCTTCAGCATGTGGAAGAGCAGCTGGTTCTGTGTGGCACTGTTTATCTCTGTCTGCTTCAGACGACCCTCCATTACTTTGATCTGAGACTCCTTCTGTGCTGCCTGCAAACCCTGGAAGATGAAGAGACACTTTTAAACCTATCCTAATATAACTTCAGCATATATGCCTCCTAGGTCATCTTTGCAGTTTGCAACCTATTCATGCTAAAAAGAGAGCAAACTATAATGTTTTTTAATAATAAATTGTATTTGATCATAACATTTTACAACTCATCATTTCTGAGGTTAGTAACCTGTCACTGACTGTGAAAAAACAGCTTTTGCTGAACGAGGCATGCACCAGGTCACTGAGGTATAAGAGACTCAAAGCATTGGCAGGAATGGTTGAAATCATTATCTTGTAAGTGGGAGGTACTCAGTCTCTTCAATGGTTGAGTGGTGTGTACATGAGAACCTGCCATGACATGCTGAGTGTGTGTGGGCGTACATTGGTTAGTGTATTCAATGAGAGCCTTCCTATACCTTATTGACGGCCATAGAAAGGAAATGGTCAAGTAGGAAGCGAGCCTCTGATAGAGTGCATGAGCTGATAACTGCGGAGATGTCCACTGCATCACCCTCCTCCTGCAGATGGTGAACACACACACACACACGCACACACACACACAAAACGTCAGGAGGTGGAATCATACATATGACCCACTTGCATTTATGGCCCATACATGTCATATGTATGTATACACCTCTAAGGCAAATCTAACCTCCCACATATCTTAGTAAGAATAAAAGAAATGTCTATGCCCTTTCAGCACACTGCACTTGCACAGGTTTTACAAGGTCTTTGAAAAGTGAAAAGCAACAAAAGTGGAGATTTTGTTCACAGCAACAGTGTTCATGACATTCATGTGCAATCTGAGGTCATAGATAAAGCCTAGTTCAATACTACAAACAATTTTAAACAAATAAAACCCAATGCACTGTATGTAAAAAGGTAGTGAACAAGGTCACACGGATATTAACCATTTATGGTCATTTTTCCCTCATAAAGATGCTACTACTAAAGAGGACAATAATACATACATTTGAGGAATATATGAAATTTAATCTAAGACAGTACAACAGAGGACAACAGCATCCTCCTATGTACCTTCGCCTCTTCCATCTGCATGATGTTGGCTTGGCAGTCTGCAATGCTATCATTAATGTAGTCAATGTTTGCAGTGAGAGATTCCATCTCCTCATTAAGAGACAGGAAGGTCCTCTCTGCCTCTGGGCCATCTGCTGCAATCTTATCCCTCTTCCTCAAAACCTTTTCCCTGCGTTTGGTCAGCTCCTCTCGTTGCTGGTCACACACAAACAAATACATTATTACACATTGCATTACTCGACTCTAATTTACATATGTGAAAATGTATACCGAAAAAGAGAAATGAATAAAAGAATATGACATTGAAAAATCTTTTATATATAGAGTCAGCCATTTGTTGTGTTATTTGACTACAGCGACCATGCCGTTCAAATATTCACCTTTAGGAGACGATTCATGTCTGCCTCCATATTGGAGATGGTCATCCTCTGCATGATAATGTCACTAATACGTCGCTCCAGGGATTGCCATTTGGCCCGTGCTGTTTTAGAGGACAGACCCCCTGTTCTGATTTGGTATTTCCTATGACACACATGTCATTACAACAGTCAGCAGATTCACATGCTAGGAGAACATACTACTGGTTCCTTTCAATTTTGCTTCAGTCTACTATATTAGTGCTCCTACACTCAAACAGTAAGAATTTACTGTCATTAATTTTTTACACTTGAACATTGTTTTTAATTTTTCCATCAACAATAATGTTTGAAGAAAAACAGGTTGAATTTATTAAGAATTGTTTGAAGAAAAACAGGTTGAATTTATTAAAACCCGCATAAAAACCATAACTGTGCGAACACTGAAATCAAGCAGTGCAACTAAGTGATTTTTATTTCACCACAACTGAATTCTGACATTCAACAGTCCTGCGTTTATGTTACTTATTTGGTATTAAAAAGCAACAATTAAAAATACGCCATCTGACAAACACAATTCACTCCCTTACATAAGACCAAAAGTCAGTCACTTCGATTCCTTCTAATTCTGCACAAGAAAAAAAACAATTTCAGCATTTGTAAATAAATTATTCCGTTTTGGTCCAATATTGCACACAGATATAAAATAAACTTGGTCTTTAGATTTTTAAGTCAATCATGCTGCTGCATATTCTGACAACTTCCTGCCAATGTTCACTCATCCTGGCGACCATTTTGAA
>JBBIGA010000126.1:26654751-26680517 GCA_037576975.1 Alestes dentex
GAATAACTGATCACACGCACAGCTGGATGATGGGAAGAAAATATCTAATTACAACAAATATTGTGATTGAGATTTATGATGATGATAAGTGTAAAACATATTTGGTAAGTGAACTAAAAGGACTAAATACTCATGCATTCCTGGATTATTTGACTTTAACTTTGCCTTGCACCAACCTGACATATATTCACCAGTCTTTGCACTCCCCTTTTGCTTACTCAGAAAGACCTCTGTTCTTGAATTTAGAACACATACGCAAACTTACATCAGTGAATGTGGAATTAACCACTGCAAGTAATGCAAATTAGACACCACCTTCACTCAAAATTCAACCAGCAATCTTGCAAAAATAGGCCTTCTGAGCACATGCGTTATTATCATCACTGATTAATCATTGACATGTCCCTCTTATTTTTAGACTTTCATACATAGGTATTACTAGCTTAGCTCTTGACCGGTTTCAGTTCGTACAAACAGGCAACAGTCTCTAACTTTCAAAGCCCTTAATGGCCTCACATCTACATACCTCACTGAGCTCATTATTCTCTACTGTCCCTTTTGCTTCCCTCAGACCTTCTGGCACTAGACTTTTTTGCAGTAGCACAACACTCTGGTCAGTGGGTGGCACACTGCTGCTCCTGAACTCTGCAACTCCTGCTTTAAAGCTCAGCTTAAAACTTTTCTCTATACAGCACACTATACAGACATAGCTCTGTTTATTAATTGATGCACAGCTTACTGGAGTGGACGGCTCTTTTTTATGTGCTTACACATCTCTGCCAGTTGGAAAGACTGATAGTGGGCTAGCATTAAAAAGAACTCTGCTGAAGTGTTTCCTTTGTCTGCAGCGATGGAGTTAAGTAACCAGATAGACAAAAGAGGCACAGGAGTCCCTATTGTCATGGCCACCGAACAAGGAATGCAATGCTGGGCCCAAATTCATGCCACCCCCTCTCCATTACTGCAACTCCTAAAAGAACCTGTCAGGAATACAAGAGCTGAGGTAGCACAGGGTGGTTCTGGAATTCAGGAGTGAGGGAAGAGCAGAGAGGAGCATGGGCTCATCTCCTGAGGAATTCTTGGGGGGTTTTGTAATTGTATTTGGAAACAGAAATCGCCCAAGTATATCTGACAGATAGTACACACGTGACTCATAAGGAACAGCCCATTTGCCTAATTTATCAGGCCAATAAAGCCCCCACGGGTTTCTTGTTGAAACATGTCTGCTGTTGCAGTGTTGACAGAGGTTTCACAGCTTGTTTGCTTTTCTTCATGGTTGATATGAAATTTGTTCCATAAAGACAAGCACAGCTGTAAGATCCTTTTTATTGCGAAATACTGCAGAACACTCAAGACACATCAACAAGAGAAAAACTGATCTATGCTTGTAATCTCTATGGTTATGAGGCATCTGAAAACGTTAACACTTGCTTAGACTTTTTTTTATATAAATTTAGGCATTTGAATCTAACCTGGCGGGATTATTTGAATTAAACTGTTTTTGGTGTGACTTACCTGACCGTAAGCAAATATAGTGGCATTGTAGCCTTCAAAGCAGCCTTCAATGAGCTTTTCGGTACAGTTGCTGTAGATGGCATCTTGTTGGGAATCCATGTCGAACACATAGTCGTATGTGAAGGCCTTGTCCTTGCCCAGAACCACCTGTGGTTCTCCAGGGGTCACAAACGTGCAAATGTGACATCCTTCAATTTTCTCCTTTGCCAGCTGTGGGCGAATCCTATGAAGATAAAGAGAGGGAAACAAAAAAAAGATAAGAAAGAAAGTATAGTGGCAAGGAGTTATGCAGCCATGCCTGTTATGCAGTATTTGTTCTACTTAAAACGGATATTTCTAAATGCAAATTTTGTCCAGGCATTGGGGCTTTTTAAACGCATTCCACATGAGAACCGTTTTGACTGGAGGAATGCAGGTATGAGGCTGAGCAAAGCCTGGCTTGCAGTGTGCCATGAAAGTGCCAGAACTTGACAGGGCACATCAGTGCATGTTAAACTGTATTGCTGTAGTGTGTATTCTAATCTATTACCAAGTGTTTGGTTAATGTTTGGTTCTAATGTAATGGTTCTGAAACTGGTCTCACATCGTCCCGTCCCCGTCACCATCTACTACCACCACTAAAAATAACGGAGGTCATTTTTATAACACAAATCTGGAGCTGTATATATATATGGTAAATATTACACATTAGGCTTATTACTGTCCTCCAAATATGTGTTACGTGACTATCTTGTTCTAACCATGCAGTCACTGATCACCAGCGGTGAAGTTCTGCTACTTTGATGAAACTCAAGATGGATTTGCAGATGCCTGGGGCACTTATAAGTTGGCAGTGTGGGATCATTTTGGTTATCCAATGGAGTCTAGGGATGGCAATCGTGTCAAAGACACCAAGCACACACTTTAACATAAATGTTTCATAAAATTTTCTAATGCGGCAGTCAACACTTCAGATATGCACATGTCAGAAGACATCCAGACGCTGATCTGAGTGGCACATAAAAGAAACCTTAAGAACACATAACTCTTGACAGTGTCTTTAAAATTAAGCTACAAGCTAACCTGGACTGTGCGTGAGCAATTACCAAGCCAGTACGAGTTTTCATGGAACTGGATTTGCAGATGTCCTGGCTTTTAGGAAGAGTGAGAGAAGTGGTCATTTTCCATTGGAGCACTACTGCTGAACAGAGCAGAAGGAAAATGAGATCCTTCCTCCTTCATACAAGATGTAACTCAAGCCTTGAAATACTTGAGTGCTACCTTTTATCAGCACTTACAGACAGTATTATTAAGAGGAAAATTAAGGACATGGTTACTCTGTCTGATCAAGTTGTAAAAAATTCTGAGGATGTGGTTCAGACTCTCAAACCACTGAAAACAGTGACAACTCTGAACAGTGAGCACTGAACAGCTACCAACAGTTTCAATGGCAATTCCATTGAAACAAACAATCCTGGCATGAAGCAGAGTGACTCAGCAGTTGTTAAAGATATAAAATCTGCTATTGTATCAACAGATATCCCAACTAAAGACTCCCTCAGTTCTCAGAGCACTTGACTTGAGCGACATTTTAAATCTCTGCCCTTTCTGGATGAGACCACACACGGCAAGATCTTCAACAGCCTGACAGGATGACTGCCCTCCACAAGTCGTTGTTAAATAGTTTTTAATCTAACCAGTTTAATACATTTCATTAATACATGTTTAGTTTTAAGGCTCTGAGCCCTGTGCAGCATCTTCCTGACAAAATGCAGTTCTGTTTTAAGTGAATTTAAGCGTTAAACTATAACTAAACAGACAATAAAAAGCTTCAGAACATTAGAATCAGAAATGTCTTTTTTGGTAGTTTTATTAATGTAATCTTTAATGCCCCCATAAAGGTCAAAGCCATTCCCAAAAGGTCAGACCAGGGAGCAAAAAATGTTATTTAATAAAAAGTTTGTTTCTGATGATGTTTCTCTATATGTGTGCATGTGGGTCTGTGACTTGGTGTGTGATGATGACAGTGGCGTTGTTTGTGCGTGAGAGCATGGTATAGCACTGTGCATGGTCCTGCCCAGCTCACTCTAACCTGCTTGAATATACAGAGCTCTCTCTGTTCATAGAGTGAAGGGGAAACACTAGGTACACAGTCAAACTCTGCTTTGCATTAACTCATTTTTTCTGTTTGTTTTTACTCATCTGTTTCCTTCAAACCAGCCCATACTGTGTCCATGTCTAAATGGCTCTACCACAGGCCCATGTGTGGCAAATTCTCTGATGTCTCATTAGTTCCTGTTTGGGAACTCACGACAAACCTGATTCACTGTGTGTTAAAATACACCTAAAAAAAGACACAAGTTTTTGCACAAAACATGGAAGTGGATCCCAAAATGTGATTCATTTTTCAATGAAGCTATAAAGCTAATGTAGCAAGTACTGGAAACTTATAGCCTCTAATTAATGAGGTATAACGTTAGTTACACTCGTAGCTCCTGTGCATAACCACAGAAGCGCTTAAAGTACCATTTTAAGTTCAAAAAATTGTAAATGTTATCAAGGTTTAGTACAAATGGTATTTATTGGTTTCAATTAAAAAATACCAAATCTTTTTTGTTCCAACATGCAAAATACACTCACAGTGACTGAGTAGTAAATTAGAATAGTGGCTTTGTCTAAAGACTAAAGTAAAAGTAAGTTCATTAATGCACCGGACTGAATGTGTCAAAACTGGTTAAATGAATAATTTATGGCATCGTATCAGTGTTATGTCTGTGATGCCTGGATGCTATCTGAATAGTGGGTTAGTATTGCAGTCCCTGGCACTGCTGGGGCAGAGGCCACAGTAGTAACAGTGCATTGCCATAGAGTTGTTATTGTGTGCCCATGACATCAGATCCCAGCTATTTAGCATCCAGTTCTGAGCAGCCATCTCCAAGGACAAGGATGGAAAGAGAGAGAAAAGAAACCAGGTTCTGGAATGAAAATCCAACAACAAACAGTATTTAACTTCTATAGACTGCTTTCAGTAATGCAAGACCTTGAACAAGTTTAAACAAATTATCAGGCACTATAACTTTTTAGCATAACATTATAAGCTAACCAGAAGTCAAGCCTGAATGACTGGTTGAGTAATAACATCAGTGATTACTGAGGTCCACACATTAATTGGTATTGTCGAAAATTTTGCAGATAAAGCCGCTTTAGTTAGTAGCTTAGTTTGTATAGTAAGCAACAAATACTTTTGAATAAAAACTGGTAATTTCTAAGAATTTAGTTGCATTCTTGTGTGTATTCATTATAAGACTGTTAACCTGGTGGTCACCATTCGCTCATTTCTTTCACAGAGAAATAGAATAAAATAATTTGAACATGAAACACTACCATGGCTAAAACAACAACAACAAAAAGAACTAAAAGACGCTCCACTCCCGCTCCACTATTTATATTATTTAAGGCCATTTAGAAATGTGACAGCTGACAATCCCATGTGTTATATTTTGTTGTATTAAAACTATTGGCATATGCTTTGGGCAATGTAATGTTAAATCGGTCAAATTTTTAGCTCTTTGTAAAGGCTGGTAAGGTTAATAAAATTTTATACTGGCTGGGCTCTGAGAAACAGTGTAACAGTGTAACAGTATAACATAAGATCAGTGAAATGCTATGTATAAATGCGATGAAGCACAACAGCTTTTGTGGTGGGAAGAAAAGAGCAGATGAATGAGCTCTGAATGTGTTGTGCTTGGTCTTCTTTGCACGTCTGCCTGGAACAATCAAGTAGGCAGAAGGCTACTGCACAGCTATTCAATGACTAGCACTGCTTCATTATGCTGCTCTTCACAATTTATCAGTCACTCACCTCACAAGTGTTCAGACTCTCTAAGAACATCACTCCTAAAAACATCCCTTCTTTTTCAAAATGATAGGACTTAAGTCACAGATTACCATTCTGAACAAATAACTATACGGACAGCTTCTCTTAAATGGAGATGATAATACAAAAACAATCAGAAAACTCCTATTACACCTGCAGATCCATTTACTATGACCAATCCAAACATACGCAGGCATGAAGTACTCTAATTTTTAATCTAAAATTAAGAGAAACTAAGACAGCATCTCTGAGTTTATCATCAATTATATATTTTTTAAAGTATATTTTCTAGAGGTGGGGTAATACCACTTTGTTTCTGCTACCAACACAGAAACTTTGAGTATATGTTGATACAGATCAGTTGATACACTTTTTCATTACTAATTCTAAAATTAACACTTAAGATGAGCAAAGATCTTCTACTACCCCACAAGAAGAAATGCATAACTAACAAAATTGTATCATGCAATCTGAGTGTGTATTATTTCAGTACATTTTTTTACAATAGTGGATCAGATTCAGTTTTTCCCAGCATTGATGATCCAGCATTGTTGATAAATGCTAATATTGGTCTGATATACTTATCCTATCTTTGTCATCTCGGGCTCCTTCCTACCCCAAAACTACAGCATTACTGAATCACCAGTGCATTCTGGAAAGTGCAACTGCCACTATACTTTGCCAGGTGCCCATGCCTGCCCAGCAAGCATCTGCTGCCCTGTTCTGTGATTATAGAGAAGCAGTGATCTGGGTATATTTAATAAGATCATAACATTACAGTGTTGTTCGCAACTAACAATCATGCTAAGGTCAAAGAAATGTCAGTGCTACACTAAGTATTACACTAAAGTGACTCAGCTCCACGCTACCATCTCTCCTTCCCTCCTTTCAGTTCTGGCGTCCTGCCCTGTTTTGTGATTTTAAGCCAATGGTATAAAATCTCAGCAGAGAAAAAGTCTTGGCATGTGACACGCTAAGCACAATCCCCTAAACTATGGCAGCGAGCAGATTTTCAAGAATATATGTTATGTGTGGGTTATTAGAACATAATACAAGGGGCAAAACCTTCACACAAGTGTTATCATGTAGTGCTGTCCAAAATACTGTTACAATATTATTAGCATTGCACAATAACGATTTAAAGTTAATGATGTTCACAGAAAACCAGCATAATATCCAAGAAAACATTCTATTCCAAAGTATACATTGTCCATTAAATAGTAATAAGTCTGTCCAAAATGCTGGTGCAAATTCACAGTTTAAGCTCACTATGGTGTAATTTTGCCAGAAGCAGAACAATTAAAAAAAAATGATATGGTAATTGTTTCAAGAAAAGAGTTATTTGGAAACTTAATGCAAACTTAAATCATAAATAAATGGCGTGAGATATGTGGTGCCTTTACTAGTTTCTTTCGCTGGCTTGGCTCAGTGCTTGAGGCCTGTCTGAGCTGAGGTTCTGGCGTGTCTCAGGTCTACCCTCAGACCCTCCCCACAGGGCTAATCCCCTCATTAGAGCCGCATCAGGTGTTCAGATACATCTTGGCAGACACGAAGGGGTGAGATGTTAACTTTTCTGATAACATCTCCTTCATCAGCTTTAAACCTAAGAAGTTGCCATTCTTTCTGATTATAAAAAACATGTTTTCATATTGGGGTGGGTATTTGATAGTGTGGTATTTGGTTGATTCGCCAAAAAATATACTTGGTGATACAGTCTCACAAATTATGTGCCACACTTTATTAGTGCCACATTTAGAGAACTCTGTTTAAAGCCACACTTTTTGCTCAATACACATACAATGCTGCATTAATCCCACATAAAAAGGACCAACTATGCTCACTTTAGAATGAAACATGCAGCTGACTAGTGTTCCTTAAGTAATGACAGTGTTCTGTGACATAATGTATTGAGATCCAATAAAATAGTGATACTAATTCCTAATTTTATGTTAATTGTTCCATACTCAACATTTCTCTTTAAAAATGCGGAGAAAATCAATAGCCTGTGCATATTCAGCATTCTCAATCAATGCCACATGTTTCTATGGGGATGCTATGTAAATTTGAATTTTATAATGCACTGAAAATTGTATGCAAGAAGCATTTACATTTTTGCTGTTTTTGTCATTACCTGATACTGAAATAAGGGTTAAAAAGTTTTAGCACAGATTCAGACAGAATGTAAATCTAACTGTGATTCAGTGTATCATACTGTGATTTTATATATGTGCTTACGTTATTACATTTGAAGAGCAAAGCAGAAGTTAAAAACTCTCTGGTCATCCTTGTCTTCTTTAATTGTCTGCAGATAGCATTTTAAGGAGTTTTAACATGGTACTTTACACAAAGACAGAAATCAGTGATAACACTCAAATCTGAGCTACACTGAAGTAATCTGGTCTTCTGACAGCCCACTAACTCCCGTGAGGTTGACTCCCATGAGGTCATCAAGAAGGGGCCAACCTTGGATGCTGTGTCTATAATTATGAGCGCTATAAAAGATATTGTAAGAAGTTAATGAGAGCAGAATCCACTTCTTGCTTCCATTCTCCACATGGTGGTCATGTAGCACTCCATCTGAAGGGGAATTCCATCAATATTTTCTAAATATGTGTAATTAAATCACTGTAAAGTAAAAAAAAATGTCATTCAGAATGTCAGTTAAGAACCAGCCATCTGAAGGATTTAACTCTAAAACCTACTTCACAGAAAGCTTGACGCCTTGTCTTTTTACGATTTAAAATGTTTTTGTTTTTCATTCACAGCTTTGGATGTGCTGTAAGGCAAAGAAAACTGTTTTCAGACCTCTATTTTACATATATATACACATGTATATATAAAATATATATAAAAGAAATTGGCTTTGTTTACAATGACTTTTATTTAAAATCGATGGAATTCCTTTCCAGGGAGCTCTGGGAGGTTTCCGCTTTCAGGTTGAATGTAAACACACCTCCTCCTGCAGAAGAATAATGGCTTCCTTCATAGGGCTTTCTATGTGCTGTATGTTCTATATGCTGACTTAGGACTATTTTTTAAGGCAGCATGCTCTCTACCCACAAAGTTTTCTACTGAACTGTTGGCCCTTAAAATACTTTTATGATTCTTTCCCAATCTTTCTACTACATAAAATGAGCTCTAAAGCAATGAGCTCTAAAGCAATTGATGGATACCATTTAAAAATTACCTTCTCAGAGAATGGGTGAATTTCATTATGATAATGCACAGATTACATTCTCCTACCGCTTTCTCACACAGTCAGGAAACATTGCCTGATGGACACATTAGTATGTATATGCACCTCTCTACAGTGTTTTTTACAATGTACATAAATTAAAATCCTTATTTCGATAAGCTTTTTTTGGAATCTTTGAAAGGTGTTGCATTGTTTGTTACTGTCCATTTTTAAAACACAAACATCAAAATAATCGATAGATGCAATTAATTAATAGATGCAATTACTTAATTAGAGGAATCAACTTTGAAAACTCTGATAAACAGTCTGTAATAGGGATGTTAATGAGTGCTCAGTAAAATTTGCTTGAGGAAATCAGTTGGCGAATATAAAGTGTAAAGGTGTGATTGTCAGGGCCTATGGAAGAAGATGAAATGTCCAGCCCTAAACGACCCCTAACCATGTGACAGCTCTACTTAGCTTCAAGCCACAGGCTTCATTACAGCGATTACAGTGACGGCAGCCCTCCCTGAATTTCTTCTTTTCTCAGGGAAGGTTTTGTGGTCTGGGCTGAACTTGAACTCAGTGCACTATTAAACCCTGAGCCTTATTTATTAATACATTCACTTCTCTGATGGCTGCTTTCTCTTCCGAATCTCTACTTTATACAGGCCTCATAGGGGACTTTACAGCAATTGGTTTGCTGTCAGAGGTCAGTCTGAGCTATGGGAATCTGCCCAATGGAAACCAAATAAACAAATAAGCTAATCTACAGTGGTAGTAGTAGCAATAAGGACTCTGACTCATGCAGATGACAAAACCCAGTCCCAGTCCAAAATGAGCCCCTAGAGAAGACACAGGCATTATCTGTGATTTGATTTACTGTCCTCATTAATTGCTGATGCACTCTCTGTCCCAGAAATGTGAGGTCTTCTGGGGCTTACCTCATCCTGCATCAGTGACTTTGCATTTTTCCATGACAGACAGTGCACCATCATCTAATACAGGGAAAAAAACAAACAACTGCACCTGAAGTACTGAAGACATTAAAGAGCCCCCATCTGATCACAAAGTACACATAAAATAGAAAAGCCCACAGAAATACAGTACTGAGTGTGGATACATTAAAGAAAAGCAATGCTATAAGTATATGTGGAATTTAAGCACCCTGGAATTTTCAATAAAGGGCTTAACTACTCATGACTAAATGGTTCATGCTGTGTTTTTTGTTTTACAAGCCATATCAAGTGATTTCAAAGCAACCCTTTAAGCACTTTTACTTACTCCGACAAAGAATTACTTATTATGTTTCAAGGTTGAGCAATGCAGTATGTGACACAGTCTTAATACTGCTTAAGCCATTATGGTACACAAAGAAATCTACAAGAACTCAAGACCCATGTCCCTGCCTACATAAACTGTTTGACAACAGTATATACACTAAATGTTGGATTTTGGATGAGGCATAAATATAAAATGTATGTAATATGATGTGACAGAACAGGTATGTACATGTTACAGTTGTGCAATCCCAGTAGCCTAAGGTCTGAAACAGCAACACTGGAACATCCAAAAATTAAAACACTGAAACTTTTCTTGATACAAAGTGCCCACTGTTTTGGTTCTCCAACAAACCCCATCTGTGCACCCCAAACGGCATTCAACAAAAAATCATTCGCTTTGCATAAACTAAAAGAAACATGATCACTGAGCTGTTCGCAGACCTGCAGCAGGGCAAATTCAGCTCAGAGGCAATTTTGCTTTCTTCCTTTTTGTGTTCAGTCTGTGGATCCACAACGGCAGCTTGTCTAACCTGCTCCTGAGAACCCGTCAGGGACAGTGCTCCTGAGTAAATAAGTGGCCACAGTAAAAGGAACAGGGACAAAATAGACAGAAACTCACTGAGGATTTCTCCTTTCAGCATCATCTGTCAGAACGTCAGAGCTCATTTGTCATCCCTGCTGTGATTTCTAAAATCTCTGCTTGCATGTGCAAAATCTATTATGCATCCAAGACAAATGCATTCTCAGATTTGTGGTGTTTTGGGCTCGGTCTAAGCCACTGTTGACATCTTCGCTGGCTGGAGCTGAGGACAGTTTACTGTTTCGAGTTGCTACTTTTAGTTCAAGGGCCTCTATTGTTGAGAACTGGTGCTGAGATGTAATTTCTGGCACAATGACATGCAGGAACAGGTATAAACAAGCCTCGCTCGGCCTTCAGGCTCAGGGGACAACCAGATCAAACTATCTACTTCAAAAATATTTGAAGAGTATAAATTACACCTGAGAGAAGATTCTGATAGCTATATTATAGTAGTGTGAGCAAAGGACCACAGCCAACAGTTTTTTTCTACTTGGATATAGGGTATTACTCATGTGAAAATTTTGTTACCACTACCAATGCGGAGTTTAGGGGTTCAAAGTTTTTTATATTTGAAGTGTGTTTTATTGTTCACGGTGATTTTGGTTGGGTACTGTTTTATACAGTTTGTGAGTATGTTTTGATGTTTCCCTGCTGGCTGAGCAGTTTGTTCCTGTATTGACTGAGACAGCAGCTGAATATGACTTCTCCCTGTGGCTTCCTGGGTCAGTTACCTCAGCCATTCTACACCACAGCTATGAGGTTTTGCGACTGTACACCGCAGCTACGAGGCTGCCTGGCCCTCCTGGTTCTGCAACTATACACTGCAGCTATAAGCTATTAATGTCACATTTCTTAAACTTAAACCTAAGTCTTAAATAATATAAACAGTGTAGATTATCAGAATTATTTGCAGTTTATTTCACATCTAAGCGGAGGCTGCAATCTTATTTCATATGGTAAACCACAGTGTAGGGAAAGGGCAGCAGCTTTTAAACACTGATATCACTCACGTCTTTGAAAATGCTCACAGGATGAAGATAGACCTCCAGCTGCCATCGCTTACACTAAAAGAAAGGGAGTTTTCTGCAGAGTCAGCCTCCCGGAAAGCTGCATTTGTTCGCTCATAGGAGCGTGAGTTGAGGGTAGTGTACTGGTCCTAAAGCCCCTGCTTGGTTCACTTGATGCCTCCTGACTGTTTCTGGGGTCAGAGATCACAGCACACACATTAACTGCAGGAAAAATGGTTAGAGGGCAACGTGGATCTGTCAGATTTCCTCATGGCTCTGGTCAGTGAGTGGAAAACGAGAGGAAAGCCAATGAAAACAAGGACACACAAAAAAGCCAAACACCTCCTCTCCCCAAGGTTTGAACTGGTGTTGGTTATTAATGGAAAGAAGCTGTTGATCCAGAAGTGATCTGATATTGGCTGACTATACTTAGAGGAAATGCTGAAAACACAAGATAAGGAAAGTTGTGGAATCCTGTTGTTGTAATGTGTGTATTGCAAGTTGGGTTGGAAAGGCATGTTTATATGCCTGCATCACAGACTGTGTAAAAAGCGTGAACCGAAAAACAGAACTGACCGATCCATGTTCCACTCACAAAGGCATTCTTTTATGACAAGCTTCATAAAATGTTATAAAAGGTTCATCTTCATTAAATGTCATTCAAAATGCACACAAGTACCTACATAACAGTGGGTTTCCAGTTTTAAATTCTTTCCAGTTTAAAAATCCTCCTCATCTGGACTGTGTAGTAACTAAGCAAAACTAGTCAAATTAGTCTCAAAAAACAAACACGCCACTATATTAATATTAGCTTTGGATATTTAAGTAGCTGTACCATAAAATGTCCTGTTATATTAAATGTGATTTTTTTTCCCCAGCTCACTGTTAAGCTTGTCCAACATCACAACAACCCCTATGAATGAACACATTTGTAGGTGAATCACAGGTCGGATTGTTGGTCCACTCTTGTACTGAAACAGCGACTCCTGTGTTTAGTGTGAGTCTGGTGACTTTTGAGAAAGTCCCCTTTCCTTCCTCTCCATGTACTGTAACCATGACACAAGGGCACCCCGAAGACCTTCAGACAAGGACAAAATGCAGCACAGCCAGACACACCGCCAGTCAGCAGTGCAACCTCAGGGCTGCCTGCTGTGCACTGAGCTAAAGCAGGAAGAAGATAAGATAAATCTGTCCAAGATTTTTTTAAAAATGAGTCCAAGGGAGTGATTGACAGCCACTCTGCAAAAATGTTGGAGGATATTAAGCAGCATTTTGCAACGCATGAGCACTGACTGTATTTTCTGGATGACATAATTTCATAAATGAGTCAGCTCTCTGAAACGTGGTACTGTTGGTCTACTGCATAGATATGGATATGGTCTACATAATTACATCTGGGATAAGACAGCAGGTGGATTACTCAGTGTTATGCGTCCACCTACTAAAAGGTAAAAGCTCCCAGCATGACCCAATAAATGTAAAAAAAAAAAAAGCAGTGATTAGTTGGCAATTTGCATGCTGACAAGATATTTTAAAATGTAATATTGCTTTTGCTTACTATAAGAAACAGATCTCGTTGGAGAAATGTTTTGGTTATTTTTTGGCTACACAATGTTTTTATACATTTTTACTACAGACTTTTAAAGACAGTCAAGATGACTGAATGTTTTGGGATTTTTAAAGCCTATGGCTAGTTTGCTATTGTTCAGTTAAGTCCGTATTTCTTTTTTTTGCCTTGGTAAATTATTGCTAAACTGCAAACTATGTCATTTCAACAATGTTTTTCCACATTGTACAAAATATATTGCAACATGACCAGAGTATTTTTTCCATGTGCAACCCTAGCTCCTAGTTAAAGGCAATATGGCAAAAGCACTCAACTGCCCTTTGTCTCATAAATATTGTGAATTTTTAACAGAGGGTGTTTATAAATCTGCAAGGTTTCAGTCACATTGCTCAATAACAACTGTCCCACTGACTTTTGCCACACATTCTCTCCAAAGAGATGGGTCAAAACCAGACAAACACCAGACAACCAATGAAAACAGCATTGTGCGCTATGCAAACTTGTAGTTCCATTGACTGTGAGATCAATATTACAAAGAACACTACTGTTAGCCCCAGGGCCTTACATTATTAATTGTTTTGTTGAAGCTTGCTGGAGCACAGTGGGATTTAAACGACCAGTGGCTGAATGGAACTGCCCTCAGTGAGAGACAGACACTGTCCATCTCTTCATCTGAGTCCTCCACATACTTCTGTTCATTCACTCTCTCACCGAAATATCTGCTTATTTTGCAAGTGCAGTGCTGTGGCACTGGTTGCTGAGTTTATTTGTAATCATTTGTAAAACAATTGTCACAATTACTCAACTACACAAAATGATCTACTGAAATTACAATGAAATCTTTCTTCTTCTATAAGTCTTTCTAACGATATGAAAGGGAATTTGTCAAAAAAAGAAAAATGTCACATACTGTTTTATAACTTTCTTGGGGTCTTGTTTATAGTTTTCCAAAACTATATGGGAATCTTTAAAGGATCATGTATGGTTATTCTTTGTTGAAGTCCATTTTTATTATCTGGCCTCTAGGATTAAAACTCTAGTCTCTTGATTTCATCATCAAATGAATCACTAGACCCAAATATAATCAGCGACAGCTAGAGCTGAGTTTAAAATACTGATACTGTGGATAAACTTCAGACAATATTCTGACAGTGATTGTTAAACTGATACTTATGAATTTATATTACGGATGTGTACGTGCAAGCACAGCAGATGCTTTAAAGACTGCATTCAAGTCTTAGTATGCAACATTTACAGCATCCATTATGTAGCAAATCTATACTCCAAGTCTGTGCTGTAACAGAAGCGCTTCCTTCCTGTCCCTTCAATGCATTGCAAGTTCTTGAGAAAGAGAGCTCAGAGTAAAGTTCATTACTTTATTGTGTGCTGTGTGTGAATGAAATGAGTATCTAAATGTTATCAAGGCATGCACACTAAGGGTTTGAACTTTAGTGCCACAGAGGCAGTGATACCATTGTGTTAATTTCACTTTCATGTGGTCTAGTGAGTTATTTGTTTTTTCTAATCACTGCTATGCTGCAGAGCTGCGAAAAACTAAACATATGATGTTAGTGTGGTGTGTGTGATCTGAGACACGTGTTCGCAGTTCATTTATCATTTTACAGATGCATATGTGCCCAAATGCTAACTACTTGCAGCTACCTTTGTGACTGAAAATGACCAGAGTGAACCACATTTATAATCCTTAAATGTACCCCCAGCATTATCTATTCATTGTTTTTATATTCTTCTAAACTTTAAAACAGTTAAACAATGGTTAAAATGCCATTATTATTCTCCTTAACCTTATTTATTAATTATTATAATTATGAATGCAACTGCTGCATGTTGTATTGTGATATGAATTTTATCACAAAGCTGCTGACAAAGCTCAGCCCTAGTGACAGCCCTACAGATAATACCGTTCTGTATCATTAAACAGACAACAGATAAATACGTTTGAACATTTTTTTCTAATCCCAGAATGAATATGGTGTTGTCAACACGTGACATATTTCCAACCAGCAGAGGCAGGGACTGGGGCCTGTCTATAACAACCAACAGTATGGATGAAGTACAATCAAAGCACAAGCCAAACAACTCATGCTATACAGCAGTATAAACACCCCAATTTAAAAGTCCTTACTGTCAGCACCAGGCCTAATTAAAAGGTTGCCATGCCTTCGCACTTACAAACAGAAGCACAAATGATGGCTTAAGACTTTGACTACGAAGCCATTCAGTAATAACAATACATTATTACATCACTTTTAAGATGTGACTAGGCAAATGAACAAACAGAAGTGCGCTACTGTTCTTGGGACATTGATTTAAGCTGATGTAATTTTCCAGGCAGAACTTTCTTCCAAACGGCTCCAAGACAAACTACAAACTTAGTAAGGTAGTATTTAGATGGTTTGTTGGTGTGTGACAGTTTTTAAGACTTACAGTGAAAGAAGTGATGCATGTAATTGCATAAATTTACATCAATACAAAGATTATATAATGTATTGAATTTATTTTATTTATGTTGAAATTAACAGCTACAGTAAGCTGGTATTTTGTTGGTGGCTTGTGACTTACACTGCAAGAAGTGCATGTAATTGAATAACACATTACATTACATCCATACAATGATGATATAATGCATTTCATTTATGTTGAAATGGTACATGCATGTGAATTAAGTACATTCAATGAATTACTTTACTCAGAGTAGGATCTGACTTTCTGTGTATGTGTCTGGTCTGTGTATGAAGATTTTGTGTGTATTAGGGCAGAACAGTGGAGTAGGGGATCAGAGCAGGTCTCTAGCTCAGGGTGAGCCGCTTAGACTGATACCGGAGCTGTGGATTAGTAGGTAGACACACAGTACGTGGTCGTAGCTGACTTATTGGTCCTGAACTGAAAATACATTATCATTTACAAATGCACACTTTTTATTTTTGTGCTGTAACATTTAACATAATATAAGACATTTTTGCACAGCCATAAAATCTACATCTATTAGCTATTACATACGGTTATTACAAGCAAACATGGGCCACAGAAACGTTGTTTATTTCAACTCAGTCTTATTGGTTTTTAAACAATAAAGGCCTTCAAAGCCAACAGATGCAAGCCAGCTTAGTGCTTCGATAGGTTCTGTGTAACTGTAGGAACCTGGCAAAAATATAACATCAAGATATTTGAAAATACTTCAATAATTCAGCATATGTGTCTCAATATTTCCTTTTTCTGAGGTTTAAAAAAAACTCTACCTGACAAAATGCAAAGGTAATTAATAGTAAAATGCATTATGATTTTGTTTAATTCAACATTTTAAAGGAACTGAAAGCAAAAAATCAAACAGAATCCGCTCAGACAATAAGCAGTTCCTAGACACACTGGTTGTTCTGGTTGTTGTTGTTTTCTATAATTGCTTAACATCTACCATGCATAAGAGGCATGCAGTTGTGTTTTAAAACTACTGATGACACCAGTTATATGCTCAGAAACGCATATTGTGATGTAATTTATCAGGGAAAATGACACCATATTGTCCAGTACTGTCCAGCCCTAGTTCTGTAAACTTTTCTAATAAATGCAGTGTGCACACAAAGTCAGATCCTACTATTGACAGTGCTGAGCTCACATGTCTTGACTCATTGTGCACTCTGTTTGTATTCTCTCTTTTTGCATGCTGAGGTGTTTGCTATGCAGAAAGGATGTTTCCATATAAATTGTACAGCATTTACTGAACACAGAGGTGGAGCCCGTAACATGGCCTAGGTCCAAACATTCAGCTGACTGCAGGCTGGGTCAAAGTCTGACTTTGGTAACTGAAGTCGAACGGTCAGGGCGGAATAAAGTAACCTGAGCAGGGATATGGTGCTTTTGTCCTGAACAGGGCCTTCTTCAATGACAAAAACCTATCAGAGTACAATGCAGGCCCCTATCTGCTTCCTGTACTGCCCACTTGCATTATTTAACTGTTTTCAAAGCATATCGTTTTCTTTGTAAAGCACAGGTGCTTTGGAAAGGTGCATTCCTTTTCTCATCTGTCTTAAGTTCTCTTATCTTGAAGTCTGGATCAACTTTATACACACAAAGAAAGGGTGTACATCTGAATGTGCTACACGTGTTTTGAAACTAATGTGCACTACTAAAGGTTGTAGCTTGTGCAATCTATTCTAAAGTATGTCAGTCTAATATACAATGTGGCCAAATACTGCAGTGTTCACAACTAAAGACTAAGACCGAAATGAAATCTGTTTGTTGCCCAATAACCCCAAATGTAAACAGTGTCAAAGGATCAAATTGTGCTGCTGTAGACAGCTGCACTGCTCAGTACTGGACAGTGACATCATTCACTTATTGGATGCTTACTGAATTGTTTACACACGCCCCTGTTATCTAGTCGTGCTATAGTTCAGCTGTCTGTTTAACGCAAGCCACAGTTTTGATAAACAATCAGGTTCATTTTTGGTGATAGCCCAGCCTGGTGGTACTATTATTGATCAAATTGGTGGTATCGATCAAATTCCTTAACACAATATCATACAACATTTAAATCAGCATTACGAAAGGCAATGGAAAAACTAGCCATGCAGAAACCATTTAAAACAATTTAAAGCAAATGTTATTCATGGCAACTAACTACTCTACAGGCACTTTAAAATTACAGATATAATGCTCATTATCTATTTAGATATATAGTGAAGAAAAATCATCAAAACTGAAACGTAATATCACAGTGTCTACTGGTATCACAGCACAACTATGTGGTGAAGTTAATGTTAAATAAACAGTGCCCCTTGATATGTTTTTACTTACTTAGTTTATGTATTTATGTGTTATGTATTTTAATGGTTTAAAACAATCTGAATCACATGTCAAGAATATACCTCAAGAAGCTACTTTACAGGCATTGTAAAATTATACCCATGGTATGTTAAAGATACTTAAAATAATATGTATAAATATGGATTTGGATAAAACTGCGTGGAGTTGTTTATGGTTACATAAACCGTGCTAATTTTTCTCTGCCTATTTTTTCCACAACAGGCAGAATAGGAAGAAACAAAGAAATCAAGAAGACACAAAGAAATCAAGAAGACACCGAGAAATAAAGAAGACACAAAGAAATTCAGAAGCACCATGTCGTTCTTGAGGCCTTAAGCTGAGGACACCACTCCCATATGTGCACACGTACAGCTCAATACAGCAATTACTTCATTTCATAATTTCCATTAAAAGTAAATTTTATGATGCAGTGCCAGAATGAGCCCGTGTGTGGCCGTTTTGAAGCCCTTTCTTAGAGAAAACACAGAATTTAACATCCCTGGCTCCGTCCTGCCTGCCAGAACAGGTTCACCCCGGAGAGGCGGGACCCAGACGAGCATCATTCCTGACACAAGATGAGGAGAAATTACCTCAAAGCCACCCGGACGGAGCTTTCGTCCTGTCCTGTCGACATTTTTCCAGTGTGTCAGGCTCGTCTGAGGGAGAAAATGAAGACTAATCCCAGCATGTGTTGTTTTTGTTGTTCTCGGTAGCTAACTGAGCAGGTACGGCGCTGTTCGACCGTTAGGCTTCAGACCTGTTATTGGCTTCACATAGTGAAATAAAAGCGCTCTGGTGAAAATAATTTACAATAAAGGAGCGGGGAGGTTTTGTACACAGCTAGAAATTAATTTGAGCCGTCGTCTGGAGGGTTAATGCCTCATTTCCCCTCCTCCGTTCTCCCCCTCCTGCCTCTGAGGCTCAGGAGCCGTTTCTCTCGGCAGAACCGAGCAACGTTCATTTGTCCTTGCGTGACGTTGGAACAGCTGAAACGTCACAAAACCACGCCCCAACCCGCCACTTTCCACGCCCACCTGCCTTGCGCTCAAAAAAAAAACCATAAGGTGTCCTAAAGTTTGTAGACAACTGATCATTCAACGCAACAGATGTCTGGGAAGAACATCAAGAAAATTCATGAGTTCGGGTACACATTCTATCTGGACAAAAGCATTGGGACGCACCTCTTAATGATTGAATTCAGGCGGCCTAGTGGTTAGGGAGTTGCCCCTGCGATCAGAAGGCCGTGGGTTTGAATCCCAGGCCTGCTAGAAGCACCTCTGAGCAAGGCACGGTCCACACACACTGCTCCCCGGATGCCCATTGAATGGGTGAATGGGTTAAATGCAGAGAAATAATTTCACATTGTTCACACTGTGTGCTGTGGTGTGTTCACATATGACAAATGGACACCTGACACTTCCAGTAATGCTTCCACTTGATGCTTCAGCATACCAAGACATTTTGGACAACGTTAAACTTCCAACTTTGTAGACAGTGGGGAAGACTTTGTAGTGTGGGGAAGAACCTTTTCTATTCCAGCATGACTGTACCCCAGTGCACAAAGCAAGGTCTATTAAGACATGGGTGGATGGGTTTGGTGTAGAAGAGCTTGACTGGCCCACACAGAGCCCTGATCTCAACTCCATCCAACACCTTGGAACAGAGATTGCGAGTCAGGCCTTCTTGTAAGGGAGGGTTGGGCAACCCCATATTAAAGTCTATGTATTTGCAAAGTCATTACATTAAAGTCTATGCAAAGTCATTAAAGTCCCTGTTGGTGTAATGGTCAAGTTCCCCAGTACTTTTGTCCATATAGTGTTTGTTAGATGATTTGTTCTGGATCACAAATGTAACTCCAGCTCATCACAGACGTACTGGATGATGCTGTATCACTCCAGAGAGGAGTGACTGCGAATATAATGTCCTTATGGCTAATCATTTTATTGCACCTGTTTCAATTGTGTTTGTAATAATAATGCTATTTTTATTGTTGCCGTTACTATTGTTACTATTATTATTTGTTATTCAAGTACTATTATTATTGTTGTCGTTGTTGTTATTGTCATTGTCATTGTTGCAGGTGTCATTAGATTGAAAGGCCAGGGTTTTGATGTATACAAAGAACACTTTCACTTCACAGTGGTGGTGAATGGAACCAGACATCTGAAAACTACCCCAATGTAAGTTATTACACAAAATAGTCATACTACACTGCCTGATGTATTCGCCTACACAATAATTTTGAAATAAGTCTTTGGTTTTGTGTTTAATCCCTTCATGGCGGAGGCTACATGCAGGGCGTTGTGTGGCCAAATAGTCCTTAAAGACAATCGGGGGCCGTCATTCAGTGCTACAGTGTTTATACACGGGTCAGTCTCTCACTCTCAACAGCATCTGCCACCTTTCCAGCAGGGTTCAACAGTTATGTGTTTAGAGTGTACGTAGAACAGACAAGAAAAACAATGAGTGGTCAAAGTTCGGTGAAAAACTGTGGTTCTCCTTTCTAGCCGATAGATGGCGCCAGATATATATTAATCAATCTCCCTTTAGTGGCCTCAGTGCAGCTTCTAAACTATATGGACAAAAGTATTGGGACACAGATCTTAATGATTGCATTCAGGTGGCCCCTTATTTCCAATGAAGGGCAGTCTTAATGCTTCAACCAAGGCATTTTGGACAACGCCATGCTTCCAACTTGGTGGACACAGTTTGGGGAAGAACCTTTTCTATTGCAGCATGACTGTGCCCCAGTTCACGAAGCAAGCTCCATAAAGACATGGTTGAATGAGTTCGGTGTAATAGAACTTGACTGGCCCACACAGAGCCCTGACTTCAACTCATCCAACATCTTTGGGATGAACTGGAACGGAGATTGTGAGCCAAGCCTTCTCATCCAGAATCAGTGTCTGACCTCATAAATGCTCTACAGAATGCTCTATAGCTGTAAAGAGGGGACCAACTCTATAATAAAGTCAATAAAACCCCTGTTGGTGTATTGGTCAGGCCTCTCAATACTTTTTTTCCATTTTTTCCATTCATTGTATAGTGATGGTGACCTTTACTGAGCTATTCTTCTCCTTTGGAGCTAAAATAAAATGCTAAAACCTAAAAGACTGAGACATGGGCAACAGCGAAGCAATCCAGAGGCCGAAGCATCTGAATAAAATTAGATTAAACTCAAACTAAAAGAAAACAAGAACATAACATGAAGGATTAAAGCAGAGTCAAAGAAAAAGTATCATTTGAAATGTGACTGCACTGATTTTCTTTATTGCAATTTACATTGACGGCCAACCTGAATACAGTTCAGGTGCATAAACTGTTGACTTATCTGTTATTAAAGAATGAAGAGAAAATAAGAGCACCCTTAATATAATATACAGGTCAAACATTAAGATAAGCACCACACACTTTAATTGTTATTCTTTTATTTACTGGGCAAATGAGCATTACCAGTCATGTTTCACATACTTAGACTTTCAATCCTTTCCAGCTGAAGCATATTGGTAAAATGGCATATTTTACATAGATACTGCTTGTACAGGACAGTATAGGCATCCATATGACATGCAAAAGAGACAGTCCATTCAAAGACAGGCTTCTAGTAAGTTTCATTTCTGTTTGATCAGACAGATCTAAAAAACAAGACACATTTTCACCCCACAGTCGCTCAAGTCATTGCCCACCTTTCCAAGGCCCCCCAAAAGGGTTGGCTTTTCATAAAATGACTTGTCATCAGTTCACTCCATCAATCTCTCACACTCCTGTGTAGACAAAATATGAGTAAAGACCTTATGTCAAAATATAGGTTATCTCACACGAGTTCCGTTCATATAAAATTGTTCTATTTACACTGCTGGCATTACATGTTTGAATTATTCATGCCGTTTGAATTGTAAGGAATATCATTTCATATTGCAGAGGACTTAACAGGCCCTATAGTACCCTAATCCTGGTTAATTCCCCACCTGATCGTCTAGAAATATGAAAATGTCTATTATTGATTATAAACAGACAACTGATAGAAGGTCTAAAAGCTAAGAGTTTCTGGCATCCAATATTCGTTTCATTTACCAGAATTGCAGGACGGTGTCAGAGCGTTGTGATTTTCCTGCCCTCATTATTTACACAGGTAAGGTAGTCAATCCTGCACATTAATTGCTCAACATATAACAAAGGAGTCAGACCAAGCCTACCAAAATCCAACACACATAATGCCTCAGTTCAGGAACCACATAACAAAATGCATTTACTCCAAAGAGATCGTTGTTTGACGCACAAAGAGACAGAGAATTCACAGTTTACCTCTCTCCATGACACATAGACATGTCAGAGCAATGTCTTTCAGAATTCAATGGTTACAGATGTCTATATCCTGTGCTGGCCTGCAGTCCATAATATGGGACATCATTACAGCCAAAGTGCTTTTGCTTTCAACCAGTAAACACGAAGCTGCCTGTTTATTAGGTACTTCTACCTTGTACCCACACTCATTGACCATTTTATAACACCTCCTATATGGGTGTACATTTTAGGTTTACATTTACTGGCCATCTGGTGTAGCGCTCACCACTTTACTGGAAATATTTTGGAAACATTATTCACCAATTTGTACTTACCAGTGATCAGTTTCTGACCAAATCATTAACGGCTCGATATATTTGGTTAATGTACTACCCTCAACTCAGCATTGAGACTGGTTTGGAAATAGTGGCACACACACTACAATGTCAGTATTATGTATACGCTGTCAACAAAGTGTGCTGAGAACAGTTTAAATAACACTTGGTAAGTGGAGGTTGTGTGGTGGTCCCTTTCCACTGAAGAACAGAGTTAAGGGAGCTGAGTAGCAACAGATGGGCTACAGTCTCTTATTATAAACCAACAAAGTGCATCTATATGGGAGGTGTTTGCAGGAACAAGGTAGGTGTACCTGATAGACCGACAAGTAAGTGTATGTTTCACAGCATGTTTTCCATATAGACTATACTCGATATTCGGTGTGTTAGCGCCAGAGATGGCCATTGAGAAGGCAAGGATAAAAAGACATTATAGCAGCAGAGCCATATTGTAGAGGGGTTCGGTATCAAAATAATGACAACAGAAAGGTTGTAACAGACTGAAACATAGAAACCAGAAGAATGCAAAGTCTGCTGCAGGTACACTAATGAATCTAAAAACAGATAACCAGTAATAGAGCTTCTCAGTGCTAAACAAGGATCACTAACAATATCATCGGTTTAGGGGCAAAAATAGTTGGTCTATTATTATTACCACAGATTTAACTATTCGATTCTAGGGGTTGGTTTAGTGGTTAGGGTTCAAGTATTTCTGTAAAAATACCACAGGTAAGGACCCACAATCTGTAGTGTCAAGTAAGAAATCGATGAAACCATCCAGCAAAATATCACAGTAGAGATATTCGCAAAACTAACACTAGCACTGTCAGTGTCACAAAGTGAAATGTATCTCCATAAAAATGAAAAGTCACAAAAATGCTGCAGTTTGAATGTTAAAGTACCAAAATACCATTAAAACAATTACAAAAGACAGAAATAAAATTGTCTTAAAAGGTTGTCATGAAACAGATGTTAAGACTGTACGGAAATCTTTTTTAAAAAATCAGAAAAAAAGCAATAAAGTGACATTTCTCAGAAAAAACACAGTTTAAAATTAATGTTTAACACTGTAGTTGTATTGGAGGTTGTTCGTATTCAGGTTTCTTTCTTCGTTTCTGCGGCTGCTCTCACTCCTCCTCATCTGCTTCCCCTGTTTTCAGCACAGAATCCTCCCCGAGGATCTTGCACAGCTCGTTCAGGCGCTGCTGCATTTTGGGAATTCCAGCGAGCTGAGACTCCAGACGCTGCTTCTCCTCAGTCAGAGAGAGACGAGTGGCTGTGTCCAGCTGCTCGAACAGCCAACCCCCCTCGCCATCAAACTGCAGCAGGTGGGTGTGGTACTTCCTGAGGGCAAGAACAAACACGGTGAAGATCAGAAGAAGCAGACTGAGAGCTACTACTTGAAGGAAAAACATCTCATTTAGACAGTTCACGCTTTACCCAAATGAAGTGGACTATAGAATGTGGTAACATTTATTTAACTAAAAAATCGAAATAACAATGATAATAAAAAAAATGTAGATCAGAGTTAAAAACCATAATAGTTTTGTTGCAGTCCGAATGGTGATTACTTATAAGGTACACTAGTCTCATAGCTCTAGTGCTAAATTTTAGCCCGCCAAACTCGATTTGGCTGACTGAAATTTATTTCTTTCAATCACATCACATGCTTTCAATTAGATGCTTACCGCCCAGACAAAAGGCTTTAGATGTTGTTGGTTTTTCCTTTATTTTTTGTTATAACTTCAAAATATGTGCTGCCTTTTACATGTTAACATTTCATAACACATGGACCAATAATAAAGGTGCAAAATCACTCCTTCTCCTATAAAGTTACCATTTTGGGGATACAGTGTTTTGTCACAGTAGAGACAATACACACAGTATATGTAAATGTTACATTTTAAACAGATGTAAAATTCAATAAAATAATGGCTATGATAGTTGTTTTGCATTGAAAAACTTTGTCAGTATCTCTAGCTGCTCATTTGTGGGTTTTCCTTGCAACTGAGATGTGCATGAGCCTCACCACAGAGAAGGCCTATGGGTAATAGAAAGCAGGGAGATCCCAGCATCCTTTGCTGCCTGGAATATTTTACCCTCCACGTCAATACTGACGGCGCTCGTGCACTCATCCAGCAGGGCGTACTTCGGCCTAAAGAGAGGGGCAGAGTTTAGGAATGATATTCAGATGATGACCCAGCTGCCTACTTACTAACACAATGTGTTACCTGTGGTAGAACATGCGAGCCATTCCCATCCGTTGCTTCTCTCCTCCAGACAGCACATCTTTCCAGTCTACCTCTGCCTCCCAGCCTGCAAACAGAAAAAAAGTCAAAACTGGAACAGGGCCAGACATTTTAGAAAGGAATAGATTTAGATGACATCGTCAAAAAAGGGCTACTGCAGTTAAGTAGTCGATAAAACAATAATACCATACATCATTTTTTAATGTTAAAGCATTTTCCTAGATTGACCCTTGGAACCCTTTGTACCAGGGAGGAGCCTGTGACTATAGGCTATCCCTCACTTTTAAATAAAGACTTTCAAACATCTTACCTTCAGCACCTTCAGCAGCCTGTGTTGTAAAGTGATGACAGGAAAACTACGGATAAATCAACCAGTTGGAAGCACTAGGATTCCTATCATGGTTAAATGTGCTAGAGCCACAGAAGTCCAACTGAGATTAAATGTGTTTGAGCCATGAGATTCCAATCGAGGTTAAATGTGCTTGAACCACAGTTCAGTACACACACAGTGTAAAAGGTGAAATACGAGAAAGAAAATGCTAATCTTTGGAAAAAATGCTAATCTTTGTGAAGAGCTATGGGAGGTGTAGTTCATTGCACTTACAGTGGTTAGCTGGGCTTATTGAGCAACACAGAGACTTGTTACAATAACAGAACATTATGTCACCACAGATTAATGCAAATTGAAGTTACTAACTCTAAAGTAGGGCTGCACGATATTAGGAAAACATGGGATATGCGATAATGTTGTTGAGTGTTGCGATGGTGATATCACATGCGATAAGTAAGTAAAAACTTAGCCTTTATAGTTTTTATATTTTTTGGATTTGCTGGTAACAGACTCCAGACACTGACTAGTCTATGCAGAAAATAAATGAAATGCAATATTTCCATTCCAACATGTTTTTTTTTTTAAAGAATTTACTTAAACAGAGCATTTGAATGCCTCCCATAAAACATTTGAACCATTGAACAATGTTGAAAAATATCTGAAAATAATTTTTAAATAATTTAAATAATCTTAAATAAATGTAAACATAATTTAAATTATAAAACGGGGCTAGAAATTGGGCATAATTTAATAATGAGCA
>JBBIGA010000126.1:26680617-26696668 GCA_037576975.1 Alestes dentex
AATCACATCTTATTTAATGAGGACAAGTATAAAAACACTGCTGTAATCAACACTCTCCTCTCACAATGAGACCAGTTGGATTGAAAAACACTACAAGAAGTACATCAAAGGTAATTATAGCCATTTTGTTTAAGAGTGAACAAGAGGTTTGTTTTCTTTGAAATACTTATTTTGGTGTTTTGTCATTTCCTTTAAAATGATGCTTTAAAGTACAATATTTTTATTTGGAAATTAGGAGAAATATTGTCAGCAGTTCTTAAAAACCAAGGCAAAGATGTTCAGTTCAGTACTTGCACCTATAAAAGATAAAACCTGAGAAACTGAACATTTTGCAGTGGTCTCTTTTTTTTTCCAGAGCTGTATTTGAGGTGACTTAATAACCCTTAAGTAAGTGTTGTCTGTGATCAGTGTGTCTGATATAGACAGACAATTTGCATGTTGCATATTGATTTCCATTACTTCTTAGATTTTCATTACTTCTTAGCTTCTTTAGCAGAGCAAAGCTAAAGAAGGAAACTTTGACCTTTCGACTATTTTTGTTTTAAGGGAAAAATGGTGTACATTACATTCTGAGCTGAACTATCACATTAAAGCTATATGTGATTCAAAATACACCGTTCACTCCCCAGCCTTTAAGGTTCGCATATGTAAATGAAGCAGCAAAAATAGCCCATTTTTAATTAACTGTTTTCATGATTTCACAAAATCCAATGTTTTAACATCTGTTCATCTATTTGTTTAAAAGCAGTTCAATCTCCAACCACTAAGTTCATGATAAAGTTCTAAGAGGTATTTCAACCTCTTGATTTTTGAATTAGACAGAGCAGCCAATTAGAAAACTTGTCATTTACTCATATCGGTCTTAAAGGCACAGTTACAAAAATAATTTGTTTAGGTCCAACAGAAAAATGAGCTGGAAATTAAATGACTGTTTTGGTACATAAAACTACATAAACATCATAAGTGGACTTCTAGGAAATAAATAAATTACAAAGTACAGTGTTTTATATCGGTGCCTAAATGACATTAATGACTCATTAATGCTAACTATTTAATCATGATTTTTGCTAACAACACTGAAAAATGTGAAAGCCAAATGTGATTTTAGGATTTCAGCTAACATGAAAAAAACTTTTTCTGTGATGAGCTTTTAAAATGTAATTGCCTTGGCCCACTTTTCAGTCGTCTTCTGATTTTTGATTACGTCACGGTGCACCAGTAGGCAGTATTACCAATAATATTTCCAGTATTTCCCCCCTCCTTTCGTCTAACAAGACTGTGCAGCTATCCCTGAAAGCCTCCCTGACAGAAGTCTCTACAGTGTTTCTCTAGGAAATACATCACAGCATGGTAAAGGTGCAAAATACTGAGGCAATGAAACTACGGTTTACAACAGGGGTATCAAGTGGCCAACTAGAACTCCTAATTACTTGATGAGTTGAATTAGGCAAAATGAGGCAAAGTGTTAATATCTGTGTAGCTGTGGCTACAAAGATCTAAATTTCTCATAACTACTAATTAAATATCTTTGAGCTATCCTTGTTAGCCTCTAGAAGCCTACCTGAGGGGAGTTTGCATTCACACTGTATCCTTTGTAGTCAATATGTCCAAGCTTCTCCTGCAAGTACAGCTGAATCCAGTTGTGGAAACCAATGACCGTACGTCCACCTCTAGTTTCACCCACAAAGACATGCTCAAACCCTGAAGAATCTGGTCTAGAATAGAGAGAGAGGTGAACATAAGAAATTAGGCTGTTGTGATGTTTCACTGTCAGATCAAAACTTTTAAATTTTTATGCCTATTTTTTCAAAGGTAACGTCTATGTGGAGACTGTGGTGTTTCAGTCACTTTTTTGTTTTCGGTACATTTTAAAAGTATATTAAAGTCATACTAAAACAAATAAATCATGGAGATTTCATGACTGGTTTGTTTCACATCAAATTGTTGTGAGGTCAGATGACGATAAATTAAAAAAATAACCTAACCATCACTGTAAGCAGCATCTGATGGACATGCAGATTTTTGTACGTACCTGCTAGATCCTCTCCTGGCGTACAACTCGAACCAGATGCGGTACAGCTGCTTTTTGAACTCAGCTATGTCCTCTGGGGAAAGCTTTTTGTCCACTAAATATTTATGGACAATCTGAAGCAAATGAAATCAACACATACAAGACAAGTCAACGTTTCAAAAGCAGCTTTCTGTGGCAATCAGTGTAGCTATGCATGTCGCTGAATGTGAATTTTTTTACATTTGTAACACAAGTAAAAAGATGTGTTCAAGAATAAGACAACGTTTGACAAAAATGATAAATAATATAGGGGTAATTCAGCAAAAATATGTTCAAGATAATGTAATACTCAGTCTGAGGCAAGTGTATGATTTAAGCACAATCATAATTGGTTGCGTATGAGCTTACAATACTTATTAGCCACTTAAAAATGTTTTGATCTTAATACAATTATAAAGCAATGTCTCAATTTAATGTTGTCTCAATTCCTATTGCCCCCACTAGAAATCAATGAAATCCCTTTAATACCTAACAAAATCTAACTAAAAAGCTCCCTGTTTTGGCCACCAGCACCTGTAAAGCCATGTATCACCTTCATTGCAGGAGTCTTCACAATAGAGTCCAGAAACTTGTGATTCTCTGCCTCCTCCTCTGGAGTCACAACCTCTGGCTCACCAGCATCACTCTCATAATTGTCCAGAAGTGAAATAAAAGCTGAAAAGTAAATTATTCAAAAGGTGGGATTTTTTACTACTACATTTTTGTTTCTACTATATTTTGTTACTACTATATTTTTAAGGAGAATAAGAAAAAGAAGAAAGAGGACACGAAGGAGAAGAAGAAGAGACATTTTCTTCCTCTTACCCAAGAATGTCTCTTTTTTGAAAATGGTTTCATCAACGTATGTGAACAACGGTGAGCCAGCTGCGTTGTTACCATCGTTCATGACGGACAGGTTACCAGCTTTGCCCTGTGAAAAAGAGGAAAGGCAGAGGAGCTCGCTACAGCCAGTTCACTGGTTTTAGATCTGCTTGTTCCAGTCAGCGTGAATTATAAACCTTTGCATGTACCGGTGGTGGTGGTGGAGGGGTCTCTGAGCTAGCTGAGAAATAAGTAACAAGCAGAATGTGAAGCTGATCAGTTTGACTGAGGCAATTAAATACTAACAGACACTCTCACTGAAATATGTCTTTTAACTTGATTTTCTAACATGTGTAGAGGTTAGCTATGCAATGTTTCCTTATTTGTTAGCCAAGTAGCTAATGCTCACACAGTCTCAAGAAAAATGTAAGCTTTGATTAACTCCTCATGATGTAGGTACACAATAGCATTGTTTTATGTTAGTATAATTGTCATAGTGTTTCCAGCTAACTAATGACAGCTAGGAATACAGATAACCAACCAGCCCCCGAGTCGTGGGTGAAAAATTGCCAAGAGTTGAAAAAAAATATGAACAAAAAAAAGAAATGAACAAAATTAACAATAAGAACGACACTAATTTTTTAACAGTTGTTAGCTGTCAATCAAATTTTAAGGGTAGTGGCAGGACTAGGTTTAAGCGAGGATTACAGGAAAACAATAATATTGTCTTTTGATGATACAAACAATTGTGCTTAATATGACTGGGTTAACGGCCCTTCACGCTGCATTCATTGCCTTTGTTCCAGTCAACATTGGCTAAGATGGCAACTCTTATATTTAACAAATAATACAGTCTGGAGTTCCCGCTCTGCTAATTTCAGTGTTTTATCTGCTCTTGAATATTCACTTCTAGCCAATGAGTTCATTAGTTAGGTTAAGTGTGTTTGGAAGACTCCACAATGTGCAATGTAGACCATGAAAATAATCAAGATGGTTCTGGCTGGTTCCAGAAACAGATGAGATGACATTTCTCCAAGAACAATGTCCCCAATGTGCTTGGACAAACCAATTTGTTAAATTATTGAAACAATCCTAAGAAACCTAATATTCTTGTGGGAGTAATAAAGGTTTATCTTATTCTGCGAGTCTGAACAAGAAGTCTCTTGAATTTAGTCTCTTTGACCTCTCAATCTTAGTGGCAGGCAAATCAAGCAACAAATGAACAATAATCACCCATTTTTATAAGTCTGGCCTTCTATAAAGTTAACACTGGAAAAAATGACACCTTTGAGGGGTTATTACTTGCAGAGATATGCGATAGTCTGTCCCAGGCTTCAGGCGATTGACATCATTGTCCCAAAGCTCCTGTACCATAGCTGAGAGCTCTCGGTCACTTTCAATCATAGTGTCTTATCCAAGTCTCTACAGATCCCAAAGTGTGAAAACAAACCTGTCAAGTCAAGAAAAATGAATAACACAATTTATCAATAGAACATCACTGTTTGTTAAAATTGGCTTGGAACCCAAGTTAACCCCTGAAATGGTATCCTGTATGTGGACACAAAATTCAGTTTCTGGTTGGTAACTCTTAAATAGAGCGAAGAGGCCCACATACAGAATCAAAGAAACAAAACCAGTCAGGACAGAGCTTATCAAAATGTTGGCGTTATTTCGAAATTACCATACAATGTTAAATAAATTATTTTATAAATGAACATACATTCTAAAAACTGACAGTGGTGCACTTTTCAATTAGATAAACTAAAATGTCTTATTATAAGCACAACTTAAAGGGGAATTCCACTTATTTTTCCAACCTCTCCATAAGAGAATGTTTTGGAGGCTTTAAAACTTTCATACATCTAGCCTCCACTGCTGTTTCTTTACAGAGCATTTCATTTCAAAGATTTAACTCTTATTCAGTTTTTTTTTTATCTGTAAGACAAGTAACCCTTTAAAATTCATTTGTGAGGTAACCTTCATCTGTACTTAAGCATGACAGCGCCACTATTCCAAGAGGCACTCTACCAATCCAGATATACTCACCTCGATCCGTAGTGTAAGCAGTAAACACTTCTGGCTGACCGCAGGGTGCTTTGGCTAGCACTCCAGGCATGCAAGCTGGATGGGAAAGATGTGGCTGCACCCTCCTACAGCACGAGGCTGCAGCAGTGAGAGGGCCCATTCCAAAGGGTTAGCCCATGTCAGCAACTCTAGCCAAAGGGATTAAAAGCAGGTCGTGGTGCTTTTGAATGTGCCACTACAATGAGGACAGGGGCAGGTCTTTGTATCTATCCCCCACACGCCCCCCACCGCCCCCAATGAGCATTGTGTGTATGAGACTCTGTGTTATCATTTCCCCCAAACCCTGTTACTACAACCTAGGGATAGACACTATGATGATGTTGTCATCATCATGATGCATTGTCACTGGTTGAAAAACACTGTTTTAGACCAATTATGTTTGCTCTTAATTATCTGAACCAACTATCTGGCCTTTGAGAAATTCTAGGAGTCGGTCTTACAAAGTATGTTCAACTCAATCAAGCATGTTCAACTAGAACAAATCATGAAACAAGCCCCTGCTCTGCAAAACTACCCCAGGCCATATAAAGCACGTTTACTGCATTGCTAACTAAAGATAACACCAGTGAAGCATGAAGTCAGTCCATCAACATCACATTACTGAAAATATTAAGCATAGAAAGCCAGAGATTTTTGGTGTTGACATGTACATTTACTGTGGCAATATATGAATGATTTTGACACAGAATATAATGAAAAAAAGCATATACAAGTCTTCACCTTGTACGAATGAACAAACGAATAAGGAGTTTCCTTTGGCATGGTTTGCTTCAGTGAAACAGGAGAACAGCAGGAACACCAGGATGTACAGTGTTAATTTCCAAATATGAAATAACTGATTGATTCTCCTCAAACATAAAACAAGCATCACTTGGCTTGTTAGCCTTGTCTTATTTTTATCAAAATGTCCTTCACAAAGAAAATGATCCTAATCTGAAATAAATAGTAAAAGGATGCTTTCCTTTGGGCAACAGACGCTATACAGCAGGAAGATATAGAAAAAGTGCTTTGGGTGAAGGGTAGTCAAAATGGTAGGCCATAAGCAACAGGCACTTTTTTAATCATCAAATTCATCGTCCCCTTCTAGCCCCTGGAACAATCTGGAAAGCAAACAAAAATGTATCAGGAACACAAGAAAAATATCTATACCTATTGCACTCCTAAAGAAAAATGACAAACTTAAATGAGTTAAAGCAAATTTAACAGTGATTATCCTGTTACAATGGCAGCTCTCAAGATGTGTGTTATACTGACCAGCTAGTAAAGTCAAGTTTATGTCCAAATTTAGGTGTTGGAAGTAAGCACAATAATCGTAACAACTTTCCAAATTGTTATGGCTAGACAACTAGGTCGGAGTATCTCCAAAATTACATGCGTCGTTTGGTGTTCTTATGGGATGAAATATGGTACACAGTACAGACTCCTTCATGACAATGGTGTTCCCTAATGACCTCTTTCAACAGGGCAATGTGACCTGCTGCACTGCAAAAATTGTTCATAAATGTTTGAGGAAGATGACAAAGAGTTATATTGAGTTGGCCTCGAAATATATTGACTTGGCTTTGAATTTTTTAGATCTTAATCTGACTGACCATTTGTTGGATGTGCTGGACAATGTAGTTCAGTCTATTCAGGTAAACCTTCCAACTCACTGGACTTAAAAGGTCTGCTACTAATCTCCTGGTGCCGAATACCAGAGCACATCTTCAGAGATCTTGTGGAGTCAAAGCTGTTTTGCACAGACATGGGGGTCTACACAAAATTAGGCAGGTGGTTTTATTGTGATGGCTGATTGGTGTATTTATGTGCATATAGGCTTGGTTTGTTCAGGTAAATCCTGTTTATTGTTAGGTACTGATAAGTCGTTAAAATATTTCCAATCACTACTTAGTAAGATTAGTGACAACATTCAATGAATCCAATCATGCATCAAACAAACCTCTCAGAAAACTGAAAACTTCCTTCACTATTTACAGTGTAATATGACAGTAAAGAGTCCAACTAGGAACCCTTTGGAACATGAGGAAGAAGCAAGCAAGTAAAGTGTAAAGTGACCATTGTGTCATATGTGGACACACCACAGCACACAGTGTGAACAGTGTGAAATTCTTCCCGGGGAGCAGTGTGTGGGGATGGTACCTTGCTCAAGGGAACCTCAGTGGTGCTTCGCAATCTTAGGAATCGAACCCACTACTTTCTATTTGCAGGGTGAACCCCTTAACCACTAGGCCACAAGCCCCAGTAGCTTTGCTTTGGTGAGAAATGAAACTGATAGTTTTACCAAAAGGCCTGTAGAGTGATGAAGTAATTTACCACTGTATTATACAATACAGTGTCCAGCAAGTGGGAGTTTAATGAAATCCAAATGCACTTACTGTTGGAAGCAGTTGTTTTTGGGGTCATTGAAGTGGTCGTAAGTCTTGCCTTTGGGAAGGGATGCCAGACAGAGCCAACAAAATGACTGACGGCAGGAAGAGCAGGTCATCATATTGCAGCCATCTGTCTTCTGCAGAGTAAGGAAAACAGAAGAACTAAAAATACAGTTTACAATAGGTCATGTTTCAAAGTAATACAAGGCCATAGTAATGTATGTAGGTTCTCAATGTAAGATCAAGTAAATGATAAGAGCTTCCAAACATTCCATTTAAAACAGAAATTAAGAAATCACACGTCAGAATTTGTAGTTTTAGATTATTTCTCAGTTGTAGCTCATTGAAACTAAAGGAGTATGGAGTATGGGTTCTATACTTTTTACTAAATTTCAGTAAATGTAAGCAAAAGACAAGATATTTTATGATTATTGGCATTAGTTTTTTTTTGGGTCATACATGATCTTGTAATAAGACTGACTGCTGCTGAAAACCCCAAATTTAGTTTCTTCTGTGATGGAAAAGCCTAGATTTACACAGATTTATCTTGCTCTTTGCTTCAAGAGTGCTGGCTCACCTGGATGTGAGTACCACAGGAAGGGCACTTTTTAGAATTGTCCTTCAGCCACTCCCTGCTGTAAGACTCCTCCAACAAGCGCTGGATAACATGTTTCCCATAGCGCTGCTCCAAAAATTTCTGCTGCTCCTTACTGGCAGACAGATACTCCTCCTTCAGGTTGCAGAGTTCATCTAGGAATTATACACATCTCTGTTTCCTTTTATCAAAAGCTTAAAAATATGTACTCAGAACCATGCAGCAGCACACTGTGCAGGTCATGTCATTCTAAGACCAGCTTTCTCAGAGAAGTTTTGTATGTTCTTTCTAGAAGGTGACCAATAATTAGTGTTTCGGGAAATGGAAATGATACAAATTTATACTCCAAATCAGGCAAGTCATGTTCATTGTGTGTTCTTTAGTTTAAAATTGAAGCTGTGAGGCTGATGTTAGCAGAAACTCCTATCTCACTAATTAGAAGCTCTAATCACTGCAAGCCCAATTCAACACACATTTTGTTTTAGCTGTGTACTGTATTTTGTCTGCTTCCATTTATACCAGCATGTCATGCAGTGTCAGAAACCACATAACCACATCTATTCCAGATTTTCTAGCAATATGATATTGTCTGAGGCACGTGTGAGATAATTTAAGCAGGCTTTTTACTAGATGTTTTGTGGTGTGGTTAACTACATCAGCCGCCAGTGCAAAGCAGCAGAAACTGACAATGATCTGACAATGACTAATTACATTTAGGGTCAGAGAAAACTATAAACAGTGCTAGCCTCAAAACAACAGACATGACTTTATGTCACACAACATGCAATGGCTCTGCCTTACCGACTGTGGGTAAGCAGTGGAACAGGCCGTGGTAGGCGCGTCTGCACAAAGTGCAGAAAGCGTAGCGGCAAGAAGGACAGAGACCCATGGTGGTGTCCGGCTCTAACATCACAGCCATGCAGCACATTGTGCGTGGACAGTATACCACATCCGCCATCTTGTCCAGACTGGACTGCAGGAGGAGGCGGTCATAGCGGGCGAAATCGTCCTCTCCCACGAGAAGCTTCACCTGTAATTGAGGTGTGACACATCAGGCATTCACATTACAAACCTCACTGCTCAAATACAATCTTTCACATTCATGAAATCACTGATGAGGGAGACACAATTTGGATGTTATTGTCAAATGTTCACAGTGGGGAAGAACCCCCAAGGCTCCACTGGGTTCACTTCTTTCAAACTCCTGTTCGGAGGAATGAGTCAGTCTGGTGAATGTCTGCAGCAGGTCAGTAATATTTATCACATTAACTTGCTGAAATGGTGGTACCATCTCTATCAGCCTCGCCCGTTCTGATCGCAGGAACCAAGGAGCCCTCGCCGAGAACTTGACGCTGACCCAGGTATTTCCCATGGAACCCAGGTGGACCCACCTGGTCCAACACATACACTCTAGCGAGACATAAGGTAGAGAGATATGACATCACGTTTACATTAAACCAAGCAACCTAATAGCCACATTTCCGTTCTCTCTTTCCATCCACTCTAAACTGACAGAAGGGCTACTGTGGGGAAAGTCACCAAAAAGTTTTAATGTTGCAGGAATGCCTCAACACACAATGCTTCACACTAGGGCTGCACGATATTAGGAAAACATGCGACATGCGATAATGTTGAGTGTTGCGATGGCGATATCACATGCGATAAGTAAGTAAAAACTTAGCCTTTATAGTGTTAATGTTTTTCTGCTTTGGATTTACTGGTACCATAGATCCAGACGCTGACCAGACTATGCAGAAAAAAAAATGAAATGCAGTATTTCCATTCTAACATGTTTTTTTTTTTTTTTTTTAAGAATTTACTTAGAGCATTTTAATGCCTCTCTCTTTAATGTTTGGAGCTCAGAAAGTGGGGTTAAAAGGCAGCAAATGTTTATTAAAAGTGTTTAGCATGGTCCTAAGAATGCTTTTAGCTTACAAATTACTAATAAAGGTAAAAAAACCAAACAGAATGACTAAAACACAACAAATATGGGTGATGTTAGCTTCTCGCTTGAATTATCCTTTCCACCTTAAATGATAAAATGGAAACAGAAGCACGATTTAAGGTGGAACGGGTAATTCGAGCGAGAAGCTAAAAGGCTAACTTTAGCTGCTGTCTTAGGCTAGCCACCGAATACAACCGATAAATACACGCTTCTGAGTGACAGAGTCGTTAGAGATGAATTATGACAGTTTATTAGTAATAATTGTTAATGATAGTTTAATACAGCGCTTGAAAGCTGAGCCATTAGAGCTCCCAGGGGCAGTTAGCAGATAGGCTAACTACAGCTCGTCCGGCCGCCTCCCTCCAACACCAGAGACCAAGGCGAGAACCAGTTCTAGATTGGGCACCGGCATGGCACCAGCACCGTGGCGGTGGAAACTAGCTACTACTGAACTCCTTGTGTCAGTCAGAACCGAAAATAGCCCTGCAGGCGAATCTGAATCGCTCAGAGACTGGGTATCACTCCTGAAGCACATTGGCGAGTCAGTGAATCCGCCGGTTAACTTCCAATACTGACTCAAGTGACTCACACACCCAGATCAGTTTAGTGAGTGACTCAGAGGGAGCCGAATACTAAAAAAGATCAGAGTATTACAGCTCTACTCTCCATGTGCCTAGCACTCGTATCTACTAGGGGGCGGGCATAAGGCAGTAGGACTCCATCTGACTGGCCAAATATGTTGATATGAAGAGCTTTGGAAAAACACCATTTATCACAGTTCAGTCAGTCTTTCGCGATATATATATTGCGCGTGTTGATATCACGATGACGGTAAATTTACGATATATCGTGCAACCCTACTGTAAAGGCACGACTAATATATGAACCACACAAAATAAGTAATTGGCTGATGTGCTGAAAGTGGCTGCTGCTGAATGGAAACCTTTCCTACAAAGGGATAATGGAAGGAACATTCTTAAAATGTTGTGCACATGGCTGGATTTTCACCTTACATTGGCTATACTTGTGTGAAAGAATTTAAAAGAGTTACATTGAGTTATTACATTCTCATTTTAAAAATAAATGTATGTTTGTGTGTTGAATGATTTGCATTATTATTATTATTATTATTATTATTATTATTATTACAAAACACTACTAATCTGTTGATACAAGTTTACTGTTGGTTACGTTTTTTCCCCAGCTGTACTGTGATACAAGCCCAACCATCGCTCAGAAACTGAGGACCAAACTGAGTCCTTAAAAGGCGAAAAAAACACACACCTTGTATCAATCCATTAAAGCTATAAAGCTGCATCGGTTTGTATGAGTCTCAGGACATCTTACATGTAATGTAACATATAAAAATCCTTTGTAGTAATGTTCTCAAGCACTTTGACCACACTGTGAGTGTGTGTAATATGAACGGTATGTTTCTAATCTCCATTAAGAACTGTGACAATCTGTGGCCTTTTTTTTTTTTGCAATAGCTCCCGTTATCTGAAAATCTGGATTATGGCGATTACTTTAGCCGAATTACCTTCAGCTTGAAAGCACTCATTCTCAACCATGTATGCACACACGCATACACACACAGCCCTTTCATAGACTTTCACCCTGAACAACCTCATTACGCTGCAGTGTCATTATAAAAGGCTCGCTTGTGCCACAATAACAAAGGTCTTGTTTCCAATTACCAGCACACAAGCCTCCTTTACAGATCAGAAAGCTTTTTCAAGTGGAGAGGTGTTGTGTAAACACTGGTCAGCCGCAGCGCATGTACCTCCTTCACGAGCCACAATGTGGTTCAGGTTGACGATGTCCAGGATGCCTTCCAGGTCTTTGTCTCTGAAGCCTTTCTCGTGCATGTCCTCCACAGAGTCGGGGTAGATGACCTGGTCCCGCAGCGTCCCGACAGACATGTAAGGCCTGAACACAAACAGCATAGAGTGAAATCAACTTAAAAAACACACAAAATGCAGTGCGAAATCAATTATATATATATATATATACATATATGGACCAAATTTAAGGTCAATAAGGTAACAGACAGGCAGTATCCAATAACAGAAGAAATCAGTTCCAAAATCAGCTCAAATCAGTTCCAAAATTATTGCTCACAGATCGAAGTACACTTTATGAAGGGGGTCTGTTGTTAAGGGTCTTTGAGAACAAGCAATACAGTGTCAAATAAAAAAATCACTACATCAAGTAAAGAAATTTTTAAAGCATTAACAACAGTCCCTGAGTGCGCCGTATATAAGTAAAAACATCAATGATAATCACTGACATCGCAGTCATTCAAATCTCCCATATGGACCTTTCTGTGTGCATGTGTGTGTGGCTGATGCTCAAAAATACACTGTAAGAAACATTACAAACAAAAAATTACATGTAAACTCAATCTATATGAAGACATAAAAACACTAAAATTACATTTTAAGAAAGAGATATGGTTTAAAAATCAATATTTAACACTGAAGTGATACCACAGAGTTCAGAGGGATTACAGCTTTTACTACAGAGCGTGATGGCTGTTGGCTACCATCAGCTGAGATATTCTATTATGTCTATGATGTTGTATAATTGCATAATTTTGTCATTTTTGCTCATAGAAACCAAGGAAAAACTCTAAAGTGCAGACTTTAACGCCTCAAAACAGAATGTAAATTAAATAAATGATACATGTATTACATAACTACATAATCAATTACATAAGTAATTACAGCATAATAACAAAAGGACAGCAGTAACTCTTTGCTAAAGAGCCGTAAGAGGACTACAACTATTCTTAGATCAGCCCTTTGGAATGCCTTATTCTTATAAGTGCTCACTCTTTCTCTTCCAGTTTCTCATCAAATATTCATCGCTCTCCAGGGTTCTGTGTGTGAGACTGCTGGATGTGGTAAATATTTCACAAGTGACGGCTCTGGTTTCCTGCCCTCAGCGGCATCGCACAGTTTCAGCGACTGTCCCCACGGGCCACGCTGCCACAATGGGACGCAATTAATGCAACAATGTTTTATTCTAAGCAATTTTGTACCATTTTTATTGATCCACTCATCGCTCATCGTTCACACAGCGTAAGGAGCAAATGTGTTTTTGAAATGTTTTACAAAATAAATAAAAAATCATGCTGTGATGAGTCATGACATGATGAATAATATGAGTTCAATATTAACCCCTTAAATTCTAAGTGCCTGTATGTGTATCTGTATTTGTGTTCCCGACTCTCATTGAATTCATTTCTCATTGAAAATGAAGTCTTAATACTTACTAAATAATATTGAAAATGACCTTATTCAATAATAATAATGATAGTAATATATTTATTATCATTATTATCATTTTTACTACTACTACTAAATAATAATAGAGTTGATTAGGGGATACTGAATATGTGCCTTCGTGTGTCCACTCACCTCTGAGGGATGTAGAACATGTGTTGTGGAGCAGGTTTGTACAGTAGGCCACCGTACACAGGCCACAGGCCACTGAGGATTCGGAACAGAGAGCTTTTCCCACAGCCGTTAGGTCCCGTGATGAGTAAGTGCATGCCCTCCTCTACCTGTACGCAACACACACACACACACACACACACACACACACACACATACAGCATACACAGTAGACAGGTGTTACTGAGTCAACTACATGCTTACTGTACCTCCCAGGTCTCATTCAACAAATATCTACAAAGCAAATAAAAACAAAAATCCATGAAATATTTTAGCATTTATGAAAATGTTTTAATGTTTTAACCCTTTGAAGTGTCAAGTGTCCACAGTAACAAGTAACAGCTCACAGAAACAAATAATTCTTTTTGAAAGGATGGATCCGTACTACATCTGCGTTTGGAAAAAGACTAGGAGATATTTAAGAATAAAGACGATAATAAAACTTAAGAAGAACAATAGTGTGCTTGCTCTGCACGTTTTATTATCGTCTTTATTCTTCCTTTCAGCCGTTTTTTGGCCCCCTACTCCTCCCAGGATTTTGAGATAGATGCTAATACTAACACTTATGCTAACGCTAATGCTGTGTTCTGCATTTGAGCGAGCACACTTTGCATTTTCTCTGCGGAAATGCACTCTAGTTCTCTTTATTCTCTTTCTTCCGTTCACCCATTTTTGGCCCCTTACTCCTCCTAGGGCTTTCGAGATAGAGACACTGTTCCAACTCTGAAACGTTGGGCCCGATCTGGAACAGCGGGCTTGTTCACAGCTTTATGCTACGTCTTGTCATTCGTTCCTTATTCCTGGTTTTCCGGAACAATATGGCCAAAAGTATTGGGACAGCTGTCATACAAAACTAAGTTGACAAAAGTACTGGGACAAACGCACTCACACACACACACACACACACATACTAATTCTATGTGCTATGCTAACGCTAATGCTATGCTAACGCTAATGATAATGCTATACTAATGCTATGTTAATGTTAATGCTGTGCTAAAGCAATGCTAACACTGATGATAACGCTTATGCTAATGCTAACACTAATGCTAACACTAATACTAACGCTAATGCTGTGTTCTGCATTTGAGCAAGCACCCTTTGCATCTTCTCTGCGGAAATGCAGTCTAGATGTAGTTTGTTTCTGTTGTATGAACATTCTTGTACATTGTTGTTTCTGGATATTGAGGTCAGAATATTCAAGTTGATACGGAATCTAAATCCAATTATTTGCATGCCTTGTATATCTAAATACCTAATGATGTAATTGACTGTACAACTATATAAGCAAGTTTGAAGGATGAAGCTGACCATGTTAGTGTGGTGCTTGTTATAGTAAAGGTTGACCTCACCTTGAAATTCAGGCTGGACACAACCACATCCCCATTTGGTGTGATGATGGGCACATTCTCACAGACTATACCTTTATCCACATCAATGACTTTCCCTAAACACACAGAAACAAATTAAACAAAATCAACAAAAACATATTCAGGACACTTTTTTTTCAATAAGCAACACTGAGATATTTAGCTTTTTTTTTTTTTTTTTAACTCTTTTGGTCTAAATCAAGAAAGAAAAAATGGGAATAAAAGATCTATTTTGTTTATATGAACAGCCATTGGTAAAAAAAATAGATGTGAAACTAAAGAGTGGGGAGGGGAAGAGGTAATGAGAATGAAACCATGACAACTGAGACAGTTACTGTCTCCAGAGGCCCAGTCCACCTACTGCAGTTCCTGTAACAGTTCAGGCTTTTGTCACACTAGCACTTCTCTGAGAGCCAATTTGCAGTAAACTGCATTCTAAATGTTTACATCGCAAATATTTGTTACAAGAGTTGAACAAAGTATAAATTCTGCTCATGTTTAGCAGGCTAAAAACCCTCCACAAGGGGACGCCAGTAGTACTCAGTTAGCTTGTGATAATTCATGAGGGCTGTGCTTCGCATCAGTGACACTGTTTATCCTTGTTTTCTGACAAGTTAGAACAGGCAAAAAGGAAGTATTGGCTGAATACAACAATAAATTATTTTAATTCAACATTTCATACACTGCACTGCACTAAATCAAATTAATAAAGTGTCCGTTTGTCATCCGTGAACACAGCACAGCACACTGTCGTCACACTTTCCAGCCCTACTACAATGCATGTAATAAGTTTTTCTGTTGATTAAAATGATTTTCAAAGCCCTCTGTTTTGAAATTTACCAACAGCTGCACTGGAAATGTCAGAACACACTGATTGTTCGGAGGAAACAAAAAATGAAATGTTTACATAAGTCTCAGGTCTTTACATTAGGCCAGTATATTCCAACTATTCCAACAGCTGGTCTACGTGCTGGTTCTATCTCTAATCCCAACTTACCTGAACAAGGCGTCAGAGTACATTGGTGGACTATTTGTGCACTGCCGCCAAGGACTGGGCTTTGAAACACTGTTTTTATAAGAGGCAGTGTACATCATACCTGTGATGACTCACCTTTGCCTTGTGCCAAATTCACAATGTGAATTAAAAAAAAGGCCTGAATCAATAAACACTGCAGTTTTGTTAATGTCAGTGATTTACCTCAACAGAAGGTCCACACCAAGTTGCATGTTGCAAAAAAGTCACACCTGACTCTGGAGTGATGATTAAGTTCTCATTCTTAATCTGTGTAGAAAGGAGTTCATAAGTCATCTGGACTTGGGTAGAGAGTTGAAGACGTTTCGTCTCTCATCCAAGAGA